>OX451741.1:1204662899-1205042554 GCA_948472305.1 Vicia faba
AGTGTATCCTCAATGGATTGCCAATATTGTATTTGTACCAAAGAAAGACGGAAAAGTTCGCATGTGGGTAGATTACAGAGATCTAAATAAAGCTAGTCCAAAAGATGATTTTCCATTGCCACATACTGATATGTTGGTTGATAGCACTGCAAAATTCAAAGTATTCTCGTTCATGGACGAATTTTATAGATATAATAAAATAAGAATGGCTCCTAAGGACATGGAAAAATCAATGTTTATCACACCCTTCGGAACATTCTGTTATAGAGTGATGCCCTTCGGATTGAAGAACACTGGTGCAACGTACCAAAGAGATATGACATCCCTATTCCATGATCTGATGCACAAGGAAATTCAGGTATATACCGAAGCAGGACATGTAGAAGATTTGTTGAAGTTGTTTCAACGCTTATGAAAGTATCGACTCTGTTTGAATCCAAACAAATGCACCTTCGGTGTCCCATCAGGATAGTTGTTGGGTTTTATTGTCAGTCAGAAATGGATTGAAGTTGACCAAAATAAAGTCAAAGTAATTCAAGAAATACCTGTGCCAAGGTCTGAAAAGCAAGTTAGAGGCTTCCTTGGGCGTTTGAATTACATTTCCAGATTCAATTCCCACATGACTGCAACATGTGAACCGATCTTTAAGTTGTTAAAGAAAGATCAGAGTTGTGTGTGGACAGATGATTGCCAAAGGGAATTTGAAAGTATCAAAGAATATATGCTTAAACCTCTCATCTTGCTCCCTCCCGTTGAAGGAAGACCATTGATCATGTATCTAATAGTGTTGGATATTTCATGGGTTGTATTTTGAGATAACAGGATGAAACTGGAAAGAAAGAATATGCCATCTATTATCCCAGTAAGAAATTTACTAATTGTGAGTCGCGGTATTCTATGTTGGAAAATACATGTTGTGCTCTGGCCTGGGCGACAAAGCGGTTGCAGAAATATATGTTGAATCATACTACTTGGTTGATTTCCAAAATGGATCCAATTAATTATTTTTGAAAATCCTGCTCTTACCGAGAGAATTTCCTGTTGGCAGATGTTATTGTCCGAATATGACATTGAATACCGTACTCAAGAGGCCATAAAAATCACTGTGTTGGCGGATTATCTTGCTCACCAACCGGTAGATGACTATCAATCTATCAAGTTTGATTTCCATGATGAGGATGTGATGTTCTTGAAAGAGAAAGATTGCGATGAACCTTGGCCTAGGGAAGGACCAGATCCTGAATCTCATTGGGGCATGATTTTTTACGGAGTTGTGAATGCTTACGAAAAAGGAATTGGTGTTGTGATTATCACTCCTCATGGATCACACATCCCTTTTACTGCAAGGCTAACATTTGATTATACTAATAATATGGAGGAGTATGAGGTTTGTATCATGGGTCTCGAGGAAGCCATTGATCTCAGAATCAAAGTTCTAGATGTTTATGGTGATTCAGCTTTGGTAGTGAATCAGATTAAAGGAGAATGGGATACTCGTGACCCTGGTTTGATCCCTTACAAAGACTATGCTAGAAGATTATTACCCTTATTTAACAAAGTTGAATTCCATCATATCCCTAGAGATAAAAATCAGATGGCGGATACTTTGGTAACTCTGGCTTCTATGTATCAAGTGAATACTTGGAATGATGTGCCTCATATCACAGTGCGACGTTTGGATAGACCGGCTCATGTGTTTGCGGCAGAGGAAATAGCAGATGAAAAGCCTTGGTATTATGATATCAAGCACTTCCTCCAGACTCAGGAATACCCTGCTGGCGCATCAAATAAAGATAGAAAGTCATTGAGAAGGTTGGCAGGCAGCTTTTTCCTCAATGAAGATGTTATGTATAAAAGAAATTATGATATGGTCTTGCTTTGATGTGTGGATAGACAAGAAGAAGACATGTTGATGCATAAAGTCCATGAAGGTTCCTTCGGTACTTATGCCAATGGACATTCAATAGCGAAGAAGATGCTTAGGACAAGTTACTATTGGCAGACAATGGAATTAAGCTGTTACAAATTTGCAGAGAAGTTCCATAAATTCCAGATTTATGCCGACAAAATTCATGTGCCTCCAATGTTTCTCAATGTTATTTCTTCCCCATGGCCTTTCTCTATGTAGGGGTATTGACATGATTGGAATGATTGAACCAAAGGCATCAAATGGACATCATTTTATTTTGGTGGCAATTGACTACTTCACCAAATGGGTGGAAGAAGATTCATATGCTAATGTCACTAAGTATGTGGTAATGTGCTTTATCAAGAATAATCTCATATGTCAATATGGTGTGCCAAGCAGGATATCACCGACAATGGCTCGAATCTGAATAACAAGATGATGATGGAACTTTGTGATGAATTCAATATTGTCCACCATAATCCATCTCCCTATAGGCCAAAGATGAATAAGGTTGTTGAAGCTGCTAATAATAACATCAAGAAGATCATCCAGAAAATAGTTGTCACGTATAAAGATTGGAATGAGATGCTCCCTTTTGATCTGCATGGGTATCGAACATATGTCTGCACTTCAACAGGGGAAACCCTACACTTGCAAAGTCCTGACATTCAGGTTGATATTGTAATTTCTTAGTAACCAAACCAATTGAAAATACATCTTTCTTTAGAAATGTACCTAATATTCAAAATATATCATGACTCAATTAATTCTAATTTGTATGACCAGAATATCCTCCATAAATACAATCTTCTTCAGACTTGGCCAATAGCTTTTTACTCAAAGACTCACAATCATTCAGTATTTCATCTCCGAAACACCTGGTGATCACTGACCAAAACAAACTCTAAATAATGAATTCTCTTTTAAATTCTTTATTGAGATATTCCTTATTCAGTTCCTCCTAGACCATTGGAATCTTGCACAATGTCAGGAGTATCAAACTGCTGTGATGATATTCCCACATTTGGTTGAACATCAAAATGTTTCTTAATGAACACATCACTGATTTTGATCGTGAAGTTACTCATCACTAAAATACTTCTCTCTATAAGGTAACTCAGAAACGTACCTTGTTCTCATTCAAGGAGTAGATAAGACCCTTTGGAGACTTCGTAGATAATAGATTCACTTTGTTAAAGGATGCTGAAGCGGCAAAGCGTCAAACAAAAGTAAGTATTTATTTTGATTTAGGTTATATCGTATCATCTCCAAATGGATCAGTTCTACTAAATTTCTGTTTGAAACATCCCTTTTTAATGAGTTTGGTTTAAATGGGTTTAAAGTAAATGCGAGAATTAAAGTTATTAATAGAAAAATAATTCACTCTTCAGAGAGAAGAAACTTATCAGGCATGCATATAATCCATTCTTCACAAACATAAACCCGTGTATCAGTCATACGCAACCTATAATACTCATCAATGTCACCATGTACCAAACACAACATCCACTGTATCATCTCAGAGGCGATCTCTCAACCAAGCTCACAACACAGAAGACAACCGTGTTACTCGTGTCGACGATCTCTCAACACATCACAACCAACACAGAGGCATTAAGCACAGACACCTAAGTGAATAATAGATCTAAAATATCTTTAGAATCTATACATTATTAGATAATCACCCTAGATGATAATTTAAGTAGTATATGTCTATAACAACCTAAACCCCAAGCACAGAGCAAAAAACCAGGATAATAATCGACAAATATTTATAAAGCAAGATTTATATAATGCCATGGGCGATAAGCATACATGAATTCAAAGTAAATACGTATACAAAAACCAATAAATAAATAATACACGAAGAAGAAGAGAAATGAGAAAGAAATCTCCCAGTTTGTCAGTGCCGATCATTGAGAAATCCACCTTGGATCATCCGTATGCAAGCTACATTATTGTTTTCTAAGCTAATCTACTAAAAAATGAGGTGATGTAGTTGGGAGAACAAAAAAAACCCCAAAACCATAGCCTAAAATGAATGAAATGAAAGTTATAAAACAAAATTCACCAGGCCGCGTTAAGAGGGCCAAACATGCTAAGCACGACTTACTAATTTAACACATCAAACCTCCTAAAACCGCGCTAAGCGGGCTTCACGTGCTTTGCAGGCTTAGAAAACATCTCTCTACCAGACACACAAAATAGCTTGTAGCATGCTAGAACTTGCGCTAAGCATATTTTCCAGAGCAAAACTTCCCATAATTAGTCTTTTATTCTGAAAATGTGCATCTAGAGTCGTGTCTTCGACACCTTACTCTTTGATAATCCAAATTTGCAACAAATACCTACAAAAGAAGTAAAATTTATCAAAGATTACACAAATGAATCAAAATCACAAATGTGCCCAAACTAAGGTATTTACAAACATAGCGGGAAATTATTCAATGAATATCAACAAAAGAACCGATAACTGACACAAAATATATAGACAAAACAACTACATTTTGGAACTGATCAAACTCTTCCCAACTTGATCTTATTTATCCTCAAACAAGGCCAAACAACTCAAAGAACAAAAGTAACTAAACAAGGAATCATGAATCAACATGATTTTGAAAAGAGAAAACAAATATATGGTTTAACTTAAAAACGTACACACAAAGTAAATACTTACCACAATCCTACAACGAAAATATGAAAGCAAAACGAATCACAGGTACAAAAATCATACTAAACATTCTAAAACAAAACAAGCGTAATCATGAATCATACCTATAAAAAACCATCGTTACATGAAGAACACACAAAAGTGGGGAAATGAAACTCATCCAATAATCTTGCAAACAAAAGACTAAATTATGCATTCATCCTAAAATTCACATTGAACATACAAAGGAAAGAATCACAAACAAGGGATAATTCCTAAAGCTAATTGAAACAAAAACTGGCCTAAACCTAAGGGAGTGATTAACTCACAAAAGTTCAAGCACAAAATCTCAATCAAACTTCTTCTTTCATCCAAAATTTTACTCCAAACACACACTTATTAACACAAAATTATTGCTACTCCTTTTGATTTTCTTTTTCAAAATTTTTTCATGTTTTTATTTATTTTTATTTTCTTTTTTTCTTTTATTTTTCACAACTGCGTAGCAACCAACAAATAAATAAGAAAACATTGCTCTCCCCAACTTGAATTCAACCAATATCAATGTGTGAATACTCCTTACTTTCTAAGGCAAGGTAAAAATTCAAACCATAAATAATGATTGAGGGTTCAAGAGAACAAAGAACCAACATCAATTCAAAAAGGAAAACCAAACACTCATAGATAAGCATTAAGTTCAAAACAACATGGACATTGACAAAAGGGCTCAAATAGGTTAACAAATGCTCACACACTCACAAGGTGAATTGACTATTTGACCAGGTAGTTGTGCTCAAAATGAAACAAAAATGCCTTGATCCTTTTCATGCTTTCATACAATCAATACAAATAAAAGATTAAACATAATAAAATCTAGTTAAAAAAAGAATTGTGGCCTCCATCATTTATGAACAACGGAAAGCTTCCTCACATTTGAGGTAAAAAGGACTAAAGTGATTTGATCAAAAAACAAGTAATGTAAAAGAATAAATGGCATGAAATTTGTACAAATGAAAATTTTCCTAAAAATATTATGCTATAGAAAACGATAAATGAGTGCGTGGAGTGTACCAACTTCAAAACAATATCATTACCATACATCCGCAAGTTGAAACACTCAAACTCAAAAAATCACCAAATGAGACCTCAAGCTATCTAACAAAAATTAGACGATAAAAAAATGAAAATGATTAGAAAATAATAATATTATTATTTACTACTCTAAAGCCTTGTTGAAATGGAAAAAAGGAAAGCCAAGTGAAACAAACAGAATTCACTGGCGTAACAAAGTAGAGCGCACTAAGTGCCTAAACCTGCATTAAGCGTGTTACTCTAGAAGCAGAAAAATAGGACATCAAATTGAAATTCTAATGCAACCTCCACTTTCTCCTACACATCTCATTTACACAACTAAACAGAATATACACACATATGAAGGATAGAAAAATACAAGGGGGTTTGAATTGGGGTTTTCAAAAATTAAGGCTATAAAACACGTTGGTTATCCTGGTTCATTTTGAACTCAAAACTACTCTAGTCCACCCACCAAGGTGATTTCGCCTCTCTTAATCGAGGTCTTAATCCATTAATCACAAATGATTACAATTCACGAAAACAACTGTCAATGTCTTCTTGAGATCAAAACACAACTTGGTTTCTCAAGGAAATAAAATTGAAAATAATTATAAAATATGTTTGAGTTTGCTTCTAGCAAGCTTTATCACAAATGTGATGCTTACATAAATTTTAGAACAAAGACTATTTTTAACTGATAGAAAGATGTGAGAAATTTTGAGCAACTGTTCTTATGCGTGTATGTTTTTCATCTTTCATAGACTTATTTATATAGGCAAATTCATGAGACCGTTAGAGACATAATATTATAATTTTGGAAGGTTGTTAACTTCAAATTTGATTTTATTTCCAAAAATACAGATCTTGTTCCAACCATAATGTTTCTAGCCGTTACTTTATAAATGCCATTAATGTGATGTCGGATCTACGTCGTCTCAGAGTATCTTGAGCTAATTGCTTGCAATCAGAACTTTGAATATGATAGTTACATTTGGAGCTTCTTTGTTCTTTCATAACTTTATATGTTAGATTATAACCTGCAGCTTGGTGCTTCATAAGTTTGATTGTTAGCATCATAACTTCTCTTTATTACGTGTTGTTTTAGCTTTTCTTTAAAGCTTCTTATATGGTCTTTTTCTTTAGAGCTTCATATGTGATCTTTAACTTCATTAACTTTCTTGCTTTCATCAAAACTTCTCTGAAAATTCAATCAAATGATTAGAGTGCATAATTGTTATTCACAATAATTATGTATTTTTCATCATCAAAACTAATAATTGGACATAGAACAAAACTATGTTCTAACAATCTCTCCCGTTTTGATGATGACAAAACTTACATATTTTGATGAACAATTTATAATTTTCAGAAGATAAAAATTACAGAGTCTCCCCCTGAGTTGAATACTCAGATAAAATTTAAATAAAAAAATATACTTCTCTAAAAAGATATCAAAGCATATGATGGAAAATATGAGAAGCCTATGTTGAAGGAAGGTAAGGCATACCACCGGTTTAGAGTGATAACTTCTATGTTTTCTTTCAGAAACATTGAAACAGAAGTTACATTATTTGAAATGTTTGAGACTTAGTCCATAACTGTTTATATCAAAATATTTCACTTTCTCCCCCTTTTTTTCATAAATCAAAAAGCAATAAAAGAATGTAATCAAAAAGTTATGCATTTAAAACCAAAAGGAAATAAAATGAGAAAAAAAACCAACAGAAGTTAAGAAAAAAGAACATGAACAAAAGAAATAAAAGACTAGATCTAAGGTTGTGCAGGTGGAAGACGTGTGAAAAATTCTTCCAGAAGACCTTTGATCTGATTGTTGGCTTCTTCTTGCTTTCCCAGCATTCCTTTGATCTCTTTGTTGGTTTCATCTTGTTTATCTAACCTTTCCCTAAAAATTTTCTTCTCTTTCTTCAATTCACCCATAGTTTTCAGAATAAGAGAAGTTGGAGCTATTTCTTTAGCTGGGACCGTTGCTTCAACATTCATACTTGCAGAAGATTCTTCAACAAATTTTCCCTTGTCTTGAAAGATGATTAGAGTATGAAGTTTAAGAGAGGGTTCTTGATTTTCTGGAAGAGATACCCAGGGAGAGTTGTTCAGATGAAGAAGAGGTTTCCTTACCCATAGCTTAAGTAGTACTTCCTTAGTTGATCACATAAGTTCTGTTAAGAAATCTCGTAGCTGAGCTCCTTCATCTTGAGAGATTCAGAATTAATACATTTTCTAAATTGAGTCCAAAGGTAGTTAGAGGAAGCTGGATTAAAATTATTATAGCAAGCTTGATTTAAGTTAACCCATTCCTGCATTTTTGTCTCAAAAACCAGCAATAATCTACCAACATCTGATTTAGATGGTTTTGGTTTTGGGATTGCTATTTTCTGAGAGGAGTTGCTGAGTTTGTTCAAATCTTGTTGATCAACTACAGTTCGTAGAGGATCTTCTATTAGATCAATGGGAGTCAGAAGGTTTGGAGAGTCCGGAATTATAATAGAGGAGTTTGGTGGTGTTGATTCATATGGAGAGAGAATATCTGGATTGTAAATTCTCCGGGATTGATTAGTGATGGTATGTAGTGGTTGAGGATAATTGTGAGGGCATGTTATGCCTGGTATTATTAGTGTGGTTTCAGCAAATTGTTTAGAAACAGTATTTTGGTTTTCTGGTTGGGGAGCATCAAAGAGTGGATCATATTGGTCAATATCAGAGAGAACTTGTGTGAGTTCTGGATGGGTTTGAGCAATATTGGTAGAAGGTGAATTGACCATATTTTTATTAGTGGTTGTGGTTGGATTGGTTACAGAGTTAAACCCATCAAGGGTTTGTTGTAAATTATGTTCATAAGGTTTTAGATAAGAAGTTTCAGATGTTGTTAAAAGTACTGTTTCAATAACATAAATTAAAGAGGAGGTACCTTTCTTTTTAGAAGCTTTAGGAGCTTTGTGAGAAATTCCTTCACCAACATCTTTCCTTTTCTTTGACTTTCTGAGAGAAACTTCTAGAGGTTATTGTCGAAGATCTTGGATATTTATCTATGGATTTTTTCCATATCTTTTGCAGAGCTCCAGATATCATACAACTATCTCAGGAAATGAATCCATATGGGTGAAGAGAGGAAAGTCATCCAGAGAAATTATTCTTGTAGAGATAACTTCCTTCACTATGCATGTTGGGTCCTTCTTGATGGTATCAATCATCTTCATCTTTTTGAGGTTTTTTAGCGTTGAGGGTTTTTCCAACATAGGTTTCCAGCTCAATAACTTCACGAGCTTCACTCAGATGTTTTATAAACTTGTTTTCTGTCAGAATATCTAAGATCATCCTTCCCAAATGAATCAAATCTCTTTTGAACTTTTCTTCTTCTCTTGTTTCCTTGATTATAGTCTTCAGATGATTAAACAGAAGGTGAGGTAGGTTGATTCTGACCTTGGTTGCAATTGTTATTGTTAAGAAGAGGAAGCCTATGTTCATAAATCTTAGGGTTTTAGAATAAAAGAGGAGAAAAAACAAGTTCGGCGAAAACAAATAGTGTGTGAGAGTTGTGGTGAAAATAGATTGTGAGAGAGGTGTATAAGTATCCAATGAAAAGAAAATAAACATGAAATTAATAGCAATTAAAAAAATTAAACATAACGCATAAAAGCAATAAATGATTTCTGACAAAGGGGATATCGTGAAGATATTTGAAATAGTTACTGATGTGACTCGCGCCTTAATACATGAACTCAAACGTTTTGGTCCTTCAAAATTTGAACACGTGTTCATCTTCAGAGAGTGAATTTATTTTTTCAGAGTTGACAATTTTTTATCTGGTGAACTATAAGATTCTATCTTGAAATGAAACATTTTGGTTATACATGGAGATCTTCTAGAGAGTTTCTTAGTCAATTTTCCTTCTCACTCCTGAAGAACTATTGCTCAGATGTTCACAAAAAATCAGAACATTTTGAGGGTTAACTATACAGAAATTACATTTTCATTATAGACATAATTTCATACTGAGATGTTTCAGAATAAAATTAAATCTATCTTCAGCAAGGGGTTTTGTAAAAATGTCAGCCCATTGATTGTCTGTGTCTATAAAATTTAAGAAAAGAATCCCCTTATGAGTATAGTCCCTTACGAAATGGTGTTTAATTTCTATATGTTTATCCCTAGAAAATAAAATAGGATTTTTAGAAAGACAAATAGCAGAAGTATTATCACAGAGGATATGAATGTTACTCTCGTATATATGATAATCTTCAAGCTGACTTTTCATCTAGAGCATCTGATTACTACATCTAGCTGCAGCTATATATTCAACCTCAGTAATTGATAGTTCAATAATGGGTTGTCTTTTGTTGGACCAAGACATTAAGTTGTCTCCTAGAAACTGGCAGCTTCCGGAAGTGCTTTTTCTTTCCATTCTTTTGATTGTGACTTTATGAGTCTATCAGGTGTAGTGACTGCAAGTGCACAGTCTATCGCGTAGTTTTAAAAGATATCGAACCCACAAGGACTGATAGTAAAAAATTATTGTCATCTAAAGGTTACTATGTAGACCTGAAGCTAATAATAAATTTGGGTGTTTGAGTTTAATTGGGAATTAACTAGAATTTAACAATTAATGAAAGACACTGGTATGTATTCATTAACTTAAGGGGTTCAGTACGTCATTGGCATTTTTTTTAGTATTAAAACACAGTTTCAGTGAAACTATTTGTTTAAAAACCTTCATCTCAAACTTCCGTTCTATTAAATCAGATCATATCAGTCATGCTCGAAATGAGTGCTTCCGCTGTTTCATTTAAAACTCAAAAGTATTTTTTGAAAAAAAAAAGATCCAATTAACTTTAAAGCGCTTCCGCTGTTTTTAAAATTAATGTTTCAATAACCACTATCCGGTTAAAACCTCAAACTTTCGCTCTATTGATTTTAACCTTAGACTGTCTCTTACTTCCGTACAAAAACATTTAAATATTCAATTGGAAATTAAAACCAGAAAAGTATTTTTTTTGTAAAAATAATAATGCCAATTAATTACCGAACCCTTTGGTCAAGTTTGACATACCGGTATAGGGAATCTAGCCAGACATAATATTATTGCAAAATAGTACAAAATTAAAGCGTAGATTCAACAGTGCATGCATGGAAGGAATAAAATAAATTGTGCTTAATAAAATAGGAACCTGAATGTGAATACAAAGCGACTGATCCGAATATTGCGTATCCTCCACAAGCCGGCATGATTGACTTGTAGTAAAAAAAATATCTCGGACTAATTATAAAAATCCTAGGCAAATTCTGAAAGTCTGGAAACAAACTAGTGTTGAAGCATTTTTCCAATGTGGAAAAATACTACTTTTGACGGTAAGGTTTTATTGCCTACGGAATACTATGAAAAGTGGAAAAGAAATACTGGAAAATACTACTATGGAATACAATAAAATAAATTGTTTTACAGAGTAAATGGAATTGAAAATAATATTACTGCGTAATTCTAAAGTGCCGGAGAAAGATCAAAACGAGAGAGCGAGCTGAACCCGATCAATTGTTGGTAACTGCCTCCATATATATGGTCTATTTTGTTTGAGAAAAAATATGTAACTTCCCAGGATTTTCATTACTGAAACATGAAGAAAATACAGGAATAAGTGCTGAGTACGCTCTGTTGGTGAAAGCTTTGTAACTTCCTGAATGATCATGGCGAGCGTGGTGTGGTACATGACGTGGGTCACATAACTCAAGCATGTGTTGGTCGTAACGTGCATTTGCCGAGGGGCACATAAACTTAGCTTGTGCCGATCATCATGGTTAGTGTGCCGAGGGGCACATAAACTTAGCTTGTGCCAGTCGTAGCGACTTTGTGGCGGGCGACATGCTTCTCTGCTAAAGAACTTGCATTTTTCTATTTAAAACCATTTCTTCTTCATTTTTCCGTTCTTTTTCTTCCTTTTCTTATTTATGCATTGCAAATGCTAAGTACCTGAAATATGATTCAAAAACTACAAAAGGGATAAAATGTGACATAATAATCGAAGAATCAGAGATTTAATCTATGTAATTTGAATGGAAAATGTAATATCTTTTCGTGTTATCAAACTCCCCTAACTGGAACCTTTGCTTGTCCTCAAGCAATAAAATCAGTATAAAAACTAATAAGGTACAAGTTAAATGCAATTTCATGACACTATTCAAATCGTGAGAGGCTGCCTAAGTTTTTGCGGAAATGTAAGCTCAACATGACACAAAAGAACGGTAATAACACTAAACATCCCTTATTGTGCAGACCAATTCCAGTCATGCCATTACAGCTCAACCTAATTATTTTCGCTAAATTTTACCCGTTTTCATTCTAGCGGAATCACATTAAGCCCTTTATCTTCACACACACATAGTTGAGTAGCCAGTTAGTGACTATGATCCTTTTAAGCATGAGGTTTTGGAACATGAATGTGGTAACCTCCTTTAATTCACCCAATTGCAAGTTGCGGGGGATCGGACTGTAGTCTGCCCTACCAAGTTCAGTACCATACACCTCTGAACCAACTGACAACAAGCTTTTGTGTTATGTCATGTAGGTACTACATCCGTTGGATTAAGCGATCGTGTGAGGATCACCTAACTTAATTGGTGCATTCCCTATTTTTTGACATTAAAGCATATATCTTTCAAATACGTCGGATCATTCACTTATATTCATCGATTCTCTATGTAATTTGTGTTTAAGACGATGTTGACTGCTAAATAAACTACTCTGGGTTATTTTAAACTAAATTTCAAGTTTTTGGTATAAGGGGTACTGAAATCGACCTAGCGCAATCTGGGGATTTAGAGTGTTACGACGGTATCCATTGTACTAAAAGCTTCTCATATATATTTTGAAAAGCGAGCAGCCTATATATTCTTCGAATGCATCAAATTACGCAAGTAACTAACAATTTTTTTTGTCATTGTTGTACCCCAATTTTTTCCACTAAGATCCCTTCATCATACCATGTTGATTCAATCATAACAAGATCACATTAGGGCTCTTGGTTCTCCCCTATCTTTAGCTTTGCTCTTTGAGGAATCACCAAGCACCTTGACTTGTTTTCTTTTTCGATCATGAATATTATGTCTTGATTTTTATTTTAATTAATAAAATGCAACATTGGTTTGTCTTACTTGTTAATAATGTAGGTAAAGGCAATGAGGCTTAGCAAGTTGCTTCTTTGGTTCATGAGTTTATTTCCATGCCCTAGTCAATAAAGTTTGAGAAGTACAAACCTCACCATTGAAGTTGTTTTGGAAGGAATGGTATGGCAAGGATATTTTGGTTCACTACATTTCCAAGTTATCAAGATTGATTTAAAAGTGCAAGGGATTGGTTGAAGAAGTTGTCATGGTTGGACAAGGCCTTGTTCCCATTGGTCACAAGTGCATATTTCTATAAATTATCAAGATATGTAAGTGGTTTTGGTGGCTATGAACTCTCATTTTCATCCTCAATAACTTCTATTTACAAATCAAGAGTGTTGGTACAAGAAGGTGGTTCAAAATTGTTAAGGTTCCTCAAGGCATTTTTTTGATCTAGGAGCTAGGGTTTTGAACTTTAAAGAAGTATATCTTGCTCATCTTTTGGTATTTTTGAGTGATTCCAAATAAATCCTTCTCTTAAAAGGTATATTAACAAATCACTTCAAAAGTTTCAAGGAGTTTTCATGTGGAATAAACTTGATGATAAAGAAAGATTACAAGTCCTCTAGATGAGCCCTCATTTTCTCATGCGTGACTTCAAATGATCATAACTTGGTAAATTTTTATCATTTTGAGCCCACTCTTTTTCCATAATGATCTTTAGGATGTGACCTTTATCCATTCTTTTATGTGAAAAGTGAGAAAATGGATGGAAGATGCCCTAAGAATACAAAATATTATAGGTCATTTCATGATTTTTTGCCAACATCAACAATTCATAACTCTTTCATTTTTTGGAGATTTTGAATGGTTCAAGTTTCAAAGTGTCATCTCAGAGGCCTATTTCATGCCATCTTCTTTGGTCAAGAGCAAATTCCAAGTGGAATTCCATGTTTGGATGCAAAACATTATAGGTCACTTTTGAAGAAAAATTTGAAATATTTCTAAGTATGGAAAGTCAACCCTTTTTCTCCAACTTTGACTCAATACAACCTTCAGATCAAGAATCCATTTGATTTCATTCCTTTTCCATTTCAAATCTTGTAACATCATCTTTCTAAAGCATCATGAATCATGCCCTAAGACCCCTTGAGCTGAGAATGCCATTGATTTGAACTTGGTAACTTGAAACTGAAGTTTCTTCAAAAGTCAGAATTTGAAATCATTGATTTAGCTTCTAAACACTTTGTTTCTGCGCATTTTTGCTTCTAAACATGTTTAGTGAACTTCCAGAAGTGATTAGCACAATAAAACGCGTGTTTTGGATGAGTTTTAATCAAATTAAAAGTCACACTTTTTTTGTTTGCAACTTCACACGATTTCCCTCCAAACTTCATCATTTCACACGCTTGGACATTACATTTGATTCCCTATAAATAAAGGGTCATTCCTCATTCATTTTCTCAAGCTTGGGTAGCCAGAATTACCCTGCCAAACTTGTTCCATAACTCAAAATCATGCAACTTCGAAATCTGTTTTCAAGCCTTTTTCAATCCAATTTTTCTATCAATTTACCTTCCTTGATCTTACCTAAAGCTAACCATATAATTACCTTTAAGAATCGTGCCCTATATTGCTCCATAGAAGTCCAATTTCAGAGCTCTACAACTCAACTTCAATAGGTAGATTTCTCCATCAATTCTTCAAAACTTTGATATCATTGTGATGCTCTCATTGCCCTGGTTCTAGGAGTAACAATTACTTTTATCTTGAAACATGTTTTGCCCATGAAATTTCAAATCCCTTTTCAAAACATTCCTTCCAAATTGCTTGAGCTACAATTTATATAAATTTGTCGCGAAGGTGTGGTTGTCTTTGTCTTGATGAGATGAAGCGAATGACATAGGTCTGAGCTTCTGATTTTATAGTTTGAGAGACCTGCTATTCACGTTGGCTGAAGGTTGAAGATGACCAATGTTTCATCTTCCAACCAATGAAGGCGCGCCATCTATTTTTTTGAAAATCTGATTTAATTAATGATTCTATGCTTTACTCACTAATGACCATGTTATGCACGGCGCGCCAGATCCCTTGGATTTGATTACTAACGCGTTTTGACTCTCATCCAATGGTCCAGATATTTTTGACTTTATTTTTCTTTTCTGATTTTTATATTTAATTGTTTTAAATTTCAAAAAATCATAGAAAATTCATTTTTAGTCCAAAAAATCTAAAAAAATTATGAAATTTTTTTTTGAATTTTCTCTTTCTGATTTTTATTTTTTCACAATTTTATTTTGTTTTGATATTTTTTATAAATTTTCACTTTATTTGATTTCTTTTAAATGTTTAAAAAAACTTTTATGCATTTTTTAATTCTGAAAAAATTATGGAATAATCCAATGATATTTTGAAAAATATTGGTGACCTCATTCATTTTTTATTTATGACTTTGGTTTTTTTTATTCTTTTTTTTTTATTTTTATATTTTACTCATTTCTTTTAATTTTAAAAATAGTTTCTGACTTTAAAAAATTACCAAAAATTTTATAAAATTATTTTAGTTCATTTCTGATTTTTCTATGGTCTTACTTTTTATTTCTTGATTAATTTGAATATAGTTGATATGTTTTATCTTTTATTTCTATTTTAAAAAATATTTTAAAACATTTTTTAATGTATATATTAAATGCAATATTATTTTGTGATTATTTTCTGGCTGATCTTGGGTTGAATTTTTGATTATGAACTTTGTTAACATCATTGGATCCATGGTGTTGAGTTTAACTCCATAAAAATGGATGAATGATTTTAATAATAGTTTAGTTAAAATTTAATTCAAATGTGGTTTGTATGTTCTTTCCCACCCCTCTTCATCTTATCCCTTTCTCATTGCATTAAGTGTTATTGGAGCATGATATCTATATCATGTCTCAAAACAAATGGTGCATAGATTGCTATTGACTGGCCTCAAAATAGGTGCGACTTTTACATAAGTCCACTTACGATTGCTTAACATAGCGCTAAATTTTGTCCCGATTCGAATAAATGATCATTCGTGGCCCAAACCTATGTTTGCAAGCCCAAGTATGTTAATTTGATCTCTTTGATCCAATAACCTTGAGATTCATTGTGTGGAGGCTTTGGTTCTACCAATCCTCTAATTGATCTATAACACTTTTGGTCAACGCGGATCACTTAAACATTGTTGATCATTAAATGGTACTTTTTAGGATCCCAAATGGATGATATACTTGATAAAAAGCAAATGCAACTTGTTGTGTGGAGGCTTTGGTTATACTAATCCTCTAATGAGTTTCAAATGCAAGTTTCAAGATGGTCATCCAACTAACCACTAATTATTAAATTGTTTTTACTTTATGCCTTCTATTTTTTATGCTTTATGTACCATTTACTTTAAGCATTACATTTCATGTCATTTTTATTTTGCTCACTTGATCTTTTCTTTTTCTCTTCTAAGACACCTAATAATCAACATGAACCATAAAAACCTTTAATGATACTTGGACTATTTGGTTACTATCCTTGGCATTATGGAGCATTGGACTTCTTGGACTTAGGATTAGAAATCTTGGCCTATGTTGAAGACCTTGTGACCTTGATGGATATTTTGTCTAGTGTTCTTGAGGTTTACCTAAAGACATTGGGTTGTTTGTTTGTTTTGTGTGCAGGTGAAACAACCGACTGAAAATCATCAAACAATAAAGTCGCCATCGAACGTATTTTATCCCACATGGAGGGAAAGGTAAACATCGAGAAAACCTGAGAAGGAAGAAGTCATGACCTTGCGACCAAGAGATCGGGTAAGGGAGTATGTTACACAAGGGGAAGGTATTAGCACCCCACACGCCCGTAGTACTCTACAGTATCCACTCTTATTGTATATCTTATGTGTGTGTTTAATCTATGCTTACTGTTTACTATACTACTAAGGGGAGAATGCATGCAAAAGAAAAGGGAAAAGAATGTAGGGAAAATAATGTTGTACTCGCTTGGGACCTACCCCAATGCATACGTATCCTTTTTAAGGAATCAGAGCTATCGTAGTTCGAATCACATGTTTTTGTTTGTTTGTGTTTTTTATGGACAATGTTAATCCCGCCTTCTTTCGCAACTCGACCTTTGGAGACTTATGCGTTGGCACAAAAGTAAATTAATCATGTCCTTACCTGAAAAGGGTTTTAGATAAAAGGTGCTCGAGCGCACAAAATGGTTTGATTTGGTTTGTGTTTTATTACTTTGAAGAAAGGGTTTAGGTATGATTAGCATGTTTTTGATTTGCTAAGAAAATAAGTTTTTGTTTTATATGCAAGGATGCAAAAGGGGAAGAAAAGAATCTAGGGGAGACTAGCCTATTTCTAACCTAAAGTTATCATACAATGGTGGTCCTAAGGTTTGGATTGACAAAAGGGAAACGTCTACCTAACGTTAGCATGCATGGTTTGCAACCTAAGGTCTAACTTGCATATGAATGGAGCAAGCACATCCTAAGGGAACATGGTATGTTCAAAGATAAGGCAAACAAGGTAATAAGCTCAAGAGAACACACTTAGAGATCCTATCTGGGTTAGCATGCTGAAGAAAATCTAACAAAACTATCCTATAGGGAACATGCAATTAGAGTGAAGTCGTGATCTCAATTTCTAAATTGAGTGACTCATCGATCAACAAGAAATAAAAGAAAGCGATAAAATCCTATAGGGAGCATGTACTGAGAGAGAAGTCGTGATCTCAATTTCTAAATTGAGTGACTCATCGATCAACAAGAATGTAAAAAAACACAAGCACAACACATTCCTGCTACAGGTCTTTAAACAGCGACTTCGAGCGCACGCTCTTTATTTCCTACTTCTCATGGTATCTAGAAAGCAATAAAGTGAGAAAATGAGGAATAAAATGAGATTGCGATGATACCGAATGGAGAAGGGCCATTGCCTCTTTAAAACCACACAAGCAATAAGAAAAGTCTATAGAAGCTGCTCCGCACGAGTGATCAAAGAATTAGTCTCCAAGCATTCCATATTGCGATAGTTGCATCGACATTCTATCATAAAATCTTGGCAAAAAATGGCAACAAAAAGGATTACCAAGCATAAAAATAATAGAAAATTCTAATAAAAATTCTAAAGAGAACCTAAAAATATTTTCTACAATATTCTAACTATTTTTTAGGTAATTTTGTCATAACTAAAATATTAAAAAACTAAAAAGTTCCTAAATCTTAATATGAAAATATGAGCTCAGGGGGGTGAAAACTGAAATCATGAGGTTCTATAGAAGAAATCAGAGTATTAGCGCCAAACCCAATCTAAAAGGAAGTTCACAAAGCAGCCATTTTTTGCACAAACTTGTTCCTTCTCCAAAAAGCTGCAATGGGCTTGCAAAATATTATACAACCCAGATCCATCACCAATTATTCTTAATTCAACATTGTATTATTTTATTTTCTAAAGAAAATACAAATAATATAATTAATTGAAATTAAAAAAAATTAATGAAGAAAGTGGAATCAAATGGTGTTGGCTCTGTTAGGGCTCCATAACATGACTATTGAGCTTCATCATGAAGGTGGATTCGCTTCTCCTTCCAAATAAATCGCGGCGCCGACGACTACCCCTGTCTCCGATCAACATGAAAAAGCTCCTCATCATCTTCAGTTTGCCATATTCCTTCCGCCGCTATGAATCACAAAACCATCTTTGTCGTCCATTCGATTTCGTCACATCTTTGTTCCACCGTTTCATCTCTTTTCTTTGCTATTGCTCTTCGTCTCAACGCCGAATCAAATAAGGAAACAATAACACATACCATGGATTCATATAGTTCTTCACATTATGACCATAAGAATGAAAAGAATTAAGAGCTTCAAAGGTTATCGATCAGAGACGTTCTGACGATGCTTCAAAGTTTCCAAATGGAACAAGAAAGTCGCAGATACTCAGGCACTTCTTTACGCTTGTTTACTTTTGATCTCTTCTTCTTCGATTCTGTTTGAGTTTTTGTTATTGATTTTGAATTTTAGTGTTTATGAAGATGCTTGATATTGTTACACATCATTGCTTGATGATGCTTGATAGGAAGTAGATGAAGACGGTTGATGCAACGAAGATGAAGAGGATGCAATTGTTGTTCTTGCGATGCAGTTCTGATGAGTGTTGCAGTTGCTTGAAGTGATGATGAAGTAGGTTCTGTGTGATGCGGTTAGGTTGTGATATCGAAGCAAAAAAGAAGATTGATATGTTGATATGTTATGCAGATGCAGATTCTTGGTATGAATTGAAGATGGAAACTGTTTCTGGAGAATTGGTAAATTGCTATTATTACAACGATTGAAGATGCAATGGAGATGTGAGATTCAGAGCTTGAGGCCAGTCGATGCAAAGTGGTGAGGGTGATGAAGATGAATCATAGAGTAGAGATGAAGATGAATCATAGAGTAGAGAGAAAAATAGCTTCAGATTTACAGTGAGGTCTCTACCTCTTGCCCTCCTTTCCGATTCCTTTGTCTGATAAATTATGGTGGATTATACCTCTCTTTCCCCTCTGTTTTCTTCCGAGGCCTCTTTCTGTTATGAGTTCTGTTATCTCTCCTCTCTTTTCTGTTATTCTCCTCAATCCTGTTTCTGCAATCTGTTATGAATCTGGTAATAAACTGTTAGAGGTTGAAAAAGTTTGTTAGAGATTTTTGGATTTTATTAGTCTTTTTTGTAGTTCTGTTGGGAAGTTTTTAGGAGTTAGTTATGCATGTTTATTATAAGATTGTTGCGGTTATTTGACAGTTGAGAGAGTGAGGGTTAGTTACAGATTCAGTTAGGAAATGGTTAGGAAAAGTTGGAAACTGTTTCTGGTTTGTTTTTGACAGTTAGAGCAGTTATGGGTTTTTTTGGGGATTAGGCACTGGTTATAGGTTATTAGTTTTGTTAAAAACAGTTACGAATTCTGTTATTGCAGTTAGAGAAAGTTTGCAGGGCTATTGGTTTTGAAAACGGTTAGGAGCTTGTGAATTGGTTACAGGTCAGTTAGTTGTGAATATGAAAACAGTTAGGAAGTTAAAAGTTCTGTTATGCAGGGTGGTTTAGGAATGAGCTGAGTTAACTGTTTTTCTGTTATGCGGTTTTCTCTATTCACTTTCTCCTGACTTTTCCATTGGATAATTTTTGTTCTCACAATTTGCACATTTTTCTGATATATTTACTCCCATCTCCTGAACTGAATTATCGTTAGCTTGCTTTTTTTTTCTGTCTTGATACAGCATCACAGGGCAGTACGAGGTTGTCTGAACTCACATCCAATTATTATATGTGCCAAGTTCGCCAAATATTCAGATATGGCATTGATGGACTGACATTGCAGGTCCGGGAAATAGGTTTCTGTGGCTGATACATTGATGATTGATCAGAATTGGTATTGTAAGTTTTGTTGGATTGAAAAATACTTGGTTTTGTTTTTTTTGAAATTGCACATTGTTGTTGCTTGAATAGGCATGTTTATTTGATGGGTTCTAATTTTGAATTTTCTAGGTTGAAACATGGCTTGGAGCTGAAGAAGTAGCTTGAAATATGGAATCAAGCATAAATGGAGACTTTTAATGGTTATGTTTTGACCATAATTGGAACAGTTTTTTTAAATTGTATTTAGACAGATTTTCTGAGTTGTTTTGTTTTTTTTTAGACAGATTTGGTGTAACTGGAATAAGACATTGGTCTGGTGCATTGCAAGTTGGACTGTTTTGGGTTTGAAAAATAGACGAGGTTTGTAGTCTTGGGCATAATATGAGACTTTACAAGTTAAAGCATGAAATAAAGTCAATCTTGAGGATGAACATTAGGAGATTAGGACTTTGTTTTTATTGTAATCTCCTTTGTAAATGGTTAACGATGTAATGTACTTGGGACTTTGTCTTGAAAGTTGAATGGATTTGAGAAAACTTGGCGTCTACTTTGCATTTGAACTCTAGGTTTCTCTTAATTTTGCAATGATTCAAAGAATGGCCATATAATCCTAGAAACTACAAGAAAGAATCTGAATATTCAAAGAGACCCTCTCTCTCAAATTGAGCTTGAAATTCTCACTTCCTTTGATTTAGTATTAACGACCATGGCTATAGTCTGAATAAACCTCAAGTGGCTGTGTAAAAGAGTAAAATTGTAACGAACACGTAATGATTTTTTTGAGAATTTAAGTGAAGCCTTCTTCAAAACATTTTCTAAATTTCCCCAAATCTTCTTTAATAACTTGCACCTCAAGTAATGATGGAGGTATTATTGAAATTCAATGATGGGCACAACCCCGTAAGAAAGCTTCTTAACTGACACATGATTAGGGAAATAAGCCCCAATCCAAACGGTGATGAAAACACAAAAAGAACCTTAATATCCTAGCCCATGGTCACTTGGATGAAACCTTATAGGAGGACCTTAGCCTTGTAGCCATATCATGTAATGAATGAAACCAAAGTGTTGAGAAGAAGTCCCTATAGGATGTATTTCCAAAGCTTTGGAGATTCACTGATGACCTTGAGCACAAAGGGATAAACCCTAATTCATTATCCTTGCACTTTAAATTGAGATAAACCTACAAAGGACAGAGAAATCCTAATGCACAAGTGAAACCTTATTCTTCTCGACCTTTGATCCCATATTCCAAGCCTTGTTGTTAGTGAATGCATGTTGTGTTAAATGACCTACTGGAGAGGATATGTACATGAAGAAGAAGTGCAAGATGCATAAGCCGGATGAAAGCAAAAGGGTAGAACAAATTTGGGGTATTATAGCTGCCCCTATTTAATCGTCTTAAACATGAAATTACAATTCGCGCGTGCCTCTTGGAAGTTCAAGTTGAAGATGATTAAATACCAATGCCAAAAGTTTGTTCTGGTAGAAAGTGTGGGTGTTTATTTACTTTTGTGGTATCTGCTGGGGGAATGAATTTTTCTTTTTTTTCAGTGAAGAGATCGAGTTTAGAAGGTGACACGACGAGCGTCGGAAGCTGACATGACGAGTGTTTAGAAAGGTGACACGACGAGTGTTTAGAAGCCGACACGATGAGTGTTGGAAGGTAGCATGATGTAAACACAAGGACAAAGAAGACTTATAACATGGCGTGATGCCAATACAAGGAAGAGACCAGACTTGTAATGTAGCAGGATGCTAATACAAGGAAGAGATCAGACTTGTAACATAGCATGATGCCAATATAAGGAAAATATCAGACTTGTAACGTAGCACAACACCAATACAAGGAAGGGATCAGACTTGTAACGTAGCATGATGCTAATACAAGGGAGGGATCTGACTTGTAACGTAGAAAGATGCCAATAAAAGGAAGGGATTTTGGTTGTAACGTAGCATGGTGCCAATACAAGGAAGGGATCGGACTTGTAACGTAGCATGATGCCAATACAAGGGAGGGATCTGACTTATAACGTAGCATGATGCCAATACAAGGAAGGGATCTGGCTTGTAACGTAGTATGATGCCAATACAAGGAAGAGATCAGACTTGTAACGTACCATGATGCCAATACAAGGAAGGGATCTGGCTCATAACGTAGCATGATGCCAATACAAGGAAGGGATCAGACTTGTAACGTAGCATGATGCCAATACAAGGGAGGGATCTGACTTGTAACGTAGCATGATGCCAATACAAGGAAGGGATATGGCTTGTAACGTAGCATGATGCCAATATAAGGAAGGTATACCACGTATGAGTGTTTGAATCGATACGGACGAGTATAAAAAAAAAGATATGGACGGGTATCAAGAAAGGTTAAACACGGACGAGTGTTTGAATCAATACTGACGAGTATTGAAAAAACATACAGACGAGTATCAAGAAAGGTTAAACACAGACGAGTGTTTGAATCAATACAAACGAGTATTGAAAGAAGATACGGACGAGTATCAAAAGGTTAAACACGAACGAGTGTTTGAATCAATACAGACAAGTATTGAAAGAAGATACGAACGAGTATCAAAAGGTTAAACACGAACGAGTGTTTGAATCAATACGGGCGAGTATTGAAAGAAGATACGGATGATTATCAAAAGGTTAAACACGGCCGAGTGTTTGAATCAATACGGAAGAGTATTGAAAGAAGATACAGACAAGAATCGAAAGGTTAAACACGGATGGGTGTTTGAATCAATACGGACGAGTATTGAAAGAAGATACAGATGAATATCAAAAGGTTAAACACGACCGAGTGTTTGAATCTATACGTACGAGTATTGAAAGAAGACATGCACAAGTATCAAAAGGGTAAACACGGACGAGTGTTTGAATCAATACGGACGAGTATTGAAAGAAGATACGAATGAGTATCAAAAGGTTAAACACGGATGAGTGTTTGAATCAATACAGACGAGTATCGAAAGAAGAAACGGACGAGTATCAACAAAAGGTTAAACATGGACGAGTGTTTGGGAGACTGACACAAATGAGTGTTTATGAGTTGACGCAGACCAGTGTTTGGAGACCGACACAGACGAGTGCTGGGTTTGGACTTGGTGTATTGATTTTGCTGGAAATTGTGAAAGCGAAGGTCATTGACTGGGGATTTTGGGATTGATATCCTCTTGCAGGGATGTATTTCTTTTTTTGAATGATTCAGGTATTTCGTGTAAGGTACCTGATCTGGCTTATGATTCGTATGCATGTTTGAATTTCTTTTGACGCAAAGATCCATTCTGATGGATCAGCTACGCGCTTTTGAATATGCAATGTTATATAATGATAACTATATGCAATGCGAAGAAATAGACCACATGGGGATAAGGGAAAGCTTACTGGGAACCGTTGCTCATCACTGGGGATGCCAATACATATCGGCGCTGGAAGTCTGCAGTACCAAAGATTACTAGGGATACTGGGAAGAATTTTCACTGGGAGCTCATGATACCGAAGATTAATGGTGACTCCGGTGAAGATTGAATTGCCGACGAAGCGAGTTTTCAGGTACGCTGCTGAATTCTGAATCATACCGTTAGAGAAAAGATAATCCAGCTAGACTTTCACACATCCTGAACTGTAGAAGATGGTAGAACTGAATATGCCGAAGAATGGGTACCGAACACCATGTGGATCTCTTTGCATACCCCCGAATTTACGCACACTGGGGAATTATCTCTTGAATCACTTGGGGATAAGAGATGGACATATACACCCATGAATGCCCTGGTTTAGCTCTGCGAATGCCCCGGTTTAGCTTTGCTGGGGACATACTCGATTAACTCCTCTGAGGATGCACTTGCACGTGTCGAGTCAAATGAAGACTCCGAATTTCCAAATTCACTTGGGGAATCAGGTTTGAAATTGTCTGTATCAGACGAAGGCAGCTTCGTGCACTGGCTAGGTCAGGGTGATCGTTATGATTCTTTTAGCTTGATTCGTCCCGTATGACATAATTGACTTGAGAAACTTTGCAAATACGGATGAGGAATGCCCCTGTCTGCAGGATCTCTAAGAAGATCTATGTTGAATAGAAGATCAGAGTATCCACGACACAACACGATATGTGGTGGCCTGCCCCAATGTCTTGGGTCATGAAATAAACTGCTCTTGATTACAACTTTCTTGGAGAGATTTACCGAATCTCGACGTAACTGCCCTAGGTTGAATGGATTATGAATAGATTTATCGATTTGATAGCCTCTGATTGATCGAGCTTGAAGAGATTTATTGACGTGATAGCCTCTGATTGGTTGAACTTGAAGAGATTTATCGATGTGATAGCCTCTGATTGATAGCTTGGAGGGAATGCCCCAGATTTGGTTGAGCTTAGAGAGATTGACTCTTGACTTGATTGCCCCAGATTGGAGGAATCTACTAACTTCATCCTTGAAGGGTACTCAAACTGTGAAGCACCAAGATGCTTTCTCTTAACTAAATCACTGGTTAACATGCCCCATGATAAGTCATTTCTCTTATGGCAGCTGACTCTTGCTTCAACAGGGTATTCAAGCCTTTCTTCTCTGACAAGATTGGGCTCTTTACCGATTGTTCATTGTGTAAACTTACTTGATGTCAACCAGTTGTTTTGCATGCAAAAGAATGTTTATCATGAGAATGATAATTCTAATGCAACACATATGTAAGTCTTGAAGTTTGAAAAAAATATTGAATGAAATGACATCACAACTCTGTTGTGAACGAGTCACTAGCTAGAGAGAAACATTTGCAAATTCTTTTTTTATGAAAGATAATTCAAGCATATGATTCCAACACAAATATTAAAACATACCTCTTAGGCGTCAGTTAAACGCCATCTCGTTGTAGCACGCTTTCAAATTGACCCATGCTTCAGTTAGGACTTTTTATGGGTTGTAACGTGGCCTGGTTCATGGTTTAAGAAAAAGATTTAAGGCTCAAAATTACTTGGTGCCCACCCATTCTCCATGATGTTCTCCATTCCTACGTTCAGTTGACCCGGTACAAGCATTCATCTCTCTAGAAGAGTTTGTGAGGGTTGAGGAACCACTACGGTTTCTTGGACGCGACAGTCACAAACTTCTGATTTTGGTGTCTGATCACACGACCTTGTTCTATCGTGAGGATTTTATTGGTGATCCTTTTCTTTCCTTTTAGGCTTTTCAATTTCTTTCTTGCTTTTTCCCGGAAAAATTCTTTTGAATTTCGATTTGGAAGTCTAGCGGGATGCCCCAACTTTTGCCTAAGTGACTTGTTTTCAAGTTTTGACTTAGCGGAGATTTTTGTTTCTTTCTAATTCGTATTTCCATTTTGAACAAGTCATTGATCTTTACGCCATTTTTGATTTGTTGGAAGTGATTGTGGCTGCCCGAGTCTTTGGTATACGAGGGATAGCATATGTTGTATCATCGTCTGATCTCAGCTTCTTGATTTGCGAGAGATATCCATTGGGATATTGTCCATAGAAGCACATTGTTGATAGAGGAGGATTAACCACTGCGGTTTTAACTTTCCTCAACCTTTTGATGGATAACCATTATTGTATCCTTGGATGCACACTCTTGATGAGTCCTGAATGTTTGATCAGATTAGCTGAAAACTACCCACCCCAGGGTTAAAATGAGGGTTTTTTCAGAACAGAAAAGAAACTGCTACTTCGAAGGCTCAAAGGGGTTAACAAGGGTCTATCTCCCTTATATCACCGTTGTTTAGGGATTGAAACAAGGCATGTACATCGTCAGCAGGGTCTTACTCAAAAGCGTACCAACCATAGATTTTTGCGTTTTTAGATTATCGTCATCCTCCTCCCAATCTTTACCTAAGCATAAGACTTGGAAACTTGGCATCAATATGCAAGTAAAACATTTAAAGAGTGATAACGAATGAATGAATAAAAACAAAAGAACACTTCAAGACAAGCATACTTATTGCATTAAGATTTTCATTCAAAAATAGACAAGTTTCTATATACAAGCAATGTTTAAACAAATAAGCAAGAATGCAAATGAAAATGCGGTAAAGAGAACCAATGGTTGCCATCGTTGAGGAGACTTGACTCCGTATGGGTTTCTTGATTCTGACGACTTTCTGTAGTCTTGATGCTTGAGTGGGAGGGAGGATTCCCCTTCAGATCTGATGTGAACATGATAGTTTTTGAATTGATCTTGTCTTGGACTCTGTCTCTGGATGACATACCTTCAATCGAATGGCCAGGTGCCCCAAAATATGCGTAAAAGATTCTTTCAGGAGAACGAATGAATGCTCTATTAAGCGAATTGGTATAAATTGAATCACCAAGCATCTCATGCCTCAAAGAAATAATACAGTTCGTCTTCTATAAGAACAACAGAGACATCTAACTCGTGAGAAAGATCTTGGCAATTGGCCAAATAGGAATTGGACTTCTGGAAGAGGCACCAGACAGGTGCTGAGTTTTATACTTTAACCCCTTTACAGTCTTTGATATCAAAACCGGGTGCCTCAGAATAGGGGATATATCTAGCATGTGTATCACAATCAGAAGAGATATTTGTGGGAGGAGGACCCCAAATATCAGAGCTGGAGAGGACAGGATGTAACGCATTGGGCTCGCATCAATATGCCCATCAGGCTTCTTCTATTTTTGCTTAAAAGCTTTGCCCCATGAATTCACTTGGGGAATAAAGATTGACTTTTGTTGAATAGATCAGGGAACGCAATGTTGTAGAGAGTGCCCCTGATTGAATAGTCTGATGCCCCGGTGTAGCAACCACATCTGACGTTGGTCAACAAGAATGGAGCACTGATGTAAGATCTCATAGTAAATGGTAGCCATCTGCTGATAAGAAGCTCCAAGAACTCAAGATTGTGTAGCACTCCACGGTTGAAAGCAATTCCCAAAAGGTTAGGAGAAGAGAGAACCTGCTGCAGCAATAAGTGCAAGATTGTTGACATCATTATCAGAGCTTTCATGACCTGGCTCATCTGAGTCTTCAATCGATTATCTCCCTTCTCGAAGAGTTCCCGACCACGAGCCAAAGCTTGCATGTATATCATTCAGAATTATTCCATAACTGATCTCTGAACATGTGACAGTAAGAATCAAGTTAAACCTCTGAAGAGAGCACCGGGTCCAAATAAGAATCCCCAATCTTCAGGTACCTGTTATGAATGCATGAATATGCTTGGGGTGCATGAATGAATGTCATGTCATGTTTCACAATTTCCAAGGAATTTGCGTGCTTTGATTTTGATTTTACGCAAGTAAAAGATGGAAGAGTTTAGCACAAGGCTTGCAAATATGATTCCTTGGAAATAATAGAACATGTATGTTAAGCACGTGGTTAACCATGTTATGTATGCAAAGGCATGAGATCAAATGGGATCAAGGTTCCATCATTTCTGAATATGATTGCTGTACTTTTCTGAACCATATGAGTATCATCAAGTCAAAGGTCCAGCATGGCTTCCGCACATACAAGAACCAAGTACCATGTAGATCTCCCATTATACGGGATCAAGGCTTCTGGAACATCGAATACTGTAGAGCCTTTTCTGAACATGCTGGGGATACCAAGATTGAAGGCTCAAATGAATCTCCAGGTAAACAAGTCAGGGACTCAAAAAATACATCTGAGAACCATATGGTCACCAACAGAACACCATCTGCCTAAAGTCATCGACAGAAATCCAGAACATAACCATTAGAACTAATAGTAACCGTATGTGAGAAACAATCTGAACCTAGTCATCATCTAAGCATGATTAACCATCTGAACATAGTCATCAATTGTACCTGTGATAATAATTCCCCCCCCCCCCCACTCACGGGTGAAATCTAGGTCAAGGTAAGGTCGTGGTAACTAAGAATCGAGGGTACTCTTGAAAAACTATAGCCGTATCACCTACGTGAAAACTATAGCCCCTCATTTATACCTCATCTGAGCATGGACGACATGGTGGCGACAGTGATACCTAAGTCAACTAGCTATTCATGTTCCACTCTATTCCTAGGGTTCCTATGGTATACAACTCTGGCCTGGGTGTTGGGCCTTTTACCTCATAGTAACACCCCACCCAATAAGAAGCAAATCCAATACAACAATAGTATATGGAAGATAGTAAAGTGAAATGCATACATATGCTCAAGTATATACAAAATGAGTGAATAAACTGAAAGAATAAAAAGTAAACACCAAAATAAAAGAAAGCAAGAGCTAGGAGCGACTCCGGGATGGATCAGCATTTGGTCGACTTGTCCCCAGTGAAGTCGCCAGCTGAAACAACCGGATGAAAATCATCAAATAATGAAGTCGCCATCGAACGTCTTTTATCTTACATGGAGGGAAAGGTAAACATCGAGAAAACCTGAGAAGGTAGAAGTCACGGCCTCGCGATCGAGAGATCGGGTAAGGGAGTCTATTATGTGAGGGGAAGGTATTAGCAACCCACACGCCCGTAGTACTCTACGGTATCCATTCTTGTTGTCTATCTTATGGGTGTGTTTAATCTATGTTACTGTTTACTATACTACTGAGGGGAGAATGCATGCAAAAGAAAGGGAAAATGAATGTAGGGAAAATAAAGTTGTACTCGCTTGGGCCCTACCCCAATGCCTACGTATCCTTTTTGAGGAATCAGAGCTACCGTAGTTCGGCTCACATGTTTTTGTTTGTTTGTTCTTTTTATGGACAATGTTAATCCCGCTTTCTGCCACAGCTCGACCTTTGGAGACTTATGTGTTGGCACATAAGTAAATTAATCATGTCCTTACCTGAAAAAGGGTTTTAGAGAAAAGGTGCTCGAGCGCACAAAATGGTTTGAATTGGTCTGTGTTTTATTACGTTGAACAAAGGGTTTAGGTATGATTAGCATGTTTTTGATTTTCTAAGAAAATAAGTTTTTGTTTTAGATGCTAGGATGCAAAAGGGGAAGAAATGAATCTAGGGGAGACTAGCCTATTTCTAACCTAATGTTATCATACAATGGTGGTCCTAAGGTTTGGATTGACAAAAGGGAAACGTCTACCTAACGTTAGCATGCATGGTTTGCAACCTAAGGTCTAACTTGCATCCGAACGGAGCAAGCACATCCTAAGGGAACATGGTATGTTCAAGGATAAGGAAAACAAGATAATAAGCTTAAGAGAAGACACCTAGAGATCCTATCTGGGTTAGCATGCTGAAGAAAATCTAACAAAACTATCCTATAAGGAACATGCAATGAGAGCGAAGTCGTGATCTCAATTTTTAAATTGAGTGACTCATCGATCAACAAGAAATAAAAGAGCGATAAAATCCTATAGGGAGCATGTACTGAGAGCGAAGTCGTGATCTCAATTTCTAAATTGAGTGACTCATCGATCAACAAGAAAGTAAACAAACACAAGCACAACACATATAGAAAATGAAGTGCGGAATGCCCGCTACAGGTCTTTAAACAGCGACTTCGAGCGCACGCTCTTTATTTTCTACTTCTCATGGTATCTAGAAAGCAATAAAGAGCGAAAATGAGGAATACAATGAGATTGCGATGATATTGAATGGAAAAGGTCCGTTGCCTCTTCAAAACCACACAAGCAATAAGAAAACTCTACAAAAGCTGCTCCGCAAAGTGATCAAAGAATTAGTCTCCAAGCATTCCATATTGCGAAAGTTGCATCGACATTCTATCATAATATCTTGGCTAAAAATGGAAACAAAAATGATTACCAAGCATAAAAATAATAGAAAATTCTAATAAAATTCTAAAGAGAACCTAAAAATATTTCCTACAATATTCTAACTATTTTTTAAGTTATTTTGTCATAACAAAAATATTAAAAAATAAAAAGTTCCTAAATCTTAATATGAAAATATGAGCTCAGAGGGGTGAAAATTGAAATCATGAGGTTCTATAGAAGAAATCAGAGTATTAGCGCCAAGCCCAATCTAAAAGGAAGTTCAAAAAGTAGCCCTTTTTTGCACAGACTTGTTCCTTCTCCAAAAAGATGCAATGGGCTTGCAAAATATTATACAGCCCAGATCCATCACCAATTATTCTTAATTCAGCATTTTATTATTTTATTTTCTAAAGATAATACAAATAACATAATTAATTGAAATTAAAAAAAAAATAATGAAGAAAGTGGAATCAAATGGTGTTGGCTCTGTTAGGTTTCCATAACGTGACTATTGAGCTTCATCATGAAGGTGGATTCGCTTCTCCTTCCAAACAAATTGCGGCACCAACGACTACCACTGTCTCTGATCGACACGGAAAAGCTCTTCACCATCGTTTTTTTGCCATATTCCTTCCGCCTCCGTGAATCACAAAACCATCTTCGTCGTCCATTCAGTTTCATCACATCTTTGTTCCCCCGTTTCATCTCTTTTCTCTACTATTGCTCTACGTCTCAACGCCGAATCAAATGAGGAAACAACAACACATACCATGGATTCACAGATTTCTTCACATTACGACCATAAGAATTAAAATAATTAAGAGATTCAAAGGTTATCGATCAAAGACATTCCGACGACGCTTCAAAGCATCCAAACGAAACAAGAAAGTCGCAAATACTCAGGTACTTCTTTACGCTTGTTTACTTTTTCTCTCTTCTTCTTCGCTCCTGTTTATGCATTTTTGTTATTGATTTTGAATTGTGGTGTTTATGAAGATGCTTGATACTGTTGCACATCGTTGCTCGATGATGCTTGATAGGAAGTAGATGAAGACTGTTGATGCAATGAAGATGAAGAGGATGCAATTGTTGTTCTTGTGATACAGTTCTGATGAGTGTTGCAGTTGCTTGAAGTGATGATGAAGTAGGTTCGGTGTGATGCGGTTAGGTTGTGATATCGAAGCATAAAAGAAGATTGATATGTTGATATGTTATGCAGATGCAGATTCTTGGTATGAATTGAAGATGGAGACTGTTGCCAGAGAATTGGCAGAATGTTGTTAATACCACGATTGAAGATGCAATGGAGATGTGAGATTCAGAGCTTGAGGCCAGTCGATGCAAAGTGGTGAGGGTGATGAAGATGAATCAAAGAGTAGAGATGAAGATGAATCAGATAGTAGATATAAAAATAGATTTAGATTCATACTGAGTTCTCTACCTCTTTCCCTCCTTTCTGATTCCTTTTTCTTATAAATTATGGTGGATTATACCTCTCTTCCCCCTCTATTTTCTTCTGAGGCCTCTTTCTGTTATGAGTTCTGTTATCTATCCTCTATTTTCTGTTATTCTCCTCAATCCTGTTTCTACAATCTGTTATGAATCTGGTAATAAACTGTTAGAGGTTGAAAAAGTTTGTTAGAGATTTTTAGATTCTGTTAGTCTTTTTTGTAGTTCTATTGGGAAGTTGTTAGGAGTTAGTTATGAAGGGTTATTAGAAGATTGTTGTAGTTATTTGACATTTGAGAGAGTGAGGGTTAGTTACAAATTCAGTTAGGAAATGGTTAGAAAAAGTTGGAAATTGTTTCTTGTTTGTTTTTGACAGTGAGAGCAGTTAGTTTTTTTTTGGGGATTAGGCACTGGTTATAGGTTGTTAGTTTTGGGAAAAACAGTTAGGAATCATGTTATTGCAGTTAGAGACAGTTTGCAGGGCTATAGGTTTTTAAAACGGTTATGAGCTTTTGAATTGGTTATAGGTCAGTTAGTTGTGGTTATGAAAATAGATAGGAAGTTAAAAGTTCTGTTATGCAGGGTGGTTTAGGAATGAGATGAGTTAACTGTTTTTCTGTTATGCAGTTTTCTATATTCACTTTCTTCTGAATTTTCTATTGGATAATTTTTGTTCTCACAGTTTGCACATTTTTCTGATATATTTACTCCCATCTCCTGAATTGAACTATCGTTAGCTTGCTTTTTTTTCTTCTGTCTTGATACAGCATCGTAGGGAAGTACAAGGTTGTCTGAACTCACGGCCAATTACTGTATGTGACAATTTCGCCAAATACTCGGATATGGCATTGATGGACTGACATTGCAGGTCTGGGCAATAGGTCTGTATGGCTGATACAATGATGATTGATAAAAATTGGTATTGTAAGTTTTGTTGGATTGAAAAATACTTGGTTTTCTTTTTTTTGAAATTGCACATTGTTGTTGCTTGAATAGGCATGTTTATTTGATGGGTTCTAATTTTGAATTTTGTAGGTTGAAACATGGCTTGGAGCTGAAGAAGTAGCTTGCAATATGGAATCAAGCATAAATGAAGACTTTTAATGGTTATGTTTTGACCATAATTGGAATTGTTTTTTTAAATTGTATTTGGACAGATTTTCTGAGTTGTTTTGTTTTTTTTGGACAGATTTGGTGTAATTGGAATAAGACATTGGTCTGATGCATTGCAAGTTGGATTGTTTTGGGTTTGAAAAATAGACAAGGTTTGTAGTCTTGGGCATAATATGAGACTTTACAAGCTAAAGCATGAAATAAAGTCAATCTTGAGGATGAATATTAGGAGATCAGGACTTTGTTTTTATTGTAATCTCCTTTGTAAATGGTTAACGATGTAATGTACTTGGGACTTTGTCTTGAAAGTTGAATGGATTTAAGCAAACTTGACGTCTACTTTGCATTTGAACTCTAGGTTTCTCTTAATTTTGCAATGATTCAAAGAATGACCATATAATTATAGAAACTCCAAGAAAGATTTTGAATATTCAAAGAGACCTTCTCTCTCAAATTGAGCTTGAAATTATCCCCTTCCTTTGATTTAGTATTAACGGCCATGGCTATAGTTTGAATAAACCTCAAGTGGCTGTGTAAAAGAGTAAAATTGTAACGAACACGTAATGATTTTTTTATGAATTTAAGTGAAGCCTTCTTCAAAACATCTTCTAAATTTCCCTAAATATTCTTTAATAACTTGCACCTCAAGTAATGATGGAGGTCTTATTGAAATTCAATGATGGGCACAACCCCGTAAGAAAGCTTCTTAACTGACACATGATTAGGGAAATAAGCCCCAATCCAAACGGTGATGAAAACACCAAAAGAACCTTAATATCCCAGCCCATGGTCACTTGGATGAAACCTTATAGGAGGACCTTAGCCTTGTAGCCATATCATGTAACGAACGAATCAAAGTGTTGAGATGAAGTCCTTATAAAATATATTGCCAAAGCTTTAGAGATTCACTGATGACCTTGAGCACAAAGGGATAAACCCTAATTCATTATCCTTGCACTTTAAATTGAGATAAACCTACAAAGGACAGAGAAATCCTAATGCACAAGTGAAACCTTATTCTTCTTGACCTTTGATCCCATATGCCAAGCCTTGTTGCTAGTGAATGCATGTTGTGTTAAAAGACCTAATGGAGAGGATATGTACATGAAGAAGAAGTGCAAGATGCATAAGCCAGATGAAAGCAAAAGGGTAGGACAAATTTAGGGTATTACAGTAGGTTATTGTGACTACATCCTTTTTTTGTAATATGGAAGTCACCCGTATACAGCCGTTACTCCGCCCAATTTTTGTGAAGACTTAATACACTTGAAGTTTGGTTCTCACAAGAGGCCTAGTATCTTTGCTTGCTTGGTTTCAATCCAAAGAATGGAAATTCTATCCTGGCTCATAATGTCAAATATTGGCTTCTTATTGGTTAGATGGTTCTTATCCCTAGCTTTTACCTTATGCTTTAGGATAGCCCCTTCTTCTCCTCCCATCTTCTTTAATTTCAAAAATCTTCTCTCTCCTTTTTAAAATTCTTCTTGTTTCTTTTGAACTTGGACCACTTTTCATAATAAACTTGGACTTAGGTCCATGCATTTTAAAAACCTTTTCATAAATAAACTTCAATCAACTTAATGATAACTTGACATTTTTTGTGAGAAGACTAAAAGTCAATCAATCTTATTTCAAACCATTTTGCCACCTTGGCTTTTTATTTTAAAACCATTCTCAAAAGATTAGACTCTTGTCAATCTTTTTAGTGATGCAAACAACTATACTTCTACAATATGTAGTGAAGAGAGATATTTTCCACTTGGGTGTTGAGTGAGGCATTGTTGATTTTAAATCCAAGCCATATCCTCCACTTTGAGATGATGCAAATTCTCCTTTCTCATGATTGTGGGTAGTAAGTATGTTTTCCACACGGACAATGAAGATGATGTCTTATCTCATAAAATTAACCAACACACTTGTGTTTTAAAATTTTCAAAGGTGAACTACGTGTACCCTGATCCCATATTGGACGAAAGGTGGTACGTAGGAACTAAAGTTCGCAATCGCGGCGGGTGCAAAAATCATAAAAAATATATTTCTTCTCTCATCTCCACCATCTATTTTACATACAACACTTTATAGCCAAAATATACAGATTTTTCAAAGAGGTTCCTGCGGAGTAACATAGATGTTTAGGGTGATAATACCTTCCCTTTGCATAACCAACCCTCTTACCTTGAATCTTTCCCCCTCTTTTTGGGTTATTTTCTCTTTTCCCATTCCTTTGGAAACAATAAAGCGCGGTGACGATTTTTATTTTGATCTGTGTAAGTCTAGTCAATCCAATGGCTTAGTCTTAAACATTTCTACCGCTACAGGAAAAAAATGGCGACTCCACTGGGGAAAGATTGACCTTTTGCTGGTCCATCTCTTTCTTAACTGAAGATGTACTGGGTAAGAAAGAGATTGAGCTCCTTGAGTTGAAGCAAGGGGAAAAATCTGTCACTGAGTATGCTGCTAAGTTCATTGAGCTAGATAAGTTCTATCCACATTTTGATGGTGAAAGTGATAAATTTTCTAAGTGCATCAAGTTTGAGAACAGGTTGCGCTCGAAAATCAAGAAGGCTGTCGGATATCAGAAGATTCGTGTCTTTTCTGATTTGGTTGATAGTTGCAGGAACTTTGAAGAGGATATCAATGCTCATCACAAGATTGTTAATGGTAAGAGAGGAAGGAATCAACAGAACCGTGGCAAGACTTATGATGCTGGTAGAGGTAAACAAAGAGTTGATCATTGTCAGAGGACTAGTGGGGGAGATGCTCCTGCTAGAGTTGTATGTTTCAAATGTGGGCAACCTGGTCACAAGAGTAATTTGGGCACTACTGTTGATGGGAAGAGGTGTTTCCATTGTGGTAAGATTGGGCATACGATATCTGACTGCAAGCATAGGGATATGATCTGTTTCAACTATGGGGAAGAAGGATACATTGGTAGTCATTGTCCAAAACCAAAGAAGGCACAAGCTGGTGGTAAGGTGTTTGCTTTGGCTGGGAATCCCCCAGCTAGTGAGGACAGACTCATCAGAGGTACATGTTTAATTAATAGTACTTCTTTAATTACTATTATTGATACTGGTGCTACTCATTTTTTTATTGCTGCTGATTGTGTTGAAAGATCGGGTCTTGTGTTGTCTTCTATGAATGGAAAAATGGTCGTCGAGATTCGGGATAAGGGATCAGTGACTACTTCTCATATGTGTTTGAATTTCCCTTTGTCGATGTTCGGGAAAGACTTTTTTGTTGACTTAATTTATTTTCTGTTAAGCGGGTTAGATATGATCTTGGGTATGAACTGGTTAGAGTATAACTATGTTCATATCAATTGCTATAACAAATCTTTGAGGTTTTCTACTCCTGAAGAGGAAGAAGTTGGTTTGTTTACTTGTAAATAGTTGTGGTAATTGATGCAAGATGAAGCTCATATGTTCTTGTTGATGGCGTCACTATCTATTGAGAACCAAGTTAGGATTGATGAGTTGCAGGTGGTGCGAGAATTTCCTGAAGTGTTTCCTGATGAAATTCCTGACTTACCGCCAGAAAGAGAGGTTGAGTTTGCGATTGATCTTGTACATGGTACCAGACCTGTTTCTAAGGCACCGTACAAGATGTATACATCTGAATTGTCTGAATTGAAGAAGCAGTTATAAGAGTTGCTTGAGAAAAAGTTTGTAAGACCAAGTGTATCACCGTGGGGAGCGCCTGTGTTATTAGTAAAGAAGAAAGATGGAAGTATGAGACTTTGTGTTGATTATAGACAGTGAAATAAAGTGACGATTAAGAATAAGTATCCGCTTCCGAGAATTGATGACTTGATGGATTAATTGGTGGGTGAAAGTGTGTTTTCTAAGATTGATTTGAGGTCAGGATATCACCAAATTAGAGTGAAAGAAGATGATATTCAGAAGATCGCATTCAGAACTCGGTATGGGCACTATGAGTATTTAGTGATGCCTTTCTGTGTTACTAATGTGTCGGGAGTATTCATGGAGTACATGAATCGTATCATTCATACTTATTTGGATCGGTTTGTGGTGGTATTCATTGATGACATTTTGATTTACTCTAAATCGGAAGAAGAAAATGAAGAGCACCTAAGAGTTGTATTGCAAGTTTTGGAAGAGAAGAAGTTGTATGCAAAGTTTTCCAAGTGTGAATTCTAGTTGCATGAGGTTAGTTTCCTTGGTCATGTCATTTCTGGTAGTGGAATTGTCGTGGATCCTTCTAAAGTTGATGATGTGTTGCTATGGGAAGCTCCGAAGACAGTTACCGAGATTATAAACTTCTTGGGATTAGCCAGTTACTATAGATGGTTTATCGAAGGTTTTTCTAAGTTGGAACTTCCGTTGAGCAAGTTGAATTGTAAGGGTAAAGCCTTTGTGTGGGATAGTCGATGTGAATAAAGTTTTACCGAGTTGAAGAAGAGGTTAACGTCGACTCTGGTTTTGACTTTGCCTAATCGGGAGAACCTTTTGTTATGTATTGTGATGCTTGTCTGATGGGGTTGGGTGGTGTACTCATGTAGAATAGTTAGGTGGTTGCTTATGCGTCGAGGAAATTGAGGACTCATGAAAATAATTATCCTACGCATGATTTAAAATTGGCTGCAGTTGTCTTTGTGTTGAAAATCTGGAGGCATTATCTTTATGGTTCTAGATTCGAAGTGTTTAGTGACCATAAGAGTTTGAAGTATCTTTTTGATTAGAAAGAGTTGAATATGAGGCAGCGAAGGTGGTTAGAATTGTTGAAGGCTTATGATTTTGTTTTGAATTATCATCCAGGAAAAGATAATGTTGTGGCCGATGCTTTAAGCCGAAAGACATTACATATGTCGACAATGATGGTTAAAGAGTTGGAGTTGATTGAGCAATTCCGAGATTTGAGTTTGGTTTGTGAAATGACACCACAAAGTGTTATGTTGGGAATGTTAAAGATTAATAATGACTTTCTCAACAGTATCAGTAAGGCTTAAAAGCTAGATGTGAAGTTGGTGGATATGATGATGGGAATCGATCAATCTGAGAATGATGATTTCAAGATAGATGCAAAAGGTGTATTGAGATTCTGAGATCGTATTTGCGTTCCTGATGATGAAGAGATTAAGAAAGTGATTCTTGAGGAAAGTCATAGAAGCAGTTTGAGTATTCATCCAGGATATACTAAAATGTATCAAGATATGAAAGGTTTGTTTGGTGGCCTGGTGATGCGGTGTATTCGCACGTGTATGAATCGGTCAGAGTAATATAAAAGATTATCGATCCACAGTGACCAATCGTTAATCTATCATTTCCTATTGTTACTGTGTTTAGCTAAGTTAATATTAAACAGGGAATTGAGCATGCAAGAAAGTAAAGTGCGGCAAAATAAACTTCAGATATAAAAGCAGGGTCGAATGTAATTCACATAGTCAGATGATATTCACAATGCTTCGGAATAGAACTACTTATAGGGAAATATTTTCTACTAAAGAAAAGAACTAATTTAACAGGAACTGCCACTTTCGCGTAATCAGAACTGAGTTTACTCTCTAATCAGACCTTCTTATCGTCGCTTATAAAAAGGCACACATTGCGTTAAAGTAATAAACCTGTTTTTAAGAAATAAAGTACTTGACCAAGTTGAAAAGTATTTTGATCTTGAATTTCTAATAAAAAGGGGACCTAACTTTAACCCTATAAACGCGTCCGAAAATAGTTTCAAAATTGATTTATTTGATAATAAAAATCCCTAACTAACCAGGAAAAGCGCTTTCACTTCCTTTGACAAGTTAGAACTAACCGAGTTTAACAAAGGGTTGGACGACTTTCAATCTTACCCAACAACAATAAAGTACATAAAACTCGTATTAAAAACAAAAATAGCCCATAAGCATTTCTATTGACACATTATTTGGAATATTGATCTAACTAGATTCCTTACATTCTAGCCCAGTAAGGTTCAGCCTGACATGGGAATGTAAACAGACACGTTAAAATAAATCATGCAAGAAAGTAAATAATTTAAAGTGCGGTGCGGGAAATAAACAAAGTAAAAGCAGTGCAGAAAATAACAAAGTAAAAGCAGGTGCGAGAAATAAACAAAGTAAAAGCAGGTGCGGGAAATAAACAAATTAAAAGCAGGTGCGGGAAATAAACAAAGTAAAAGCAGGTGCGGGAAATAAACAAAATAAAAGCAGGTGCGGGAAATAAGCAAAGTAAAAGAAGGTGTGGGAAATAAACAAAGTAAAAGCAGGTGCAGGAAATATAAATAGAAACTTGCTCCAAATGGGGAGGTTTTAAATCTGGTACAAACAGGAAGTAAAATGCGACTGGAAATAAACAGCAGTTGAAAATAAATGTGACAGGATAAACTTCTGCCGAAGTGCTTCAAACTCGATTACAGACTCAATATACGAACTCGATCATAGACTCAATCAACAATGCAATAATTCCCCGATGTGAAGAATTATCGTTTTACAATGGTGGAATTATATGGCTTAAGTTCGCAACTATGGTTGGATCAAGTTTGCAACTAAGCTTGGGTGAATTGAAATGAAATCAGGAACTTCTATTTATAGAGGATGAAGAATGCAGGAAATCACAGGAATGCCCCCTAACTCCTTTTAGGGGGGAAACATCGTCCAAAGGTGGCGCCCGCCATGGAGGCCATGGCGCCCGCCATGGAGGCCATGGCGCCCGCCATGAGGGTAAATGAAAGGAAGTGGGGAACGTGGCAGTTGAGTTCAGCAGGAGGTGGTCCAAGTCATGGCCTACCCTTATGGTTGGCGCCATGGTGGACGCCATGAGTGCAAATTTGACCTAAACTCCTGCTTTTTAGCCTGTTTTCCTTCATTTCTTCAGGGGAGCTCTGAATAATTGAAATACTTGAAAAGGAAACAAAAGATAGGCATAATACGAGAAAAAAATAATAAAAAACCTAAATAACATGTGAAATCAGAGTCAAAAACAAGTGTAAAGTAAGTGTTATCAAATTCTCCCACACTTAAACCTTTGCTTGTCCTTAATCAAAAACTCTAAATAGATTAAGAAGAAAAACGGTGTTAGTGAATAAGTTGGGCTGCAAGGGGCCTCTGGAATTAAAACTGGGATGTATTAATAGGTATTGACTGATTCAAACCAAGGATATCGTAGTGACACTCTTCCGTAAAATGGACATAAGCTTTGTTTTTTTACGAACCAATCCATATCATGCCACTATGCTTAGGCCTATATTTTTCCTTTTTTCAAATCCTTTTTCATTCAGGCGCAATCACATTAAGCGAGTTATTCGTACATGCTCATAGTAAAGTGACCGAGTAGTGATTCTGATCATAAAACGCAGGGCTCTGGTACAAAAAGTTGGTGTAACCCCTTTTATTGACCCGTTTATAGTTGTGGGGGATCGAATCATAATCCGCTCTACCAAGCTCAGCAACAGATACCTCTGAACCAACTAAAGATAGGTAAAAAAAAATTCTTTTTCTTTTTCTTATTCTTTTGCTTTTGCTTTTGCTTTATTTTTCAACATACAACTTTTGTAGAGTTAACTGACTTTGTGAGGGTCACCTATCCCGGGATTGTAATTTATAGTAAGAACATAGCATATAAATCATTTAATTCTCTCTGGTCCCCTATGTAGAGCATGCTTAGATCGAAGCTGACTGCTAGGATAAACTATTCAAGGATTTAAGAATGAAAATTTTAAGGCCACGGCATAGGGGGTATCGGGATCGAATTCCTAAATTTACGAAGCTTAAGGTGTAAAAATGATGCCGATGCTTCAAAAGGGCTTTCCCAAGTCATACTACATCCTATCTCAACCAGGTCTTATAGCCCAACTAAGTTGAAAACACTGTGTTTTCTTAGAAATTTTTTTTAGTTAGGCTCAAGAAATGGGGGAGTGGACATACACTAGACCATACAGATATAGATGACTCGTCAAACACATGTATTATTTTGAAAAGAAAGCAAGAAAGCAAACTAAAGCAAATAAAGAAGTAAAATAACGAGAAGGAAAATGCAGGAAAGGAAAAATAAAGCGAGAAAAAATAAAGCGAGAAAAATAAAGCGAGTAAATCTCCTCCCATACTAAAATCGAACATTGTTCCAAATGTTACGAAATAAGATAAGGGAAGAGTCACCTGGTAAAGTACTAAGGCTGGCTGGGTCCCTCGCCATCCTGCGGTGAATGTCTAGGATGACGGGATCGGCTGCAACGACGACTGCTCTGAGAAGCCTCGAACTGGTCAAATATGGTGGGCAAGGCAATATGTGAACTCTGAATCTCGCGAAGGTTTCCTAAAAGGGAACCTTAAATGGCCTTCATGATGGCGGAGTGCCTCTGAAACTAGGCTTGTTGCCTATGTTGCTCGCGGGATATCGCCAATTGAGATTCCATAAGACTTTGAAAAGAGCGGTTCGTCTGCTCTCGTGACGCCTCCATAAAACTCATGTTATCTGCCAACTGTGGTTGGATGGCAGAAAGTAAACCATATCTTCTCTCTTCCCGGGCTAGCTGGTCACGCCACATTTCTTCATTGATGTAGAAGCTAGGAGCCGTACCTGAAAAGGTGTTAGAAGTAGAAGGTGCAGTGTGTGCGGGTGAAGCATGATGGGGGCACACAGGTGGGACATGAGGTTCATCCCTCTACTCGTATTCTTTATCAACATCGTGTCCGTCCCCAAGTGGAACATTAGGAGGTAATGGACCCGTAAAAGGTGGAGCACCTAGATCGCAGGTCCAATTCCTCGCAATTCGTACATCAGTACGTCTAGTGCAAGGCAGAACGACTGATGGGATAACGACACCCCGAACCATAAGTTCAACGCTACGCGCTCTCCTCACCTTGCATAATTTCATATCTTTTAGAAATTTCAAATTAATTGTGTGGGGAGGCAGGGGTGCTAGGGTAGCTATCTCATCATTGAGGTGCAGAGCTCTAGCAATAGATGTAACTAGTCCTCCAAAAGCTATGGTCCCTGTGTGTCTCATGACAACAATCATGTGATAAATCATAAACAGGACTGAATTAATTCTTCTATTAGTGAGACTACCTTGCAAAAATAGAATTTATCTAACATTTACCTTGTTTGGATTCTCCCGGCCTAAAATAGTACAGGCGAGCATATATAGAAAAATTCGAATAGCCGGGTTATGGATCAATGATGCTAAAATTCCTTCAAAATAATTTATAGAAGTGTTTGACAATTGACGCCAGAAGGAAAATTCATCAGTGGACCATTCAGAATCCAAAGGGATCTCACAAATAGAGCAATCACCATGAGGAATACCCAACAGAGCTGCTAGTTCGTCGGTGCTATATTCATATTCAACATTAAACAAACGGAATTTATCCATACGAATGGTACTAGTGGTGTCGTGGTGAACCAAATAAGTTAGGGAACTTAAGAATTCCCGAGTTAGCCTCTCAAATATGGGCTCTTTTCTAGTAAAAATCTCGTGCAATCCTAGGATGTTAGCTAAATAAAAAAACTATGATAAAGTCCTAAAGTATACAAACAATTTTCATCGACATACCTGGTTGAGACAATTTCTCGTCCTTTCAATTTTTCAAGGATTTTCCGTTGCCGGTCTACGGGTTTGCCTTCACGAAGAACGTATCCGTTGAACTCCATTGTTGCTCATTTGGAAGAAAATTGAAAAAAAATGGGTTTCAAAATGGGTGTTGGGGATTGGGAGGAGGAAGTTTGAATTTTTATGAAGGTTAGAAAAATGGATGTTGGAGTGGTTAATGGGGTATTAGGTGGTTGATAAAATGAGAGTTTTTGGGTGGCTTTGGGGTTGGAAATGGAGAAAGGTGGAGGTTTTTGAAAATCTGCCCGTTATAGTCCCAGACCCCATGGTGGGTGCCATGGTCTTGGTGGCGGGCACCATGCTTGGAATTTGGGTTGGGCTTAAATTTCTTTGTTTTGTTGGTTTGGGCTTCTTATTCCAATTTCTTCTCGTAGGTGCATACATCAATTCTTCATTTGGTGCTTCCAAGTATTGGTGTATTGAATTTTTTTCTTATATGTTTATAACTTGAAAATAATAAACTCATAAAAATAAAATAAACAATTAATTAAAGAGAAAAAAAAAGATAAAATATAAATATACTTAATTATGGTAAGTCACAAAAAATAAAAATAAAAAGAAAGTAGAATGCAAGAGTTAGGCATAAAAATAGATAAGTCTGAAAAAGGAAACAACATGATAAAAGAAACAACAAAACAACAGAACAATGCAGATATGAATCAAGTTCATCAAGGAGTAGTAGGGTCCTTGGTCGATTCAGAACCATGAGCTACAACTAACTTACTACGAAGATCATCAATTTCCTGTTGTAGGAGGTCTGCCTCAGTAGAATGAGTAGCATCGGAAACCATAACCTGAAGAGAGAGGTCTTCAATTGTTTGATGAGGTTGGGCTACCTCTCTATACAGCTCAACAACCTATGCATAAATGTCGGGTTGCTGCAAAGAGAAATTATTAGAGAATACAGTGGTCCTTTCTGGCGATGGACATGGATGATACTCAGGTACCGGAGGTGATTTTCGCTCGTCCACGGTCTCTCCAAGAACTTCTAAGGCATATGTCCAATTGGCAGGGTTATGGACATTGGTCATCATGGGATTAGGCAAGGTAAAATAGTGAACGGTTTCATTATCAATCAGGAGTCTATACTGGTTGGGATTAAAGTAGACTCTTCTCATCAGCCCACGATCCAAACAGAAATCAATGTCCATTGTAGTATATCCATCGTAGAAGGTAAGGTGAGATAACTTACTTGTATGACCCAAAGCAGAAGCAATCTGAGTCACTGTCCCTCCCACATGGAGGATACCTTCAGCAAACTTAGAAGTCATCATGAGATTCCACAACAGAAAATTTCCATAGGCTATTGGGCGAGACTGGGTCACATAATAGAGGAAAAAGATCTCCTCCTCGCTAACATGGGTATCAGTGTCAGCCTTCCCTAGGAAAGTGTGAGCAATAACCATCTAAAAATACCTGAAAGCAGGATTGTGAATAACAAGGGATAGCTGAGTGGAAGGATCAAGGCTCCCTTCAGCAATAATATTTCTCCAGAATTTCTCTATGTCCCTAGTCATGAAATAGCCAACCGGTAGCTCAGGTATAACATCGGGTGTGGTCTGGAAGCCTAGCAAGTCGCCAAACTCCCTCTGGGTAAAACAATACTCTATCCCGAGTAGTATGAAAGTGAGATATCCATCCTGGCCATTATAGGGCTCAAACTCGAATGAACTGAGGAATTCTAAGGTTAGGTTCATGTAAGTCACATTTAGGTCATCTGCATACTCATCCTACTTTAGCTTGTTGCATAGATACTTGATATTGGCTTCAAAGCCAAGAGCTTCCATGCAAATCTGGTCTAGATATCTGGTCGGTGCCATGGGTCACTGTGAAAGGACCACATAGCGTTGTCTCTGAGTGTCATCTCGGAAGGAAACATGCATGTCATCGAAATTCTCCATCCTGAAAAATGTAGTTAGCAAAGACGGCTAGCAGGTGATTCCTGAAATCATAAATTTTGCAATTGTTAGTATAAAGATAAAAACAAAATTTGATAAAGTAAAAACTAAATAAATGCAAAAAATAAAAATAAACCCATGGGTTGCCTCCCATGCAGCGCTTGTTTAACTTCGTTAGCTTGACGAGTAAACTTCATATATCATAAACTGGTACTGATGGATCAATCAGAGGTAGATGGAGTAGTTGGTGGGAACGTCACCTCCTTCGTAGTGCTTCAAACTCTGCCCATTGACGATGAATGGGCTACAAGAATTGTTCTTGATCTCGACTGCTCCATCTTAAATGTAGCTTTCTAGGAAAAATTAGCATCCTGGAATTGAAAAGGAGAACAAGGTCACCTATATTGAAATATTTCTATATAATTCTTCTGTCATGCCAAGTTTTGGTTTTTTATTTATATATTATAGCATTCTCATAGGCAGACTGGCGGAATTCCTCCAATTTATGAATGTCAAGGATGCGCTTTTCACCAGCAGTCAAATATTCCAAATTCAGGGTCTTAATGGCGCAATATACTTTATGCTCTAACTCGAAGGGTAACTGACAAGATTTTCCATAGACTAATTGGTAAGGGGTTGTTCCAATAGGGGTTTTAAAAGCTATTATCTAGGCCTATAGTGCTTCATGTAGTTTCTGAGACCAATCTTTTCTGGAAATTGAAACGGTTTTTTCTAAGATTTGTTTAATCTCCCTGTTAGACACTTCTACTTGGCCGTTAGTCTGTGGATGATAAGGTGTTGCTACTCTGTGCTTTACTCCATACTTACTCAAGAGCTTATCAAAATTCTGGATATGAAATGTGATCCTCCATCACTTATAACGAGACGGGGTATTCCAAACCTCGGAAAAATGATATTCTTAAATAACTGACTACCACTCTTATGTCGTTTGTGGGTGATGCAATAGCCTTAATCCATTTAGACACGTAGTCCACAGCTACCAAAATGTACCTATTTCCCATTGAAGGTGGAAATGGTCCCATAAAGTCTATACCCTAAACATCAAAAAGCTCAACTTCCTGGATATTCCTCATTGGCATCTCGTCACGTCTTGATATGTTCCCGGTGCGTTGGCATCGGTCTCACTTGACAATGTAGGCATGAACATCGCGCCATAAAGTTGGCCAATAGAGGGTTGCTTGAAGAATCCTGGCGTGCATTTTAGATATACCTGCATGTCCACCATAAGGTGCAGAATTACAGTGTCTGATGATGTCTTCTATTTCCTCTTCTAAGATGCAATGCCTGAAAATATTATTTATTCCTCTCTTGAATAGGAGTGGTTCATCCTAGTAGAAATGTTTAACATCTTTGAAGAACTTCTTTTTCTATTGGTAATTTAGATCAGGGGGTATGATATCTGTAGCTAGGTAGTTTACAAAATCAGCGTACCATGGTACACTCTTCATTACTGAATTTTTTTCAAAATCTTTATCTCTGTAAGGCTCGAAATCATCATTCTTAGCTATAAGTCTGTCATAGGTGAAATCATCATTTATAGGCAATAAGTCAAGTTTTAAGTGTTCTAGTCTAGAGAGGTGGTCAGCGACAACATTCTCTGGGCCTTTCTTATCCTTAATGTCTAAATCAAACTCTTGGAGTAACATGATCCATCTAAGTAATCTAGGTTTAGCGTCCTTTTTATTTAATAGATAACGTATGGCAGCATGATCAGTGTAAACAATGATCTTTTCTCCAACTAGGTAGGACCTAAACTTATCTATCGCAAAAATTACTGCCAGTAATTCTTTATCTATTGTTGCATAGTTGAGTTGGGCGGTATCTAGGGTTCTACTAGCATAATATATAACATGTAATTTCTTGTCTTTTCGTTGTCCTAGAACAGCACCAACTCCATAATCGCTGGCATCACACATGATTTCCAAAGGTTGTGTCCAATCTGGGGGTTGCATGATCGGAGCTGAAATCAGTGCTTGTTTCAAAAATTTAAAAGCTTCGAGACATTTCTCGTCAAAAACGATTTCAACGTCCTTCATTAGAAGATTATTCAAAGGTTTTGTTATTTTAGAGAAGTCTTTTATAAAACGCCGATAAAAACCAGCATGTCCAAGAAAACTTCTAATCTCCCTAATGGTTTTAGGTGTGCTGAGGTTTTCTATAACTTCAATTTTGGCTCTATCGACCTCAATGCCTCTTTCGGAGACAATGTGTCCTAATACTAAACCTTCATTAACCATAAAATGGCATATTTCCCAATTTAGCACTACGTTCACCTCTACGCATCTTTCAAGGATTTTTTCGAGGTTGGAGAGACAATCTTTAAAATTGAATCCACACACCGAGAAATCATCCATGAAAACTTCCATTATTCCATCTAGGTAATCTGCAAATATAGACATCATACAACATTGAAAAGTGGCAGGGGCATTACAGAGTCCGAAGGGAATTCGTCTATAGGCGAACGTTCCATAAGTAAAAGTGAAGGTTGTTTTCTATTGATCCTCAGGGTGAATAGGTATTTGGAAAAATCCTGAGTATCCATCTAGATAACAAAAGTGCGAGTGTCTGGATAGACGTTCGAGCATTTGATCTATAAATGGAAGAGGGAAATGATCCTTCCTGGTTGCTTTGTTTAATTTTCTATAATCTATACACATATGCCAACCTCCTTCTGTTTGTTTAGCAATATCCTCACCTTTCTCATTTTCTATGACTGTGATGCCTCCTTTCTTTGGCACCACATGCATAGGGCTCACCTAATTACTATCTGATATTTGGTAAATTATACCAGCCTCTAGTAACTTAAGAACTTCTCTTTTAACAACATCGCTCATTATAGGGTTTATTCTTCTTTGATGTTCTCTTCAGGGTTTTGAGTTTTCCTTTAACAAGATCTGGTGCATACACACCGATGGACTTATGCCTTTTAAATCAGAGATGTTATACCCTAAAGCTGAGGGATATTTTCGTAAGATCTCTAAGAGTTGAGTTGTCTCGTCTTGACTTAAAATAGCGTTAACTATAACAGGATGATTCATCTCTTTATCTAATAATTCATATCTGAGGTCTTGGGAAGTTCCTTCAGTTCTAAAGATGGTTTCAAAGGGAAAGGCATGGGATCGGGAGTAAGCAATAAACATTCATAGAGGTCGTCATCGATGTAAGGTTCTAAAATTTTAAATCCATCGTCCTCCATAATGGGGGTCGAAGGTAACTTGATATTTTTGTTAGATTCCTCTCGCTTAAGTTCCAATATACACTCGTCAATGATGTCGATGGCATAACATGCATCTCCTATGAATGGTGCTATTAAGAACTTTGAAAGAATAAATTCTATCTTTTCATCACCCACCTCAAATGTTAATTTTCCTTTCTTAACGTCAATTATGGCTCTGGCTATTGATAGGAATGGTCTACCTAAGAGTATTGGGATTTCTTCGTCTTATTTAATATCCATAACCATGAAATCAGTTGGGATATATAGATGACCGATCTTAACTGGCATGTCTTCAAGTATGCCTATAGGATACTTAGCTGATCTATCATCCAGCTGGAGAGACATTTTAGTCCGCTGCAATTCTCCTAAGTTTATCCTTATACAAACTTCTAAAGGCATAAGGCTGACGCTAGCTCCTAGATCTAAGAAGGCTTTGTCAATAGTATGATTTCCTAAGATACAATGAATGGAAAAACTTCCTGGATCCTTTTCTTTCTTGGCTAGTTTATTTTCTGAAATAAAATTGCATTCGATAGGTTTGGGATCTTCAAGTCTAGGCTTGTTGGTCAGGATGTCTTTTAGGAATTTAGCATAAGATGGCATCTGAGTGATGGCTTCGGTGAAAGGAATCTCTACATGGAGTTTTCTATAACTTTAACGAATCTCTGGTATTGATTGTCAAGTTTGGTTTGTTTAAGTCTTTGCGGAAATGGGACTGGGGGTTTGTACGGGGGTGGTTATTTATTAGTTTAATCTTTTAATTATGGTTCTTTTTGCTTTTCGGGTTCCTCTGGTTCCTCCACTTGGTCTGTAGGCAAAACATTTGTCTTAGGTTGTGTGGGTGTACTCATGGCTGGATTCTTGGGTCCATCGTAAGTAGTCCCACTTCATAAGGAAATGGAATTAGCTTGCCCTTTGGGATTTGGTTGAGGTTGTCCAGGGAATTATCCTCCAGGTGTAGTTTATGGGGCTTATGTTTGGGCTGTCTGCGAGATCTGGGTTTTAAGCATCTTGTTATGCGTAATTATCTGATCAACCTTAGTTCCTAATTGTGTGATTTGTTCATTTACGTGAATATTCTGATTTAGGAACTCTTTGTTTTGCTGGGTTTGAGCTGAAATGAAATTTTCCATGATTTTCTCAATGTTTGGTTTGGGTGCCACAACTTGCATAGGTTGATTTGGTCTTTGGGCTTGGAAACCTGTAGGTCTCGTAGGTACATATTTTTGTATTGGGCTATTGTTTTTATAAGAAAAGTTTGGGTGATTCCTCCATCCGGGGTTGTAAGTGTTTGAAAATGGGTTTCCTTGGGTGTAGTTTACTTGGTCTAAGCAAGGCTCATTCAACAAGTTACATTCCGCAGTTTGATGTTCTTGGGTCCCATAGAGTTTGCATTCTAAAGCTACTGCGGCTACATTATTAGGGTTTTAAGACATGTTTTGAACTTTTAAGGCAAGAGCGTCCATTTTAACTTGCATCATGTCTAGAGAACTTATCTCATGTTTTCCTCCTTGGGTATCGTAGATCGTTCTGTTCCCCATTGGTAATGGTTTCGGGCCATGTCCTCAATGAGAGCACATGCTTCTAGGTAAGGTTTATTCATCAATGCGCCACCAGCGGCAACATCGATAGACATCTTTGTATTGTAATGAAGTCCATTATAGAAGTTATGGATGATTAGCCATTGTTCTAGGCCATGGTGTGAACAGGCTCTTAACAGGTCATTATATCTCTCCCATGCTTCAAAAATTGATTCTCCCAGGTTTTGGTTAAATCTAGTGATTTGGTTTCTAAGGACAGTAGTTTTGCTGGGCGGAAAATATCTTGCGAGAAATACTCTCCTAAGGTCTTCCCAGGTTGTTAATGAATTGGATGGAAGGGAATCCACCCGATCTCGTGCTTTATCTTTGAGGGGAAAAGGGAATAATCTTAGTCGTATTGCCTCAGGCAAAGCACCATTGTATTTTAAAGTGTCTGCTAATTGTATAAAAGTTTTTAAGTGTTGATTCGGGTTCTCAGTAGCGAGACCATTGAATTGGTTTTGTTGCACCAATTGTAGCAATGAGGGTTTTAGTTCGAAATTATTTGTGGTTATAGTTGGGTTTACGATACTTGAACTAGGTTCCTCATATGACGGTTGGGCAAATTCCATAAGGGGTCTTTAGTTACGATTCTTGTCCATAGTTTTTCTAATTCTACCGAGAAAATGGATGTAACGTTCAGGTTCTGCTAAAGGATTGAATAAGGTTCCGGTGATGCGAGATCTTCGCATTAACCGGACTGTAAAACTTAGTCTAGACGGTGCGACTATAAGGTGCAAAATTTGACGAAATTGATCCCCGGCAACGACGCTAAAAACTTGATGCGGTGTATTCGCAAGTGTAAGAATCGCGTCAGAGTAATATAAAAGATTATCGATCCACAGAGACCAATTGTCAATCTATCATTTCCTATTGTTATGGTGTTTAGCTAAGTCAATATTAAACAGGGAATTGAGCATGCAAGAAAGTAAAGTGCGGAGAAATAAACTTCAGATATAAAAGCAGTGTCGAATGTAATTCACATAGTCAGATGATATTCGCAATGCTTCGGAACAGAACTACTTATAGGGCAATATTTTCTACTAAAGAAAAGAACTAATTTAACAGGAATTGCCGCTTTCGCGTAATCAAAACCGAGTTTACTCTCTAATCAGTCCTTCTTATCGTCACTTATAAAAAGGCGCGCATTGCGTTAAAGTAATAAACCTATTTTTAATAAATAAAGTACTTGACCAATTTGAAAAGTATTTTGATCTGGAATTTCTAATAAAAAGGGGACCTAACTTTAACCATATAAACGCATCCTAAAATAGTTTGAAAATTGATTTCTTTGATAATAAAAATCCCTAACTATTGTACCCCAAAATTTTCCCTCACATTTTACTCAATACAATCCCATTGAGATCCTCAATTTGCTCAAGGTTGCCCAAGAGTGGACCAGACAAACTCTCTCCTAAGGAAGTGTACCTCAAATCAGGGTTTCCATTTTCACCAAGATGGGTGAACCACAAAGGCCTCAAATTCTTCCTAATATCCTAATATGTTCCCAAGATCATCCATGTCAAGTTTCATGCCTGGCATAAGAAGTTTGCTCAGTCAACTGCTCAGAGGCTTGAGAATCGACTGCATTAGGTCAAAAGTCAACTATGGCCCACATACAGTCAAACTTCAAGATTTTTGGTCAACATCAACATTTTGAAGTGACATCTATCATTTGATCAAGCGTTGATCATGATTCCTCAAGGAATGCTCCAAATTCATCAAAACCCGAAAGTTGCTAAATTAGGGTTTCTCAATAAAAGTCAACGCAAACTTTGACCAAGCATAACTTCCACATGCTTTATCAGAAATTTTCCATCCAAAGCTCATTTTGAATAGGATACAATTCCTAAAATTTCAACTTCAGTTAACAACTTCAAAATGTGCACTCACAAAAATATATGAATTTTGACATTATGGGTCATTTTTAAAAGTCAACAAAATTACCTTTTGGGTCAAAGCTTCATGCATGAACATGGAAGACCCAATTGAAATGAAACTAAAAGGGTTGGTTAGGGGACATCCAAAGATTTCTAAAAAGTCTAAGAACACCCCCCTAGGGTCAAAATTATGAAAGTTGTGCATTGTCAAAGTTGGCAATTTTGGGAAAATTGTCAAAAGTCAACATTGATCAAATTTGAATTTTTTCCAAAGGGGCCCATGTTTTCTTGCTTGAAACATGTTTCTAATACGACCCACGACCCATGAGCTCATTCACCTCTTATTTTATTATTTTTATCATTTATTTTGATTTTTTTATTCATTTAAATCAAAATAAATCAAATTAAATGGTAAAATAACGAAAACAAATAAAATCTTGGGATTTTTGTGCACATTTTGAGTCCATATACAGCTAACATGCCAGCCAATTCATGCAAAGTGGATTTGGATTGAAACGGATTGGATTAAAGCTTATTTTAGAAAGATATCATACATGAAGCAAATCAAATCCAATTTTCATAATTCTCAAAGATATGATACAATTTTGTTGACCTAATTCAGTCTACTATAAGTGCACAATAATTCCAGATCAAAAACAGAAGGATTGGAGTCGCGAAAAGCTAGAAAGAAAGCTCAAAAATTTGGACAAAAGTGTGAGATCAAAATCCATCTTAGAGCCATCCTCAAGGAGTTTCAAGCCTAGAAATCGATTCCTGGACATCCCAAGAAGCTAACAACATCATTTGCAAGCCTCAAAGCATCCATAAATCGTCCCTAAAAGCATCACAGTTTGCCCTAAAACTCAAACTCGATTTTAAGGTTTTACGCATGCTAACCATATATTTGTGTTTATCATCTTCTTTGAAGCTACATGTACCCTTTAATTGCATTTATCGCGCAGGAATCCATACTTGCCATTGCTATGGTTTCTGAGATGTTTTTAGGGCTTTGTTATATAGGAACAATTAGGCCAAGAAAACGATACCATGATACTCGTGAGGCCAAGATGAGTTGATTGGTATCATCACAATTGATTTATCATGCTTGTATGGAATATTTGAAATTTGTAGGGGCTTTAGTTACAGCAAACGTCCGTAGGTAAAAGTTCTTCACCTAAAACGACAGTTGTAGTAAAGAAGGTGATGCATGGCAGCCCCTGACCGGTTGATTTGAATTCTCGCGCATTTTTCGGGGCATAGTGCATTTTTATATTATATTATATTTTGTTTACTTGTATTAACAAAAGAAATAGCAGCGCAAATGGTTGGGGGACACACCTTTGATGCACACGTTCTGGGTTTGATCCCAGGCGTGTGCATTTTATTATTTTCCTAATTATTTCAGGAAAATCCAGTACAATACTCCCTCACATTCCTATCATGTACCATCAACGTCCATCCACTGGATGCCCAACTAGCCAGATCTCACGCTTCTCCCTTGAAGGTCCATGGGGCTCCTCAAGTCAATGCTGGCACATGATCCAAAGGTTGACCGGGCTTGGTGCTTAATTGGGCCAAAATATTTCAATTCCACACCCCCAGAATTGCTAGTATACAGGCCCATATTCTTCTTTTCTTTATTATTTTCTTTTATTTTAAGTGTTTTGTTTAATTATTTTTTCACCAAATTAATTACTTTTTTTAAAATCATAAAATCAATAAATCACAAAATACAAAAAAAGAAGGTATTTTTTTATAAAATATTTATTTTAATTTAATTAGAAATATAGGTTAGCTTAATTTCTTTTTTAATCAAAATCAAATAGAAACTAGGTTTTAATTTTACAATTAAATTTATTTTTTTCTCAAATACAAAAAACCAAAAATACACAAAATCTTGTTTTCATTGTAAAATATTTTATTTTCATGAAATTATTTAATTTAGCTAGATTAGGTTAATTTCAACTTCTTTTTCATAATTAAAAAGATTAGAGTTAGGGTTTTAGGTGTACGTAATTTAATCAATTCTTTTCTCAAAAATACAACCCAAATTATTTATCAATTAGATTTTAGGGTTTTCAATTTTCTCCTCGCATTTTATTTTCCGCGCGCGCTTTTATTTGTTTTATTATTATTGTACCTGTTTCGAGGATGTAATATTAATTAGGATTTTAAACTTCCGCACTTTTATTTCCCGTCAAGACAATTATGTAACTATCAAATCCTTGTAATAGTTAGGTTTATTTTTTCGCATTTTTAATTCCTGCAAATATTTAACTGTCTAGATGTATGTTAATAGGATTGTATGACAAGAATATCTTAAATTAAAACGGTAGATCACCTATGTGCAAAGATTAAATAACTGAAACAAATCATATGAACATATTCACTCCTAGGGTTTACCTCACTTCAGTTATCTTCGGTAAACAATCATTAAGCATAGGAGATTTTAGTGGTCGCCCTCCAGTCTAAAAGATCAAAATGTTGCCTCGGAAATGTTGCCTCAGAAATGTTGCCTAGGAAAAGTTGCCTCGGAAACGCTGCCTCGGAAAGATCTTAAGACTCTAGGGTTATTAATAAAGTTTTCTAACTATTTCTTTGGTGATTGTATTTTTCCCTTTCAAATGTCCCTTACAACTCCAACGACGGTGCTACCTACTCCTTAATAGTATGATAGCCCTGTCTAAAGGAAATAGAACGAATAATCCTTTTTTCGAGTAGGTAGAATCTTAGGTACTTGCTCAATGAAAACTTTTCACACAAACACCTTGAGGACTGATACAAGGGTTATCATGAAGTAAAAACATTTTCAAGACAAACACACACAAGCAATTTGAAAAATGAGCAAGTACCTAAGATCCCGTAGATAACTACGGATGGAACGGGTGCTAACACCTTCCCTTTCTATAATCTACCCCCCGTACTCAGAATATCTCGAAAAAAGGTTTTTTCTGTTCTTTTTCCTTTTCCATGATTGGATGAAATAAAACTCGATGGCGACTCTTGCTTACCGCGACATTTTGCAAACACAAAACATAAAACGCAAACTAGTATTAACAGTCGGTTCTTCCACTGGCGACTCTGCTGGGGACTAAAATAAAGCGGGGTATACCTTAGGATCTAGGTCACTAAAATTGCTTCTCTTGATTGTCTTGATTGCTTTACTTTTGAGGGTTTGTTTGGGGTTACTATAGATCCTACACCTGGATCTGGGGGCACTCATTAGGTAAACAACAATAGATCATAGAGACTGTACGGCGTAGACTGATATGGTTTAAGCGATGGATGTGTTGGTGTGGAACTTTGGTTGGTACCGGTATCCTTCATGGGGAAACGAAGAGAATACGGGGTTGCCACGTGGTATCGTGAAGCACCAACGGACCTTAGAACCTTATTTGAACAACTTGGCCATTAGAAAGTAGTGAGATAGTCGGCCTCGGTGTAGAGTTGAGAACTGGTTGATACTCGATGCTACACTCATTGAGACCATACTTTCGGGATATTTTGACCGAAAGAAAAGATTAAGAGCTGAAACAATGCCCGATAAAGGATGGTCAGTGATATTGAGATCCTCTAGAACCCGGTTACTTTTTTAGGACAGGTTTGAACCAACTAAACTTCAAGAGGGTACTATGTTTGACCTCATGCAAGCCTTAAACCTAAGGACTTTGTGTGATTTGACTGTGTTTTCTATACCTGTGTTTGCTATACCTGTGGTTTATCATAACATCATGCATCATAACATGGCATCCATGCTTATTGAACTAACCATTTCAAAGGCCAAAGGAATTTATCTTTGTTCTGTTTTGCATATCATGGCTTCTGTTTGTAGAAACACTATCCGAATTAGCTTTGTGAAGATACCTTCCCAACTCAAAGATCTAGCATCAAGGTTTTCTGAAACTTCTGCGTTCACTAAGAGACATGGTCAACTTCTCAACCTAGTTACTTCAAGCTTTGATGAAAATATGATGAGTGTACTCTTTCAGTTCTTTGATCCCAAGCACCACTGCTTCACCTTTCCAGACTATCAGTTGGTGCCTACCTAGGAAGAATTGTCTCAGCTATTGGATATACCTATTCTTGAACAGGTACCCTTCACAGGTCTATAAGAAGTTCCTAAGCCATAAGTCATTTCCTCAGCTTTACATCTGAAAAGGGCCGACGTGGTATCCAAATGGGAAACGAGAAGTAGATTCAAGGGTTTTCTAGCTAAGTTTCTGATAGATAAAGCCCAGCTGTTTTGGGATGATATGGATTTTCTGTCTGTTGAGGGGGTCTTGGCTCTTCTTATCTATGTTTTAGTTCTCTTCCCTAATTCGGGCTCGTTCGTAGATGTGAATGCTATTAAGATCTTTCTCTCTCGCAACCCGGTGCCTACTTTGCTCGGAGATATTTTGCATACTCTCCATACTCGTACCATGAGGAGAAGAGGGATTCTTATATGCTACATGCCATTGATGTCGAGGTGGTTTATTTCTCACCTCCCTAAGTCCATATTGAAGAATGAAGAAGGTCTAGTTTGGTCACAAAGGATAATGTCACTCGCTCATACGGATATTCTTTGGTGTTCTCGAACTATGGAAAACATTGCTATCATTAACCACTACGGGGAGTACCCTAATGTCCCATTGCTTGGTATCAAAGGGAGTATAACCTACAATCCTTGTTTAGCTCTGCGACAATTTAGTCATGCTCAAAGGGTTGGTCCCCACGAGTTACTTATCAAGGGTATTGTATTCAACTATGAGGACGATATTCAAGAGTATTGCCAGAGGTTCATACGAGCTTGGGGCATGGTAAACAGATCGAGCGTAAGGGCTTTTAGGCCAAAGACTTCCATTCCAATGGAACCGTATCTACAATGTGTACGAGCTCGTGCTCAGTAGCATATGATGCCCCATGTGGCTATTTTGCTAGTAATTGTAGAACCCACTACTGAAGAAGGCATTCCTTACACGATTCTCTATCCTTACATGCCCACTGATCTTTGGGAATTACAGAGGTCTTGGATTCAGTTGATGAAAGAGAGGGATACTTACAAGGATCAGTTCCATGCTCAGGAGAGGAAGGTCTTAGAGCTCACAAAGCAACTGCATGAGGAAAAAGGACTGAATGATTATCTCGACACGAAGAGGAAGCATCCATGGGAATTTTGATGTTTTTTTATAGTTTTGGATTAGTTTATTTTTAATTGTAACGCCTAAAGGGAATTCGAACTTCAAATTCAGCTAATAAAGTTTTTGTTTATTTTGGCTTGCAAATTTAAATTGCCCGAAGTCTTTGAAATCATTTCATGCGCATACCATTATCATACACATCATTACAGGTACCATTACAGGTTTCTTATCTCCTTCGCTGTTAATTTTAGAAGAAATGTCTTCCGAAGAAAGCATTAAGGACGTGCAGGCACAAAACACCCAATTACAACAAATGTTCATCAGTCTGGCAAAGGGGCAAGAAGATCTAAAAGCCCTCATTCTGAAAGAGAGGAAGAAAAAGAAGAAGGCTGCTGGTATTCTGAATATGGGCCGAAGTTTTGGAGAGCGGTTGAAGCGACAAGTCGACCTGACCTCTTCATCTAAGGAAGGGGAGAACCAAGAAGAAGAGAAAGACCCCAGTCCTGCAGTGTCTGACAATGATACTGATTACAATGATGAGAAATATCCTCCTGCTGAGGATAGGTACAAACAGTTGGAAGATCGTCTGAGTTCCATGGAAGTTCAGAGGATACCTGGATTGGATTTTGAAGAATTGGGTTTGGTGACGGGAGTGGTCATCCTGCAGAAGTATGATGGAGTGTCCTGCCCAAAGCTCTATCTCCTCTCTCATGTCAGGAAGATTTAACCACCACCGCTGATAGAAATTTGTGGGTGCATTTCTTTCAAGATAGTATGTCAGGGACTCAGCTTGAATGGTTCTACCAGCTAGAGGGGTCCAATGTCCGAAACTGGGAAGATTTGGCTGCTGCTTTCTACAAGCAGTATCAGTATAATGCCGACCTTGCTCCCACTCGTACTGAACTCCAGAGTATGTCCATGGGTGCAGGTGAAGGTTTTAAAGATTATGCACAAAAATGGAGAGACTTAGCTGGGAGAGTTTAACCCCTGTTGTCTGATAGGGAGTTAGTTGATATGTTTCTAGGGACGCTATCTGGTCCATTTTTCAATCATTTGATCGGCATTTTATCAGCTAGTTTCATTGAGCTGATTTTAACTGGAGAAAGAGTAGAAGCTGGGATACGAAGCGGAGAAATACAGAAGGATGCCTCTTCAAGTTCAGTAAAGAAGCCTTTTGCTAGTAAGAAGGAAGCCAGTTCCATCTATAGCCCGAGGGGTCAGAATAGGGCTGAACAATGTCAGACAGTAAGTGCCATGATAATACCTAGACCTGCAGTTTCTCCATAACGCAACAATCAACAAAGGGGGGAAAGACCACAATGGCAGTTTACCCGCATCAACATGACATTGGCTGAAGTTCTACCTCACCTACTGAGATCCAACTTGGCAACCTTGAGAGAGGCTCCCAAGAATCCAAATACTATATCTCCCCGATATAATTTGAATGCCCGGTGTGCTTATCATTCTGAGAGTCCTGGCCACGATACAAATGACTACTGAGCCCTGAGAAATAAGATACAAGACTTGATTGAAGCTAAGGAGATAGACTTTGATGCTCTGGAGAAGCCAAATGGAATAACTTCTCCCATGCCTAAACACGGCCGCAAAGTTAATGCTATTGATACTGATCTATTTGTTACCTCTATCGATGAAGTATCTACTCCTCTCATGACTGTCAAGAAGAATTTTCTATTGGACGGTTTATTTCCGGGTTGTGGGGAAGGTTGCCCTATGTGTTCGTTTCTACCTTCTGGTTGCCGTTTGCTGAAATTAGGTACCCAACGCCTGATGGATAGCAGAGAGATTCTGTTTGAGAAAACTATGATTTCTGTTGTTCCAATTGAAGACGTTGCTATTATAACCATCTCTGCCAATCCTTCCTAGGTTTCCTCGAGAATACCTGTTAGGATTACACCTGCTCAAAGAATTGCTCCGCTGATAATTACTGTTCCTAGTCCTGTCCCGTATGTCTCGGACAAAGCAGTCCCATGGCATTATGGTGCCGATGTGTACTATCATGGCATAAAACAAGATATGAAATATGAAGAGGATGGTCCTGATATTGATAACATTGTTGGAACCAACAAAATCACCCGAAGTGGAAGGTTTTCTCTCCCGAGATTTCCCCTAAGACTTTTAACAAGCCTATTGTCATTCCATATGCTATTCCCGCTAGTACATCAACTATTGTTCCTGTTCTTACTCAAGTTATTACCCCTGTCGGCGAATCGTCTGATACCCGCGGCAAAGAGGTTGTAGGTGAGCCTGCCCGGATGGAGGCACCTAAGAAAATTGTCGTGGAAGCCTCTAAGCAAGAAATGGAGGAAATTTTGAAAATCATTAAGAAGAGCGACTACAATGTGGTAGAGCAGCTGGGCCAAACCCCATCGAAGATATCCATGTTGTCTTTGCTGTTGTGTTCTGAAGCCCATGTGAATGCTTTGATTGCATTTCTCAAGATTGCGCATGTGCCGCAGGAAACTTCAGCTGATCAGTTCAAAGATTGTGTGGCCAGCCTGACTGCCGATAATGGGCTGGGTTTTTCAGATGCAAATTTGACTCCGAAAGGAAGGAAGCATAATGATTCTCTGCATGTCTCGATTGAATGTAGGGGCACCACTATGGCTCATGTGCTGGTAGACACCGGGTCTTCGCTGAATGTTCTGCCAAAGAAGGAGTTGGACCGTTTAGATTGTAAGGGTTTGACTCTAAAGCCCAGTAACATTGTGGTAAGGGATTTTGACAGATCAAAGAGAATAGTGCACGGGGAAGTAGACATCCCTGTCAAAGTGGGTTCTAAGACTTTTGGGTCCACTTTCTATGTGATGGATATCAGGCTGTCACATTCTTGTTTGCTGGGTCGTCCCTGGATCCATGAGGCTGGGGAAGTTACTTCCACACTCCTTCAAATGCTGAAGTATCTGGTGAAAGGCAAGATTGTCATAATGCGGGGTGAAGAAGAATATATGGTGAGTCACCTCAACTCCTTCCGCTACATAGAGATAGACGGGGAATTCATAGAAACTCATTGTCAGAATTTTGAAGAGGTCCCTCAGATCTTGGCATCAACTGAAACTTCTGGAAACAAACCTCCTTTAAAGATGGCTTCTCTCAAGGACTCCAGGGCTGTGGTTGAAAAAGGTGGGTGTGCCAATTGGGGTCAGCTCCCTGATTTCACTCGTAAGACTGACAAATTTGGTTTGGGCTTTACTACAGGGGCTCAAAGGGCTATTAAACGTGCTCGGGCTGGAGGACCTCCCCTACGCATCAGCAATCGTGGGATCAACTCCATTGAAAACAATGAAGAGGACTCAGACATCGACAGCTGGATCTACCCGACTACCAATGGTGGACCGAGTAACTGGATGGCTAGGGAGTTCATACCTGTTTCTTTTATTCCACAGTAATTGACTTATTTGTTTTAAGATTTGTAATAAACAATTTGAAACTTTACGGCCCGGTGCCTTGCCTGAGGCACATTGGCTTTGCTTGTGAGGGCTATTATTTGTCATTCCATAATCATTTTGCGCTATCTGTCTTCCCTTTTCTATTCTCACTTTATTAAAACAGCTATTCTCTTACACACACTCACGTATCGTAATGCATATCCATATCCACTCTGGATCCCATTGATAATAGCTCTGCTATTGCCAGTTATGACTTCAAAAATCCGATCAACCAAGCCGAGGACGAAGGTGAGGATGATTATGAGGTGCCTGGAGAACATGCTAGACTACTACAGTAGGAGGAAAGGGCCATACATCCTCATGAAGAGCCGGTCGAGACAATGAACTTGGGTACTGAGGAAGACAGAAAAGAGGTTAAAATAGGTGCAAATCTAGAGCGTAGCGTCAAACAAAGGTTGATACAGATGTTGCACGAATATGTCGAGATCTTCGCCTAGTCCTATGAAGATATGCCTGGTTTGGGAACTGATATTGTGGTACATCGCCTACCGACTAAAGAAGACTGTCCTCCGGTTAAGCATAAGGTCCACCATATACGTCCCGAAATGTCAGAGAAGATCAAGGCAGAGGTCATGAAACTATTCGATGCAGGATTCTTGGCTGTCACTTCTTATCCGCAGTGGGTCGCCAATATTGTACCGGTACCTAAGAAGGACGGTAAGGTACAGATGTGTGTTGATTACAGATATCTGAATCGAGAAAGCCCCCAGGATGACTTCCCACTTCCTCACATTGACGTTCTGGTCGACAATACCGTGCAACATAAAATCTTCTCCTTCATGGACGGTTTCTCTGGCTACAACCAGATCAAGATGGCTCCTGAAGACATGGAGAAGACAACCTTCGTTACATAGTGGGGAACCTTCTGCTACATGGTGATACCTTTTGGGTTTGAAGAATGTTGGGGCAACTTATCAGCGCGCCATGGTCGCTTTGTTCCATGATATGATTCACCGTGAGATCGAAGTTTATGTTGATGACATGATAGGCAGGTCTCAAATTAAGGAAGAGCACCTTGATCATCTACAAAAGTTATTTGACAGGTTGAATCCGAACAAGTGCACCTTTAGGGTAACGTCTGGTAAATTTTTGGGATTCATTGTCAGCGACAAAGGCATCCAAGTAGATCCTACGAAGGTAAAGGCCATACAAGAGATGACGGTTCCGCGTACAGAGAAAGAGGTTAGTGGTTTCTTGGGACGCCTGAATTATATCGCCAGGTTCATTTCACATCTGACTGCTACTTGTGAGCCAATCTTCAAGCTCCTGAAGAAAGATCAAGGGGTAAAGTGGAATGATGAATGACAGACCGCTTTCGAAAGAATCAAGGAATACTTTAAAGAATCACCAATTCTGATGCCTCCAGTTGAAGGAAGACCTTTGATATTATACTTGACATTTCTAGAAAATTCAATGGGGTATGTAATAGGGAAGCATGGTGAGTCTGGTCGAAAAGAGCATGCCATATACTACCTTAGCTAAAAGTTACCGACTGTGAGACAAGACACTCATTTCTCGAGAAAAAATGCTACGCTTTGGCAAGGGCTGCTCGCCGACTGAGACAGTATATGCTGACTCACACTACTTTGTTGATATCAAAGATGGATTCGATCAACTATATTTTCGAGAAGCTCGCTCTCTCCGGAAGGATAGCAAGGTGGCAAATGATCTTAACCGAATACGACATACAATATACAACCCAAAAAGCAATCAAGAGGAGTGTATTGGCTGATCATTTGGTTCATCAGGCCGTGGATGACTACCAGTCCATAAATTTTGAGTTCCCGGATGAGAATATTATGTTGGTGACTGACTACGAAGAACCTGGACCGGATGAAGGACCTGAAGAGGGATCCCGATGGTCTATGTATTTTGACAGGGCCTCGAGCGTATTGGGTAACGACATTGGCGCTGTAATCATATCTCCAGAGGGCTGTCATACTCCGTTCACCGGCCGATTATGTTTCAATTGCACCAACAACATGGCGGAGTATGAGGCATGTATTATGGGTCTTCGAGCTGCTATTGACCTGAGAATTAAGTTCTTGAGTGTATTCGGGGATTCCGCTCTGGTGATAAGTCAGATCAAAGGAGAGTGGATACGAAGCACCCAAATCTCATCCCTTACAGAGAATATGTACTGACATTGCTCCTACACTTTGAGGAGATAACCTTCGAGCATTTCCCACGAGAGGAGAACCAGTTGGCGGACGCGCTAGCTACCATGTCTTCTATGTTCAAGGTTAGGTGGGACAATGAGGCTCCCCAGATTACCATTGAAAGGTTGGATGAACCAGCACACTGCTGCAAGATCGATACCGAAGAGGTGGAAGACAAACCCTGGTTTCACGAAGTCAAAAGGTATCTCGAGGTTCAGGAATATCCCGAAGGGGAAACTGTCAATGATAAGAAGTTTCTGAGAAGGTTCGCTGCAAAGTTCATCCTCAGTAATGGAATCCTCTATAAACGCAACCATGACTTCACACTATTACGGTGCATAGACAAGAGCGAAGCAGAGAGGATCATGACAGATCTACATGAAGGCACTTTCGGAACCCATTCTAGTGGACACACCATGGCCAATAAAATCCTACGGGTAGGATATTACTGGTCCACTATGGAAGCCGATTGTTATCAGCACTCTCAAACTTGTCATAAGTGCCAAATCTACGCTGATAAGGTGCATGTGCCTCCGGTCCCCTTAAACGTCTTGACAACTCTGTGGCCCTTTTCAATGTGGGGCATCGACATGATCGGCGAGTTCAGACCTACTGTGTCTAACGGGAACTGCTTCATCCTAGTAGCCATTGATTACTTCACAAAGTGGGTTGAGGCAGCCTCTTTTGCTACAGTAACCAAGAATGTCGTGGCGCGGTTTATCCGACACAATCTGATCTGTCGTTATGGTGTACCAGAGAGAATTATTACTGATAATGGTATGAATCTCAACAACACAATGATCACTAAGCTCTGCAAAAAGTTCAAGATAAAGCATCATAATTCTTCTCCCTACCGACCGAAGATGAATGGCGCTGTTGAAGCAGCTAACAAGAACATCAAGAAGATTGTACAGAAGATGACGGTGACATATAAAGACTGGAACGAGATGTTACGATCGCTCTTCATGGGTACCGTACCTCATCACGGACATCGACAGGGGTAACACCCTACTCTCTAGTATATGGCATGGAGGCAGTCCTACCCATCGAAGTTCAGATACCTTCTCTCAGGATTATGAAGGTGTTGTACCCTAAATTTTGCCCCTAACTTTTTCAGTCGCACTTTCATACCATATTTTGTCATTCAGTCACAATCGTTAATAAATAACATCATTAATCACATTTGCATCTTATCTTTAAGTTCACTCTTGTGTTATTGATTAATTTCTAATCAAAATACAAAAATATTGGTCTTTGTCTTTTCAAAATTGTGTTTTGCAGGTACCGAGTCAAAGCATCTGACAAATAAGGATTTCTTCCTTCAAAAATAAAAAAAAATCCAGCATGTATCGACACATAGAGGTATGTATCGACTCATCCAGTTTTGTTTAACTAGCATGATACGACACATGCATGTATGTATCGACTCATCCTGTTTATATAACTAGCATGTGTCGACACATACGTGTTATGTATCGACTCATGTAGTTTGTGTGATTCTGTAATGTGTTAGAGAAACAGTATGTATCGACACATAGAGGCATATATCGACACATGTTGTGTTATAAAGCTAGGATGTATCAACGCATACCACCCATGTATCGACCCATAACAGCAAAATGCATGTGTTTTTGAAAAAAAGCCAGCAATTTCAAACTGTTATCATTTTGGCTCCAATTTTTTCTGCATAATTTGAAATTATATCATTAATTCAAATTTGGCTCCAAGAATCAATTACCAAATTACCACTAATCCCAATCCTAAAACTCTATAAATAGAGACCTCATTTTATTCAAATGACAAGCTTTTGATAACCAAACTCATCTTGCTAAAAAATCTCTCAATTCACTCCATCTACCAAATTCACTCAAAGCTCCATTTTTAAAAAGTTAGTAAGCTTTGTGTGATCGGTGGATCTGGAACTGACTGTTTAACGCTGGTTCGCGAAATATCGCGGAAGAAAGAGTCGCCACCGTCTTTTATTTTCTCCAAATGGAAAGGACAAAAGCACAGAAAAATTCCTTATAGAGATTGCTCTCGGTTCGGGAGGTAGATTTATAGAAAGGGAAGGTGTTAGCACCCTTTCTATCCATGGTTATCCATGGGCTCTTAGATACTTGCTCATTTTTGTTTTCAAAAGTGTTTGTTTGCTTTTCAACTGTGGGTTTTAAAAAAGTTCCTTTGAAAATTTCAGTTCGACTCTTGTATCAGTCCTCAAGAGTGTTTGAAAAGTTGCTTTCCAAAGCCTTTTGAAAAGGTGTCGGTGTGAAAAGTATTTTTTGATTTGTTTTGAAGTTAGAGCAAGTATCTAGAGTCGTCTACCTACCCTAAGGAATTAGTCTGTGTAAATGTCCTTGAAGTAGTACCATCCCACCATTGAGAGGTAGGTAGCACCACCGTTGGAGGTGTTCGGGTCAATTCGAGGGTTTGGGACATGGTGATCACCGGAGCAATAGGAAGACACCTTAGAAGCTACCCTCATGCCATGTTCATGGACATGAGGACTTACTAAAACGTCCTCTACTCGACGATCACCTTTCGAGGGGCAAGGCAACAGTGAGGCGTACCCTAGGGGTGGTGTGTGATTTGTGTGTCATTTTCAGATATTTTTGTCTTGTCATACATTGGTGATCTACGCGTTGTTTTTATTTTTTACATTCATTCTTTCATGCAAATTATTAACAGTTAAAAGATGCGAGAATTAAAAGTCCTACGCTATTACAAAGGCGCGGGTCTACATCGCCAAATTAATCCAAGACCCGATTTGAAATAAAGTAAAGTGCGAAAAAGATAAATGTCTAATTAAGTTATTACATGGCTTTGGGAGAATTACATGAATATTCACAAAAAGAAATAAAAATGCGAAGAGAATTAAAGTCGGGAATGCGAGGGCGTTGGACCCTTTTAAAGAAATTGAATTAAAATTACGAAATTAATTAAATTAAATGTGAAAGGAAGTTATTTTTGAGTTTTTTGTAATTATGGATTTTAGTGAGAATTAATGGAATTAAAACCTAATTCTAAACTATTTTTAATTTATTAAAAAAAATGTTAAAATTAAACCTAAAATTAACCTAATTATTTACATGGCAATTTATTTACAAAATAAATAATTAATTATTAAATATGGTGAAAAGAAAAAAAAGGATAAAAATATTCAAAACCCTAATTCTACATTTTTTTAGTTTATTACAAAAAATATTTAAGATTTAAACCTAGAATTAACTAAATTAATTAATACAATTTATTTACAAAGTAACATTAAATAAAAATATATTTTATTTTTTGTCTTTTCTGATTTTTATTATTTTTATATTATGAAAATATTAATTTATGAAGTAAAAGGAAATAATCAAATTAAAGCAAATAAAAATAAAATAGGAAAAAAGAAAAGAAATGCAAACCCTTGGGGGTGTTGACCCCAGTTTGGAGGTACTTGGCCGGTAATTAGGCCCAATGTTTTAAGGCCTTGTTTGACTTCTGGTAATCACGTGTGGCTTCATTGACCAATGCATAGGGTGCTCCTTAGGTCATGGGCCATTGGATTGAGATTATTGGCCATGTGGCAAGCCTGGATGGTGGGTGTATGATGAACCCCTGGGCGTACCCTGCATGAGATCAAGTGAAAACAAAATATATTAAGAAAGTGAGGGGACCTGGGAATCGAACCCAGGTCCCAGAGTTTACCAATTCAACGCCTTGCCACTTGATCCACTTACGCGCTTTGTATATAATATAACAAATAAACAATATAAGGCAAAACGATGGTTAGTGGTGTTTTTTCGCGCGAAATTCAAACGCACCAACCGCTGGCTTACACCTCACCTTCTTCTCCAATTGTTTGCTTTTGGCCTGAAAAAAAAATAAAACAAGATTGCGGGGGTTTTAAACCCCCACTACATGATATATGAAAAAATAGCGAATAGGCCGTCGTGGATCATAAATTAGGCGCGATAGGATGACTAGATTCGTGTGAAACTCCTGGTTCTGATGGCATAAGTCTCATGCCTCAATTTTTCCAGAATAAGGAAGCCCCAAATTCACATCTCTGAAAACCTAAAAAGCATCAATGGCGTTTTTCTATACAAGCAGTATTAATTCAATTCAACGATACCATGAGGTTCAGTAAGTCCATATTAGTGTAAAACAAGCATTAGAATGTATGAATATGTCCTATAAATCAAAACACGAGTATGCAATATATCATGAACAGGACTGCTCCGTTTTACCGTTTCTTGAGGTTAGAAGTTGTGATTTTCATCCAGAAACTTTCCTTGTGGCCTTGGCAAGCGATTGGAATAGTTATCTTGCCTTGAAACCAACTCTAATGCAGTTTTCAATTTTCAATTTTTTCACAAAAATGCCAAAGTTGTTCTTGATGTGAGGCGCAGCTTGGAGATTCTTGGCATTAGGTTTGCATTCTGACTTATGTATGGGATGGATTAGGGTTGAATTTTGAGCCAAAAGATCAATGCATTGATGTATCAAATATTTGATTTTCAATGAATATTTTTTCAATCTTTTTCATGTGTTTTTGATTCCAATCATGGCCAAACCTTCCTTTTTTGATGTGCACGAATCTTCAGTGACCAATGAGAGCAAATGCTGCATAAAAAGATTCAAATGCATTTGTTTAGTATTTTTTCCATATTTTATTTTATTAAATGAATTAATGGTGATTAAAAATTCAAATAAATAATAAAAATGATGAAATAAATCCCCTTTGGGCCAAATGGTCGTGCATAGCCTTTGGATGATGAATCTTGGAAGAAAATGTGGCCCATTAGCAATTTTGAGGCATTTGAAGTAAAGTTGACTTTTCAAAATTCCCAAAAATTTCCCAACTTCCACAAGGCATATCTTGCTCAATTTTTAAGCTTTGATCATGTTCTTGGACATTTTGGAAAGGTCTTGAAGTCCTCTAACCAATCCCTTTGGTTCCATGTCATTTTGATCTACCAATCTCAAGTTATGGCCTTTGACTTAAAGTCCCTTTTTGTTGACTTTTGAAAATGACCTATAATGTTGAAATTGATAACTTTTTGTGAGAGCATTTCTTAGACTTGAAGTGTGAATAGGAGTTGAAGGAAATGTCTTTCTCTTCAAAATGAGCTTTGGATGGAATTTTTCTGATAAACCATGTGGAAGTTATGCCTTGGTCAAGTTACGGTTGACTTTTTCAACTGTCCAAATATGGAAACTTTTGCATCTTGAGACTTTTTGAGCCATGCTTTGAAAATCATGATCAAGAATTGATCAAATGATGTTTGTGGCTTCAAAATAAGATTTTGACCAAAAATTTGGACTTTTGACTGTCAAATGACCATTTTGCCCCTGCAGTTGACTGTAGGGCAATTAGGGTTTTTGACTGTGCAATTTTGTGCTGTAAGTCTTGAAACTCGGCATGAGGAAGCTTGACCATGTTTGTAGGCATGTGGGACTTGATTGGACCCTTGGAAACTTCATTTTCTTTTTCATAACCAAAACCCTAGTTTTTGACTGTTAGGAGGCCTTTGAACTGTGCAACCCTTGGGGAGATTTTGAAGCATGCTCTTTGCAAATCTTGAAGAATATGGGAGGGAAAATTTTGGGGTACAACAGTTGCCCCTGTTCAATCTTCTTAAACCTGAGGATGCAGATTGGCTGGCGTGCCTTTCGTAATCCGAAGGTGGAAGATGATTGAACACTAGAGTGCCCAGAAATTTGCGCTCACATGTTAGCAGTGGTAGGGGGAATGGGCTTATGGATGCCATTTGGAGATTGATGGATAGGATGACGGGCTTATATATGCCATGCTAAGAGGTGATAGAAGGTGGATGGGCTTATAGATGCCATCTGGGTGTCGATCGTATAAGAGATCCCTTAGCGAGAACTTGCGTACCTGAAAAGAAAATGATTACCTGGCCTGTTACGGGAGCTGGTTTTCAAACTCTTTGTATAGATGTGCCCTGACTGGTTACAGGAATTGAATCTGGAGCTTCAAAAAGGTGATGAATGAACCAGGGATGGTTACTACCTCAACGGGACGGTGAGAGAACCTTGGACGATTACTACCTCAACAGGAACGCTGAGAGAACCTTGGACGATTACTACCTCAACAGGAACACTGAGAGAATCTTGGGCGACTTCAACCTCAACAGTAACGCTGAGAGAATCTTGGGCGACTTCAACCTCAACAGTAACGCTGAGAGAATCTTGGGCGACTTCAAGCTCAACAGTAACGCTGAGAGAATCATAGGCGACTTCAACCTCAACAGTAATGCTGAGAGAATCTTGGGCGACTTCAAGCTCAACAGTAACGCTGAGAGAATCATAGGCGACTTCAACCTCAACAGTAACGCTGAGAGAATCTTGGGCGACTTCAACCTCAACAGTAACGCTGAGAGAATCATAGGCGACTTCAACCTCAACAGTAACGCTGAGAGAATCTTGGATGTCTTCAACTGGATAAGAAACAGGGAGATCTTAGGGTCGATCTGACTGAACCAGAGAAGGCCTTTGAGTGGATAAGAAACAGGAAAATCTTAGGGTCGATTTAACTGAACCAGGCTAGGTCTTGAAATCTTCAACTGGATAAGAAACAGGGAGATCTTAGGGTCGATCTGACTGAACCAGAGAAGGCCTTTGACTGGATAAGAAATAGGAAAATCTTAGGGTCGATTTAACTGAACCGGTCTAGGTCTTGAAATCTTCAACTGGATAAGAAACAGGGAGATCTTAGGGTCGATCTGACTGATCCAGAGAAGGCCTTTGACTGGATAAGAAACAGGAAAATCTTAGGGTCGATTTAACTGAACCGGTCTAGGTCTTGAAATCTTCAACTGGATAAGAAACAGGGAGATCTTAGGGTCGATCTGACTGAACCAGAGAAGGCCTTTGATTGGATAAGAATCAGGCAAATCTTAGGGTCGATTTAACTGAACCAGGCAAAAATCTTGAACATAGCTGAGAACTTAACTGGGTCTTTCCTGAAAGGTAAAGGTCAGTCATATACCATGCATGATATGGATCAAGCAATGATGTTCCCAACGGGAATAAGATTTGTAAGATATGATGCGTATATGCATGCTATAATGTATGGAAATGCGAGGTTTATGAACGTATGTTTTCGTCTTAGGAACATAGATCCTTTACGGGTGCCGGGAAGTCACATCCTGGGCTGATGTTGGAGAACAATGCTTTGTTGTTTCCGCTGGGGATGATGGTTGCAAGAATACCGGTAGGAGAAGATAACTCCGTTGGGGAATAAACTTGGCGAATGGATAACTCTACGGGGAGAAAAGTACTCTAACGATTTTGCTGGGAAGCAATACTCTGTGGGGAAGAGGTATTTTGCTGGAATGTTGATGGTAACTTCGCTGGGGATACCATTGTTGTGTTGGAAGTGCTAATAGACTTCGCTGGGGATAAGGAGACTTCGTCGGTGACGATCTTTCCGTGGCTTTTGGCTGAGGATAACCCAGTTATATCCTGGTAGGGAAATAACTCTTTGAATAAAGCCGGGAGACGCATTCGTGCTCTGCGAGGATAAGCTTCCAGAATCTACTGGGGATAAGCTTACTGCTCGGGGAGATGGATCAAACTTTCCTGGGGAAACTGGATTGGACTCTCCTGGGGAAAGTTTGAGATGTACTGGAAGTAACTCCACTGAATGTTTGATATACCGCCGGGTAAAAATATTTAGGCCAAGACTGCCGGGGATGCTTGTTAAGAATGCATGTATATTGCTGGGGAATGTTGAGATCTGCTGGCGATACCCAACTTCCTTAAGACTGATAGTATAGCTCTGCTTAGGGAGAGTGTATTGACTTGCTGACGCACTCTCTGAGGGATTAAGAAATGCTGGTTATGTTCTTCACCCGAACCTACCTTTGTACCTTGATGGACAGAACAATTAGATCGCTTAGACCACTCATTATTGCCCCTGTTTCTGATGTGGGAGAGGAAGACCTGTGGGGTGCTGATAGTTGTTGATGGACAAACCTTCTTCTGATAGGCAGGTGACAAGACGACAGGACATAGTCGTACGCTTTGATCCCTAACTTTTTCTTGGACCGCCCTTTCGGGTTTTCGGTCCACCGGGATACCCGTTTTTGCCCAAGCCGCCTTTTCAGGTTTTCGACTTGCTGGGTGTACAGATTTTTCATTTCATCCCTCATTTTGCCCGAACCCTTTTGGTTCGCCGGGAAGCCCTTATTTGCCTAGGTGTGTCAACCTAGCGGGTCTTTTATCATGCGTAGTATCTTTTCGACTATGTCCACGCTCTCAGAATGTAGGGAGTTGCCCTTGTTAGAAGTGTTTTGTCATGCCACCAGAAGGTGTTTGATCAGGTAAGATTCGTTGTTGGAATGCCCCAAGTGACTCAGGCGGAGATTTGCCCCAGGCTATTTGGCATTTTTGAGAGATTCCTTGAATCTTGACTGGATTGCCCCATATAATGGACAGTGATCAGGCCATGCCCCTTGATTGGAAGTGCTTTTGTTCACTAGGTATTCATCGTGCGAATTTCCCTGCTATTCAAGCAAATAGTCATATGCAACAATGATATATTAAAAATGCAAAGCTTATGTATGTCTCGAACATTTTGAAAATGCATTCTTTTTCATAAAACAAGTGAATGTTTGTAAAACGTGATGTCAACTCCGTATTTACCGTAGGCCTTAAGGAGTCAGGATACCTTTCGTAACAGTATGCTTTCGAACTAACCCATGCTTCAGCTAGGACTTTTAAGGGTTATAACGTGGCCTGGTTCACGGTTTTAAGAAACAAAGGATAAAGGCTCAAATTTTATTTGTACCCATCTGCTCTTCGTGATGTTCTCCAAACCTAAACTCAGTTGATCGTGCGTTAGACCTTGTTTGAGTCTTTGTCCTGATGTTCCAATGATGGTTCGGATATTGAACGTTTATTTGAATAGGCAGTCATTTCTTTTTTTTTGTTGAGGGTTTGCAGGACCTCTTTCTTTTTGGTTTTATTATCCCTATATATTATTTTTTTTGCCTGAGCTGTTCTTTTGTAATTACAGTCAGCGGGATGCCCCAGTTTTGTAAGTCTCCTTCATAGGTTTTGACTTAATGGGTTTTTATTTTGAGAAGTAATGACTGCCTGTCCTTATGATTATTCAGAATCATCACGGTCTTTTTTTTTGTAAGGACCTCTTTGGTGCCATTTGTTATGCACTTGGATCAACTGAGAGAACTACCCTGCCCCAGGTTATGATAAAGGGTTTTAATTTTCGAAAAGAAAAACTCCTACTTCTTTGGCTCAGAGGGGTTGACGAGGGATTATCATCCTTATAACTCTAGTGTTTAGGGTTTTGAAACAATGCCTGTACTTCATCAGCGGGGTCTGTTCAAAAGCATACTGTAAAGATCGCGGTATCGTTTTTGTCATCCTCCCTCAAGAGGCTTAGAATTATTAATCGAGCGTTGATCATCAAAAAAAATATGAAAGTAATTTGCATATAGTGAATACGAATATATTGGTTCAAAACAGACGTATGCGATGCATTAATGAAATAACAAAGTTTAACATGAGTAAATGTTTGAACAAAAGAAAATTACAACTTGAAAATCCTAATGAACAAAAGTCTTTTCATCTTCAGGGCTTGTTACTTAAAATGGTGAGCTTTGGAGGGATGGTAGAAAAACTCAGCCTGACCATCTTGTGCGAACTCCAATGCCCCTTCATCGATCAGGTCCTGGATCTTGTTCTTCAGAGCCCAACACTCATTTGTATCATGTCCTGGACTGGCAGAGTGGTAGGCACACCTTTTATTGGGATCATAGATAGGAGATGCTGTGTTGGGGTTCCGGGGATGAGCCCTTAATGTGATCAGATTCAACCTCAACAGGCGTTTTAAAGCTTGAAACAGCGACATGTTGAGCTGGGTGAATTGCCTCCTGGGCTTGTCTGGCTGAAGCTGGTGAGGTTGATGCTGAATTTGTGACACTGGAGCCATTTGAGGAGCTTTCCCCTTATCTCCTTGTCTCAAAGATGGTTGAATGATGACTGGCTCTTTACCCTTAGACGTTTGCCCTAGTTGGTTACCCTGAAGCAGTTGGTTGATGAGAACTCCGAGCTCTTCTTGTCTTTGAGCTAAGCCTTGAATGATAGTCACCTGCCCCAACATCTGGGCTTTCATTGCATCCATCTCAGCTTGCAGGTGTTTCAGTCGTTCATCCTCAGCACTGTTCCTGACCAAAGTCCCCATGAGAAGTGTTCTCAGCTCCTCCTGCCCCTTGGATAGATTCAGGAGGATTTCCCCGAACCGAGTCTCTTGAGCATGGAAGTCCTGGTTGTATTGTTGGGAAGCCATTGCTGAAATAAACAGCGGAAATGGTAAGTGACCTATCAAAAGGGTACCTGTTATGCAATGATATGTATGTATGCATGCAATGTTTTCAAAGATCTCGTGGGGTAAACAAAGAAACTTGTTAGAATTGGGATCCGATGGCTTGATTGAAGGAACTTCATATGGTTGAGAGTCCTTCTTCAAGAGTCAAGGCTCACCATATCCAGTGGGTCATAGCCCCTGACAACCTTGTCTAGAGGAAAATAAATCCCCTTTTCCCCTTGCTGGGTGTTTGATTCATCATGACCTGCATCACAAGCCCTTGGGATCCTTGAAATGGGTTAGTCTTTATGTAGGATGCATGCAATGGTATGATGTCATGATGCATGGGGTAATGTGGGTAAACCCTGTTATGAGTCCCTAATTAAGGACTATAAACAAAACCTGCAAGAAAACTCAGTAAACCCTGTTATGAGTCTCAATTAGGGACTATAAGCAAGACCTGCAAGAAAACTCAAGTGTCAGATAACAAGTAGTCAAGTTGGAAGGCACACAAGTCACACAAGAGAAGCCCTTAGAGTTTAGGCCAGCATGGGGTCTGGGTATTACCCTCTTGAAGTCGGTGGGCTCAACCTGTCCTATTAGAAGTAACCGGGTTCTAAGGGTCCCAATATCACTGGATTGCTTTCATTGTTCATCGTTTCGATTTAGCCACTGAACTGGCGACCGAAATATTCTAGGAAAGCAACCCTCAATTGAGTGTAGTATCGAGTATCAACCAACCTCGGACTGCACCAAAGTCAGTTATCTCACTACCCTAAAGAGGCCAAGATAGTTCAATTAAGGTTCCTAAGGTCTGTTGATGCTTCACGACACCACATGGAGGCCCCGTACTCTCCTTGATTGAACTCAAGGGTTACCGGTACACACCAAAGTGCCACATCAACGTAGCATACTGTTTCAACCATGTCGGTATACCCCGCACAGTTCCCTCACAGCCTTGTTGCTACTTTCTAAGAAGGTATCCCCCAGATCCGGGTTAGGATCTATAGAACTCCCAAGACAGTCCCACAATTTAAAGCAAACAAGTCAAAGCAATTGAAAACACAATGATCTTAGTCCTAAGGTACACCTCACTTTAAAGAATCCCCAGCAGAGTCGCCAGTTCTGTGATCGGTGGATCTGGAACTGACTGTTTAACACTGGTTCGCGAAATGTCGCGGAAGCAAGAGTCGCCACCGTCTTTTATTTTCTCCAAATGGAAAGGACAAAAGCACATAAAAATTCCTTATAGAGATTGCTCTCGGTTCGGGAGGTAGATTTATAGAAAGGGAAGGTGTTAGCACCCTTTCTATCCATGGTTATCCATGGGCTCTTAGATACTTGCTCATTTGTGTTTTCAAAAGTGTTTGTTTGCTTTTCAACTGTGGGTTTTAAAAAAGTTCCTTTGAAAATTTCAGTTCGACTCTTGTATCAGTCCTCAAGAGTGTTTGAAAAGTTGCTTTCGAAAGCCTTTTGAAAAGGTGTCGGTGTGAAAAGTATTTTTTGATTTGTTTTGAAGTTAGAGAAAGTATCTAGAGTCGTCTACCTACCCTAAGGAATTCGTCTGTGTAAATGTCCTTGAAGTAGTGCCATCCCACCATTGAGAGGTAGGTAGCACCACCGTTGGAGGTGTTCGGGTCAATTCGAGGGTTCAGGACATGGTGATCACCGGAGCAATAGGAAGACACCTTAGAAGCCACCCTCATGCCATGTTCATGGACATGAGGACTTACTAAAACGTCCTCTACTCGACGATCACCTTTCGAGGGGCAAGGCAACAGTGAGGCGTACCCTAAGGGTGGTGTGTGATTTGTGTGTCGTTTTCAGATATTTTTGTCTTGTCATACATTGGTGATCTACGCGTTGCTTTTATTTTTGACATTCATTCTTTCATGCAAATTATTAACAGTTAAAAGATGCGAGAATTAAAAGTCCTACGCTATTACAAAGGCGCGGGTCTACATCGCCAAATTAATCCAAGACCCGATTTGAAATAAAGTAAAGTGCGAAAAAGATAAATGTCTAATTAAGTTATTACATGGCTTTGGGAGAATTACATGAATATTCACAAAAAGAAATAAAAATGCGAAGAAAATTAAAGTCGGGAATGCGAGGGCGTTGGACCCTTTTAAAGAAATTGAATTAAAATTACGAAATTAATTAAATTAAATGTGAAAGGGAGTTATTTTTGAGTTTTTTGTAATTATGGATTTTAGTGAGAATTAATGGAATTAAATCCTAATTCTAAACTATTTTTAATTTATTAAAAAAAATGTTAAAATTAAACCTAAAATTAACCTAATTATTTACATGGCAATTTATTTACAAAATAAATAATTAATTATTAAATCTGGTGAAAAGAAAAAAAAGGATAAAAATATTCAAAACCCTAATTCTACATTTTTTTAGTTTATTACAAAAAATATTTAAGATTTAAACCTAGAATTAACTAAATTAATTAATACAATTTATTTACAAAGTAACATTAAATAAAAATATATTTTATTTTTTGTCTTTTCTGATTTTTATTATTTTTATATTATGAAAATATTAATTTATGAATTAAAAGGAAATAATCAAATTAAAGCAAATAAAAATAAAATAGGAAAAAAGAAAAGAAATGCAAACCCTTGGGGGTGTTGACCCCAGTTTGGAGGTACTTGGCCGGTAATTAGGCCCAATGTTTTAAGGCCTTGTTTGACTTCTGGTAATCACGTGTGGCTTCATTGACCAATGCATAGGGTGCTCCTTAGGTCATGGGCCATTGGATTGAGATTATTGGCCATGTGGCAAGCCTGGATGGTGGGTGTATGATGAACCCCTGGGCGTACCCTGCATGAGATCAAGTGAAAACAAAATATATTAAGAAAGTGAGGGGACCTGGGAATCGAACCCAGGTCCCAGAGTTTACCAATTCAACGCCTTGCCACTTGATCCACTTACGCGCTTTGTATATAATATAACAAATAAACAATATAAGGCAAAACGATGGTTAGTGGTGTTTTTTCGCGCGAAATTCAAACGCACCAACCGCTGGCTTACACCTCACCTTCTTCTCCAATTGTTTGCTTTTGGCCTGAAAAAAAAATAAAACAAGATTGCGGGGGTTTTAAACCCCCACTACATGATATATGAAAAAATAGCGAATAGGTCGTCGTGGATCATAAATTAGGCGCGATAGGATGGCTGGATTCGTGTGAAACTCCTGGTTCTGATGGCATAAGTCTCATGCCTCAATTTTTCCAGAATAAGGAAGCCCCAAATTCACATCTCTGAAAACCTAAAAAGCATCAATGGCGTTTTTCTATACAAGCAGTATTAATTCAATTCAATGATACCATGAGGTTCAGTAAGTCCATATTAGTGTAAAACAAGCATTAGAATGTATGAATATGTCCTATAAATCAAAACACGAGTATGCAATATATCATGAACAGGACTGCTCCATTTTACCGTTTCTTGAGGTTAGAAGCTGTGATTTTCATCCAGAAACTTTCCTTGTGGCCTTGGCATGCGATTGGAATAGTTATCTTGCCTTGAAACCAACTCTAATGCAGTTTTCAGTTTTCAATTTTTTCACAAAAATGCCAAAGTTGTTCTTGATGTGAGGCGCAGCTTGGAGATTCTTGGCATTAGGTTTGCATTCTGACTTATGTATGGGATGGATTAGGGTTGAATTTTGAGCCAAAAGATCAATGCATTGATGTATCAAATATTTGATTTTCAATGAATATTTTTTCAATCTTTTTCATGTGTTTTCGATTCCAATCATGGCCAAACCTTCCTTTTTTGATGTGCACGAATCTTCAGTGACCAATGAGAGCAAATGCTGCATAAAAAGATTCAAATGCATTTGTTTAGTATTTTTTCCATATTTTATTTTATTAAATGAATTAATGGTGATTAAAAATTCAAATAAATAATAAAAATGATGAAATAAATCCCCTTTGGGCCAAATGGTCGTGCATAGCCTTTGGATGATGAATCTTGGAAGAAAATGTGGCCCATTAGCAATTTTGAGGCATTTGAAGTAAAGTTGACTTTTCAAAATTCCCAAAAATTTCCCAACTTCCACAAGGCATATCTTGCTCAATTTTTAAGATTTGATCATGTTCTTGGACATTTTGGAAAGGTCTTGAAGTCCTCTAACCAATTCCTTTGGTTCCATGTAATTTTGATCTACCAATCTCAAGTTATGGCCTTTGACTTAAAGTCCCTTTTTGTTGACTTTTGAAAATGACCTATAATGTTGAAATTGATAACTTTTTGTGAGAGCATTTCTTAGACTTGAAGTGTGAATAGGAGTTGTAGTAAATGTATTTCTCTTCAAAATGATCTTTGGATGGAATTTTTCTGATAAACCATGTGGAAGTTATGCCTTGGTCAAGTTACAGTTGACTTTTTCAACTGTCCAAATATGGAAACTTTTGCATCTTGAGACTTTTTGAGCCATGCTTTGAAAATCATGATCAAGAATTGATCAAATGATGTTTGTGGCTTCAAAATAAGATTTTGACCAAAAATTCGGACTTTTGACTGTCAAATGACCATTTTGCCCTTGCAGTTGACTGTAGGGCAATTAGGGTTTTTGACTGTGCAATTTTGTGCTGTAAGTCTTGAAACTTGGCATGAGGAAGCTTGACCATGTTTGTAGGCATGTGGGACTTGATTTGACCCTTGGAAACTTCATTTTCTTTGTCAGAACCAAAACCCTAGTTTTTGACTGTTAGGAGGCCTTTGAACTGTGCAACCCTTGGGGAGATTTTGAAGCATGCTCTTTGCAAATCTTGAAGAATATGGGAGGGCAAATTTTGGGGTACAACACTTTGCATTGAAGCTTACTGATCTTTGAGCTAAACCTTTATCCAAACACTTTTTCTTCATCAATTCTATACATCCAAGCTTTGGTAATTGATTCTTGTGTTTGAATTGAAGCAAATTCTGAAGTTGTTTGATAATTCTCTAACTCTACCTTCGGTAAGTTGGATCATCATCTTTCACAATGTGGTCTCTTGTGGATTTCTGGTTTTGATTCATTGAGCACTATTTTATAACTCCATTAGTGCTATTTACTCAAAATTTGCTGGAATTTTCATGCTCAATTGGATCCATGATCATAAGGTGTTTGATGAAAAGTTAGAACAAGAATTTGATCTTTAAAATGTTATCTTCTACTGATTTTTAATAGGTTGCAATCAATTGTTGTAACATTGCAATTGATTGTCACAGAAAATTGATTTGATAAAAAACTGCACTGATGCAATAGGATGCTGTCTAAGCACAATTGATTGTAACAGTGCCAAAAATACTTTTGCTGCCTTATTTTGGGGCTGTTTTGACTCAAATATTTTTTCTGCTCACTCTCTTTGATGGATAATTTGGATTACAATTTTAAATGTCCAATTTGTTTTTAGTATCATACCTTTGCTTTATCTTTCACTTTAAAAGTATAAACCACTATGTTTTAACTAATGGTGCATTTTCTATACACCAATAACATCATTTCAAAAACGACTTTGGATACAAAACTTTTGCATGAACTTTGCATTAAAATTACCATGTTTGAATAAACATTTTTCTTGCAAACAAGGTTTCCTCATCAAGGAATTTCAAACAGCTAAGAAACTTTGTCAGTGACCCTATCATGGGCAAGTATCTTCCAGACCCATTTGTGAATCAGTTCAAGATTTGCTGCTCAATGCGAGTTTTCTCAGAATTGGTTAGCCAGAAGATCATTTTCAAGACTCATACTGGGACATTCTTTCTAATAATCATTTCAGAACTGAATCCATGATCAGTTTATTCCCAAAAAACATTTCAAGAGCTGAAGCCATAATCAGTTTATCTCCAATAGTCACTTCAGAGCTGAGGCCATGATCAGTTTATCTTCAAAAGTCATTTCAGAGTGGAGGCCATGTTCAGCTCATTACCAGCAACTTTCGACTGAAGCCATGGCCAGTTTATCCTTAACGGTTAGCTAATCTGGGACAAATCCTCAAGCATCTCTCCATGTCCTTCTTCATAAGATCATTAGTTCAATACAATTTACAAGTGTGATAAATTTGGGTTCAAGACATTTTCTTTCCAATAAAATTTGGCAGAGTTCTCCGTGTTGAGGAATCAAGCTTCCAATCTTATATCCACAAAAGAACCAAACTCCATTGTCATAAATGTCGGCATTACATGCATAGATCATTCACATATCATGCATAACAAAATTCATACATAATTCATAACAAGAGTGTTTCATCCTCATTTGCATTTCCCGAGGTCTTGTTGCAGTTGACATGTCATCTTGAGATCAAAGTCCAACTTACTTGGGACCTACCAAAGCAAACGTCAATGCAGTTGTTTCTATTTTCTCTCGTCTAAAGCCATTATTAGATGTTGAGCTTTTCTTCATTCAAAGCCAGTATTAAATGTCAAGATCTCTTTTTCCATCCAAAGCCAGTATTGGATTTTGTTACCTTCTCTGCCGTCTAAATCCAGTATTGGACGTGTTGAGTTTTCTTTTCATTCAAAGCCAATATTGAATGTAAAGATCTATTTCACTCATTCAAAGCCAATATTGGATTTTGTGATCTTGTCTCTCGTCTAAAGACATTATTAGATATTGAGCTTTTCTTTCATTCAAAGCCAGTATGGAATGTCAAGATCTCTTTTTCCATCCAAAGCCAGTATTGGATGTTGTTACCTTTTCTGCCGTCCAAAACCAGTATTGGACACCTTGAGCTTTTCATTCATTCAAAGCCAATATTGAATGTCAGGATCTTTTGTTTCCATCCAAAGCCATTATTGGATGTTGTGACTTTTTCACTCGTCTAAAGCCATTATTAGACGTTGAGTTTTCCCTTCATTCAAATCCAATATTGGATGTCGTGTTTCTCTTCCGTCTAGCATATTTCCTGGACGACTCTGATGTAGCTACAGATTTGGTCTCATCCCACATCTAATGTTCTTCTAGATGCTTCTGATTGTCTTTTCCAAAGAGTTTCTCACCTCATTCAATGCCATTCTTGGATGTCGCTGCTTACCTTCTCAGGTTTTTATCTTTTTTCCAAGTATTGCTGGTTACTCTTTGTCGCCCTGACAGATATCCAAAAATGTCTTGTTGTTTCCCTGGTGTGTCTTTCCACGTCATTTCATATGAACAACCATAAATTCCCATATTCCCACAGAGTCTGTCTCATCTCATACATCGTTCAAAAAAATATATATGTCAAAAAAGAGTCCATTCATTCATAACACATGCTATCATCTCATCGCATCAGGGACAAAATTCAGGTCTTTTTGTATTTAATTACTTTCCAGGCAAAAAGATAATTAAATAGGGGCAGCTGTTGTACCCTAAAATTTGCCCCTAACTTTTTCAGTCGCACTTTCATACCATATTTTGTCATTCAGTCACAATAATTAATAAATAACATCATTCATCACATTTTCATCTTATATTTAAGTTCGCTCTTGTGTTATTGATTAATTTCTAATCAAAATACAAAAATATTGGTCTTTGTCTTTTCAAAATTGTGTTTTGCAGGTACCGAGTCGAAGCATCTGACAAATAAGGATTTCTGCCTTCAAAAATAAATAAAAATCCAGCATGTATCGACACATAGAGGTATGTATCGACTCATACAGTTTTGTTTAACTAGCATGTGTCGACACATGCATGTATGTATCGACTCATCCTGTTGATATAACTCGCATGTGTCGACACATACGTGTTATGTATCGACTCATGCAGTTTGTGTGATTCTGTAATGTGTTTGAGAAACAGTATGTATCGACACATAGAGGAATGTATCGACACATGATGTGTTATAAAGCTAGGATGTATCGATGCATACCACCCATGTATCGACCCATAACAGCAAAATGCACGTGTTTTTGAAAAAAAGCCAGCAATTTCAAACTGTTATCATTTTGGCTCCAATTTTTTCTGCATAATTTGAAATTATATCATTAATTCAAATTTGGCTCCAAGAATAAATTACCAAATTACCACTAATCCCAATCCTAAAACTCTATAAATAGAGACCTCATTTCATTCAAATGACAAGATTTTGATAGCCAAACTCATCTTGCTAAAAAATCTCTCAATTCTCTCCATCTACCAAATTCACTCAAAGCTCCATTTTCAAAAAGTTAGTAAGCTTTGCATTGAAGTTTACTAATATTTGAGCTAAACCTTCATCCAAACAATTTTTCTTCATCAATACTCTACATCCAAGCTTTTGTAATTGATTCTTGTGTTTGAATTGAAGCAAATTCTGAAGTTGTTTGATAATTCTCTAATTCTACCTTCGGTAAGTTGGATCATCATCTTTCATAATGTGATCTCTTGTGGATTTCTGGTTTTGATTCATTGAGCACTGTTTTATAACTCCATTAGGGCTATTTTATCAAAATTTGCTGGAATTTTCATGCTCAATTGGATCCATGATCATAAGGTGTTTGATGAAAAGTTGGAACAAGGATTTGATCTTTAAAATGTTGTCTTCTACTGATTTTTAACAGGTTGCAATCAATTGTTGTAACATTGCAATTGATTGTCACAGAAAATTGATTTGATAAAAAATTGCACTGATGCAATAGGTTGCTGTCTAAGCACAATTGATTGTAACAATGCCAAAAATACTTTTGCTGCCTTATTTTGGGGCTGTTTTGACTCAAATATTTTTTCTGCTCCCTCTCTTTGATGGATAATTTGGATTGCAATTTTAAATGTCCAACTTGCCTTTAAACTCAATGGACTTTGTGATGTAGATGAAGTTGGATAAATGTTAATCAATTCAAATCTACCTAAGAATGAATTGTTTAATTCATTTTTGGTGCTTTGGATTAATGATATGCTTAGTGCTTTAATCCATCTAGAGGATTGGTTGAATTTAAAGATGAAAGAATTTTGAAATGGTGATCCAAATTGGCTTATCATTCCCCTCCCTCTTCATCTTATCCCTTTCTTTTTTAATTGTGCTACATGTTAAGGGATGGTGATCTCTATATCATTTATACAAACATGAAGTACATAGATTGCTATTGACCGGCCTCAAAATAGGTGCGACTTCTACATAAGTCCACTTACGATTGCTTAACATAGTGCTAAATTTTGTCCCGATTCGAATAAATGATCATTCATGGCCCAAACTTATGATTTCAAGCCCAAGTATGTTAATTTGATCTCTTTGATCCAATAACCTTGAGATTCATTGTGTGGAGGCTTTGGTTCTACCAATCCTCTAATGGATCTACATCACTTTTGGTCAACGCGGATCACTTAAACATCGTTGATCATTACATGTTACTTGTCAGAATTCCAAAATGGATGATATACTTGACAAAAAGCAAATGCAACTTATTGTGTGGAGGCTTTGGTTCTACTAATCCTCTAATGAGTTCCAAAATGCAAGTTTCAATATGGTCATCCAACTAACCACTAATTTCAAACAATTGACTTTACTTTATGCTTTTATTTTTTATGCTTTATGTACCATTTACTTTTTGCATTTACATTTCATGCTATTTTCACCTTTGCTCACTTGAGTATTTACTTTTATGTCATTTTTATTTTTCTCACTTGAGCTTTTCTTTTCCTTTTAAAGACACTTAATAATCAACATGAACCATAAAAGTCATTAATGATACTTGGATTACTTGGTTACTATCCTTTGCATTATAGAGTGATGGACTTCTTGGACTTAGGAATAGAAACCTTGGCTTATATTGGAGTCCTTTTGACCTCAATAGATATTTTGTCTGGAGCTCTTGGGATTTACCTCAAGACATTGGGTTGTTTTTTTGTTTTGTGTGCAGGTTATTGTGATTACATGCTTTGTTTGTAATCTGGAATTCACCCGTATACAGTCGTTACTCTGCCCAATTTTTTCGAAGACTTAATACACTTGAAGCTTGGTTCTCTCAAGAGATCTAATATCTTTTCTTGCTTGGTTTCACTCCAAAGAATGGGAATTCTATAGTGGCTCATAATGTGAAGTATTGGCTTCTTGTTGGTTAGACGGTTCTTCTCCTTAGCTTTTACCTCATGCTTTAGGATAGTCCCTTCATCTCCTCTCATCTTCTTTAATTTTCAAAATCTTCCTATCTTCTTTCAAAATATTCTTTGTTTTTAAACTCAAACCGCTTTCATATAAAAAATTGGCTTTGTCGAGTGCCTTTTCTTTCAAAAATTCTTTTCTTTAAACAAACTTCAATACATTTAATCATACTTTGACATCTTTCAAAATTAACAAAACACTTCAAGTCATTCAAACTCTTTGTGCGCTCAAGCACCCTTTACATTCAAAACTTTTTTCAAGATAAGACATGATTCATTGATAGTCGAGCAACATTCTCCTATCCCTATGGTTATAAAGGTGTCGACTTTTCCACTTGAGTACTAGAGGCGTTCTCAAACCCTCACTCTTGTTGACGCATGGTCCATCTTTCTCATACCTTGTGAGAAATAGTCGAGATTTCTCTCCTAACAATGACGACTTATCTTCTTGTTTAAAATCAATTAACATACAAGTCTTTTCTAGAGGAACTACGTGTACCCTGATCCCCTATTGCACGAAAGGTGGTACATAGGCACTAAAGGTTCACAACCGCGGCGGGTGCAAAAATCATAAAAATATTTCTTTCCTCACCTCCACCATCCATTTTTCATATAACACATTTTTATTGCCAAAATATACAGATTTTTTCAAAGAGGTTCATGCGGAGTACCATAGATGTTTAGGGTGCTAATACCGTCCCTTTGCATAACCAACCCCCTTACCTTGAATCTTTCCCCCCTTTTTTGGGTTATTCGCTCTTTTCCCATTCCTTTGGAATCAATAAAGCACGGTGGCGATTTTTATTTTGATTTATATAAAGTCTAGTCAATCCAATGGCTTAGTCTTGAACATTTCTACCGCTACAGAAGGATGCGGTTTTGAACGAAGACGACTGGATCCAAACCCGACTTGATCATCTAAATCTAATCGATGAGAAGAGACTTACTGCAATCTGCCATGGTCAGACGTATCAAAAGCGAATAATCAAGGCTTTTATCAAGAAAGTCAGGCGTCAAGAATATCAAGTCGGGGATCTGGTGATCAAACGCATCATACTGCTGCAAGGTGATCCCAGGGGCAAATGGACTCCCACGTACGAAGGGCCATTTGTGGTTAAAAACATTTTCTCAGGAGGAGCCATGATTCTAACCAACATGGATGGTGACGACCTTCCTCACCCTATCAATACAAACATAGTGAAAAGATACTATGCATAATTAAAGACCCACTAGGTTGACTCGCCTAGGCAAAAATAAGGGCTTCTTGGCAAGCCAAAAGGGTTCGGGCAAAAGTTAGGGATGAAAATAAAAAAATATGTACACCCGGTAAGTCGAAAACCCGAAAGGGAGGCTTAGGCAAAAAAGGGTATCCCGGTGGATTGAAAACCCGAAAGGGCAATCCAGGAAAAAGTTAGGGATTAAAGCGTATCACTATGTCTCATTGGATCATATTGCGACTAGACTTCGGTATCAGCTATCAAGCTCAGACGGCGCCAATCAATCTGATCAACCTTCGGTCAAGTAGAAAAGTGATGAGATGCTTCAAGATATAAAGGCAATAGCAGAGTTGGAACCCAATGGGGTTGTTTCACATAACTGTTTTTCTTTATTTTACACAAATTGTAATTTATTTCGGCGGCGTTCTCCTACTAGGACATCAGCCTCTTTGTACAAAACTCCTATTACATGCCGACTTCAAAATCAATACAAATCATTTTCACAAGAAACTTCAATCTGTTTTTATTTTTCTGTTTTGTTTTGCAAGAACGTCCAATGATTTATTTTTGATATATGAATTTGAAAATGATTGCTGCTCATAAATATTTACATAAGAAACAAAGGCAATTACTCGTAATTTCAAAAATAGGGAGAATAAGAAGTGCCAAACCCGACGGTTCCTCTGCTCAGCAGATATCGGGATCGAGTCACGCTTGGGAACATAATTATCGGTATACACACTCCCCACAGAATAAAAGTATCCAAAGTCATTGATGTCAACTTTCCTGAAACAGGACATAACTATCCCCAGCCGAGGTTCGTTATCGCGGGCGAGTCAACAAATTTCGTCCCCCAAGCGGAGTTCATTTCTACAGATACAGAAGCTCAATCTCCAACAGAGCTCATCACTTCTAGCGACGGAATATTATCCCCAGCTAAGTTTGTTCTACTAGATCGGCAGGTCTACCAAAAGAGTATCTCTTCCCCCCTAAGTTTGGTCCCCGCAGAGTTTCTTCTCAAGCATCTCTTCCCGACAGAATATTTACAACTCTCCAGCAATAATCAGTGATTTATTTTCCCAGACGCGAGCATACCCCGATAGCATTTCATAAACATACATCATGAAATATGCATACATGACATATACAACATAATCTCATTTATTTTGAGAACATCATCTCACCATGCATTTCATACGTCGCATACAACTAACCTTAATATCTTTTGCACGAAAAGACGACTAGCTTCAACAAATCCAGCAGTTATACAGATCACATCTACAAACAACTAATGGAAACTCAGTCCCCGAAGTCAAGCGGGTCAACTAATCTACATTATCATACCAAAGTAACCTTACCCCGGTTCCTCCTGAAGTTTTACACGAACTTATCGCAAAGTAACCTTACCCCGGTTCATCCTGAAGTTTTACACGAACTTATCAGAAAGTAACCTTACCCCGGTTCCTCCTGAAGCTTTACACAAACTTATCTCGAAGTAACCTTACCCCGGTTCCTCCTGAAGTTTTACACAAACTTATCTCGAAGTAACCTTACCCCAGTTCCTCCTGAAGTTTTACATGAACATATCACAAAGTAACCTTACCCCGGTTCCTCCTGAAGATTTACACAAACTTATCTCGAAGTAACCTTACCCTGGTTCCTCCTGAAGTTTTACACAAGCTTATAACCTTACCCCGGTTCATTCTGAAGTTTTACGCTAACTTATCCCAAAGCAACCTTACCCAAGTTCCTTCTCGGTCCAGATGCAGTTTTACCGAAACTCATCACAAAGCAATGACCCATGTTCCTTCTGACAGCCCTACTATCCAGGCTTTCATATCGAAGTAACCCTATTATCCAGGTTCCTTCTCACAGCCCTACTACCCAGGCTTTCATATCGAAGTAACCCTACTACCCAGGTTCCTTCTCACAGCCCTACTACCCAGGATTTCATATCGAAGTAACCCCACTATCCAGGATCCTTCTCACAACCCTACTACCCAGGATTTCATATCGAAGTAACCCCACTAACCAGGTTCCTTCTCACAACCCTACTATCTAGGCTTTCATCTCGAAGTAACCCCACTATCCAGGTTCCTTCTCACAGCCCTACTATCCAGGCTTTCATCTCGAAGTAACCCTACTATCCAGGTTCCTTCTCACAGCCCTACTACCCAGGCTTTCATATCGAAGTAACCCTATTACTCAGGTTCCTTCTCACAGCCCTACTACCCAGGCTTTCATATCGAAGTAACCCTACAACCCAGGTTCCTTCTTGCAGTCCTACTATCCAGGCTTTCATATCGAAGTAACCCTACTATCCAGGTTCCTTCTCATAACCTTACTATCCAGGTTCCTTCTCTCTTATCTCCAGACAGCAGTCCATAACACTGTAAGACCTAGACCTAATCAAACATGATTGGTTTCACATTTCCCCAGTAGAGTAAAAGACAACTGAAGCTCCTAAAATTCTATTTCTCCCAAGACAGATACCAACATTCCTCAGCAGATTCCTCAACGACAGGAGCAGGTACTCTCATTGAAGGAATATTTCAAGAGATCAACATCCTCTAGATGGCATCTTTAATCCCATCTCCGACGGTACTCCGCCACATTCTGGATGGCATCTTTAATCCCATCTCTGACATTTCTCTAGCAACTTCCAAATGGAATCTATAAGCCCATTCCAGATATCACAAATCAAGTATCATTTCATGCGAGTGCAAATTTCTGGGCACTTTAGTGTTAAATCATCTTCCACCTTCAGATCACGAAAGGCAAACGAGCCAATCTACATCCTCAGGTTTAAGAAGATTGAACAGGGGCAGCTGTTGTACCCCAAAATTTTCCCTCTCATTTTACTCAATACATGCCCATTGTGATCCTTAATTTGCTCAAGGTTGCCCAAGAGTGGACCAGACAAACTCTCTCCTAAGGCAGTGTACCTCAAATTAGGGTTTCCATTTTCATCAAGATGGGTGAACCAAAAAGGCCTCAAATGCTTCCCAAGATCCTAATATGTTCCTAAGATCATCTATTTCAAGTTTCATGCCTTGCATAAGAAGTTTGTTCGGTCAACTGCTCAGAGGCTTAAGAATCGACTGTATTAGGTCAAAAGTCAACTGTGGCCCACATACAGTCAAACTTCAATATTTTTGGTCAACATCAACATTTTGAAGTGGCATCCATCATTTGATCAAGGGTTGATCATGATTCCTCAAGGAATTCTCCAAATTCATCAAAACCATAAAGTTGCTAAATTAGGGTTTCTTAGTAAAAGTCAACGCAACTTTGACCAAGCATAACTTCCACATGCTTTATCAGAAATTTTCCATCCAAAGCTCATTTTGATGAGGATACAATTCCCTAAAATTCATCTTTAGATCACAATTTAAAAATATGCACTCACAAAAAGATATGAATTTTGACATTATGGGTTATTTTGAAAAGTCAACAAAAACACCTTTTGGGTCAAAGCTTCATACATGAACATGGAAGACCCAATTGAAATGAAATAAAAAGGGTTGGTTAGGGGACATCCTAAGCTTTCTAAAAATTCCAAGAACACCCTCCTAGGGTCAAAATTGAGAGAGTTGTGTATTGTCAAAGTTGGCAATTTTTAGAAAATTGTCAAAAGTCAACATTGATCAAATTTGCATTTTTTTCCAAAGGGGCCCATGTTTTCTTGCTTGAAACATGTTTCTAATAGGACCCACGACCCCTGATCTCCATTCACCTCTTATTTTATTATTTTTATCATTTATTTTGATTTTTTATTCATTTAAATCGAAATAAATCAAATTAAATGGTAAAATAATGAAAAACAAATCAAATCTTGGGATTTTTGTGCACATTTTGAGTCCTATTACAGCTAACATGCCAGCCAATTCGTGCAAAGTGGATTTGGATTGAAAAAGACTGGATTGAAGCTTGTTTTAGAAATATATCATACATGAAGCAAATCAAATCCAATTTTCATAATTCTCAAATATATGATACAATTTTGTTGACCTAATTCAGTCTACTATAAGTGCATAATAATTCCAGATCAAAAATAGAAGGATTGGAGCCGTGAAAAGCCAGGAAGAAAGCTCAAAAATTTAGAAAAAAGTGTGAGATCAAAATCCATCTTAGATCCATCCTCAAGGAGTTTCAAGCCTAGCAATCGATTCCTAGACATCCCAGGAAGCTAACAGCATCATTTGCAAGCCTCAAAGCATCCAGAAATCATCCCTAAGAGCATCACGGTTTGCCCTAAAACTCAATTTCAAGGTTTTATGCATCCTAAATGCATGCTAACCATATATTTGTGTTTATCATCTTGTTTGCAAGCTAACTGTACCCTTTAATTGCATTTATCGCGTAGGAATCCATAGTTGCCATTGCTAGGGTTTCTGAGATGTTTTTAGGGCTTTGTTATACAGGAACAATTAGGCCAAGAAAATGATACCATGATACTCGTGAGGCCAAGACGAGTTGATTGGTATCATCACAATTGATTTATCATGTTTGTATGTAATTTTTGAAATTTGTAGGGGCTGTAGTTACAGCAAACATCCGTAGGTAAAAGTTCTTCACCTAAAACGACGGTTGCAGTAAAGAAAGTTATGCGTGGCAGCCCCTGACCGGTTGATTTGAATTTTCGCGCATTTTTTCTGGGCATAGTGCATTTTTATATTATAGTATATTTTGTTTACTTGTATTAACAAAAGAACCAGGAACACAGATGGTTGGGGGACACGTCTTTGATGCACACGTCCTGGGTTCGATCCCAGGCGTGTGCATTTTATTATTTTCCTAATTATTTCATGCAAATCCAGTACAATGCTCCCTCACACGCCTATCATGTACCATCAACGTCCATACACTGGATGCCTAGCTAGCCAGATCTCACGCTTCTCCCTTGAAGATCCATGGTGCTCCTCAAGTCAATGCTGACACAGGATCCAAAGGTTGACCGGGCTTGGTACTTAATTGGGCCAAAGAATTTCAATTACACCCCCCCATAATTGCTAGTATACAGGCCCATAATCTTCTTTTCTTTATTATTTTCTTTTCTTTTAATTATTTTGTTTAATTATTTTTTCACCAAATTAATTACTTTTTTTAAAATCATAAAATCAATAAATCACAAAATACCAAAAAAAAGTATTTTTTTATAAAATATTTATTTTAATTTAATTAGAAATATAGGTTAAGTTAATTTATTTTATAATTAAAATCAAATAGAAACTAGGTTTTAATTTTACAATTAATTTTTTTCTCAAATACAACAAACCAAAAATACACAAAATCTTGTTTTCTTTGTAAAATATTTTATTTTCATGAAATTATTTAATTTAGCTAGATTAGGTTAATTTCAATTTCTTTTTCATAATTAAAAAGATTAGAGTTTGGGTTTTAGGTGTACGTAATTTAATTAATTCTTTTCTCAAAAATACAACCCAAATTATTTCTCAATTAGATTTTAGGGTTTTCAATTTTCTCCTCGCATTTAATTTGTTTTATTATTATTGTACTTGTTTCGAGGATGTAATAGTAATTAGGATTTTAAACTTCCGCACTTTTATTTCCCTCAAGACAATTATGTAACTGTCAAAGACTTGTAATAGTTTGATTTATTTTTTCGCATTTTTAATTCTTGCAAATATTTAACTGTCTAGATGTATGTTAATAGGATTGTAAGGCAAGAATATTTGAAATTAAAATGGTAGATCACCTAATGTGCAAAGATTAAATAACTGAAACAAATCATATGTACATATTCACTCCTAGGGTTTACCTCACTTCGGTTGCTTTCGGTAAATAATCATTAAGCATAGGAGATTTTAGTGGTCTCCCTCCAGTCTAAAAGATCAAAATGTTGCCTCGGAAATGTTACCTCGGAAATGTTGCCTCGGAAAAGTTGCCTCAGAAAAGTTGCCTCGGAAACGCTGCCTCGGATAGATCTTAAGACTCTAGGGTTATTACTAAAGTTTTCTAACTATTGCTTTGGTGATTGTATTTGTCCCTTTCGAATGTTCCTTACAACTCCAATGACGGTGCTACCTACTCCTTAATAGTAGGATAGCGCTGTCTAAAGGAAATAGAACGAACAATCCTTTTTTCGAGTAGATAGAATCTTAGGTACTTGCTCTCAATGAAAACTTTTCACACAAACATCTTTCAAAACAAATTTTCAAAACAAACTTCGTCACATCCTTGAGGACTTATACAAGGGTTATTATGAAGTAAAAACATTTTCAATACAAACACACACAAGCAATTTGAAAAATGAGCAAGTACCTAAGAGCCCGTAGATAACTATGGATAGAAAGGGTGCTAACACCTTCCCTTTTTATAATCTACCCATACTCAGAATATCTCGAAAAAAGGTTTTTTCTGTTCTTTTTCCTTTTCCATGATTGGATGAAATAAAATTTGGTGGAGACTCTTGCTTACCGCGACATTTTACGAACCCAAAACGTAAAATGCAAACCAATATTAACAGTCGGTTCTGCCACTGTATCACACTAACTAACCAGGTAAGGCGCTTTTGCTTCCTTTGACCAGTTAGAACTAACCGAGTTTAACAAAGTGTTGGATGACTTTCGATCTTACCCAACAACAATAAAGTACAAAAAACTCATATTAAAAACCAAAATATCCCATAATCATTTCTATTGACACATTATTTGGAATATCTATCTAACTAGATTCCTTACATTCTAGCCCAGTAAGGTTCGGCGGTACATGGGAATGTAAACAGACATGTTAAAATAAATCATACGAGAAAGTAAATAATTTAAAGTGCGGTGCGGGAAATAAACAAAGTAAAAGCAGTGTAGAAAATAAACAAAGTAAAAGAATGTGTGGGAAATAAACAAAGTAAAAGCAGGTGCGGGAAATAAACAAAGTAAAAACAGGTGCGGGAAATATAAATAGAAACCTGCTCCAAACGCAGAGGTTTTAAATCTGGTACCAACTAGAAGTAAAATGCGACTGGAAATAAACAGCAGTTGAAAATAAATGTGGCAGGATAAACTTCTTCCGAAGTGCTCCAAACTCGATTACAGACTCAATCTACGAACTCGATCACAGACTCAATCAACAGTGCAATAATTCCCCGATGTGAAGAATTATCGCTTTACAATGGTGAAATTATATGGCTTAAGTTCGCAACTATGGTTGGATCAAGTTTGCAACTAAGCTTGGGTGAATTGAAATGAAATCAGGAACTTCTATTTATAGAGGATGAAGAATGCAGGAAATCACAGGAATGCCCCCCAACCCCTTTTTTGGGGGGAAACATCGTCCAAAGGTGGTGCCCGCCATGGAGGCCATGGCGCCCTCCATGAGTATAAATGAACGGAAGTGGAGAACGTGGCAGTTGAGGTCAGCAGGAGGTGGTCCACGTCATGGCCTACCCTTATGGCTGGCGCCATGAGTGCAAATTTGACCTAAACTCCTTTTTTTCAGCCTGTTTTCCATTATTTCTTCAGGGGAGCTCTGGATAATTCAAATACCTGAAAAGGAAACAAAAGATAGGCATAATACGAGAAAACAATAATAAAAAACCTAAATAACATGTGAAATAAGAGTAAAAAACAAGTGTAAAGTATGTGTTATCACCTGGTATGAAGCGTGATATGGCACAGTTTGTATATGCTTGTTTGACTTGTCAGAAGTCGAAGATTGAGCATCAGAAGCCTGCAGGGTTGATGCAACCGTTAGACATTCTAGAATGGAAATGGGATAGCATTTCAATGGATTTTGAAACGAAATTACCTAGTACCTTGAGAGTACATGATTCGATATGGGTTATTGTTGATAGGTTTACAAAGTAGGAACACTTTAGACCTATTAACATCACATATCCGATTTCGAAGTTGGCAGATATTTACACCAGAGTAATTGTGAAGTTGCATGGTATTCCTTGGTGTATTGTGTCAGATAGAGATCCGAGGTTTACTTCTGATTTCTGGACACTTTTGCAAGAGGCGTTGGGATCTAAGTTTAGGTTGAGCATGGTGTATCATCCACAGACGGATGGTCAGACTGAGAGGACGATTCAGTCATTGGAGGATTTGTTAAGATCATGTGTTCTTGAGCAGGGAGGTTAGTGGGATACTTATCTTTTGTTGATTGAGCTCACTTACAATAACAATTACCATTTGAGTATTGGGATGGCACCTTTTGAGGAGTTGTATGGTCGGAAGTGTAGGACTCTGTTGTGTTGGCATGAATCTGGTGAAAGTGTGGTACTTGGACCTGAGATTGTTCGAGAGACTACTTAGAAAGTGAAGCTTATCCGAGAGAATATGAAGGTTTCTCAAAGTAGACAGGAAAGTTACCATGACAAGAGGAGGAAATATTTGGAATTCCAAGATGGTGATCATGTGTTTTTGAGATTCACGCTTGTGACTGGTGTTGGGCGAGCTCTGAAGTCTAAGAAGCTCATCCCTCATTTTATTGGTCCGTATCAGATATCAGATAGAGTTTGGAAAGTTGCTTACCGAGTTGTGTTACCGCCAAATATTTCTAATTTGCACAATGTGTTTCATGTATCGCAACTCCGAAAGTATATTCCCGATCTATCTCATGTGATTCAGATGGACGATGTGCAACTGCAGGATAATATCACGGTGGAGACGATGCATGTGTGAGTCGCGGATCGCGAGATAAAGATTCTAAGAGGAAAGGAAATTGTTTGGTGAAAGTTGTCTGGTTAGGAGCTGCTGGAGAAAGTATGACCTGGGAGTTGGAGAGAAAGATGCGAAACTCCTATCCCAAGTTATTTGAACCAGGTAAACTTTTATTTTCGAGGAAGAAAATATTCTAAGTGGGGGAGAGTTGTAACGCCTCGATATTTAATTATTTATTTAATTAAATATTTTTGAATATTTTATACTAATTCGAATTTTTATCGTCGAAGTCATAATTATTTTATTTAGTGGCATGATAAATAATCGGATTTAATTTGGTGGAAATAAGTTGAAGTACTATTTTATTATTAAGCTTAAATATGAGATTAGGCTTAATTTGTGGTGTTGTGAACCAATAAGAGGTTATGTCACTTAGGCCCATTTAGATTTATTAAGAGAGTAAGTAAAATAATATTATTGTATTAGGAATAGAAATAGAGGAGAAAGAGAGGATAGTGTATCAGGAAAAGAAAAAGAAGAGAAAGAGGAATAAGGTTTTGAGAAGAGAAGAAGAACAAGAGGAAGTTGCTACTAGTGCCAAATCCCCAGAAATTCCATTGAAGATTCTTAGAGCTGCACTCAATCCAAGGTAAGGGTGGGGTTCTTGCTAAATAAATGGGAGTATGATGAATTTTAATTGGGGTTTAAGGTATTAGTTTCACTACTATGTTGTGCTAAATATTGGTTGTGTTGCTATTAAAATTAATAATTGATTTGAGTTGTATTGTTATTTGTTGTATTTGAACTGTGTTGGGTTAATGCTAAGCTAGGATAAATGGGTAAATTGAAACAAGGAATGAACAAGAACAAGGCACATGTGTGAAGGGAGGCAAAACTGGTTTTTAAGCTCCAGGCCTCTTGACACTAGTCGTGTCAGCTGACATGGGCACCCGTGTCAGCCTCTGTGCTCCACGTCTTCCCCTTTCCTTCTCCTGAAACGGCCGTGTCAGGCAACACGACCATCCGTGTCAGCTGCTGTAGAAAATTTTATAAAAATTAGACTTATGCACTTTTTTTGACCCGATTCATCCTATTTGATTCTTCTGCAAACCAAAGCATAAAATATGGTGATATGGAATAAAACATCAATTAGTTGAATGAAGCAATGACTAAGTAACTACTAAAATTCCTGTGTAAAAACCACTGATCAGTAGCCGAATTAGACGGTATAATTAGTTGTCCTTAATTTAATGAAATTTGACTGGGTAACTAAGTTTAATTAGTAGGTAATTATGGATATGCCTTTTTGTTGAAATTATGTCGATTATGCCGAATTAACGATACAGTTGGTTAAGTTATTATGTCATGTTTATGGACATTGTTGATTATAGGTCTTATGACCAATATTGTGATATTTTGTGCTCATCGATGAATGTGCTGTTGTTGCGAGATATCATTGTGTATATGTGGAATTCGCTATTGATAATGTGATTATTAATTATTTATGTGGGAAGCCTTATGGTTTAAATCCTAGTGAATATATAATGAATATGTTGTTGCCATGAAAAGTTGTTGATTTCGTTGATATGTTGTGTTGTAGGCCTTTGGCCAATGTTGAACGGTGTGATTTGTTGTTATGTTGACTGTTGTTATGTTGTTGTTGTGTTGTCAAGTTGTGGTTGTTTATATCGTCGCATAGCATAGTATAGCATTAAAGTTTTCCTAGATTGGCATGTTCTAAGTTGGAGCGAATGCTCACCTATGTTGGCCTGGCTTGGAATATTCTAAGTTGAAGGATTTTCCTTATGCCTCGATAAACTGGCATTTTCTAAGTTCGTAGTTCTGCTCCAATGGTACGACATGCATTTTCACAGTTGAGTCACACTTGGAGTTGTTGATTTGTTTCTTATTTGAAGTTTTATTTATGTTTGGCGATGTTATAAGTTGAATTGATGTGTAGGTGAATTGTGTTGCTTTATGTTATTGTTGTATGAAGTGGTGAATCGTATATTCTTTACCTAATATATTGCTTATCATAATCCTATTTATGTAGTTTGATATCTCACCCCTTTTGTTTGAATGTTGCCCTTTGTTGGTAACGTGCAGGTAACCAAGATGAGTAACCGATATAATTGTTAGTTCGAGTTCGGTGTCATTTTCTATGACACGTAGCACTCGGGGGGGGGGGGGGGGGGATGAACGGTTGTCTTATTTTGTTGTTTATTTATTGAAACTTATGTTGTTATTCGAGGGGTTATTGTATTGATGTTGTTTCATGATTCAAAAGATGTTATATCTTATTTAGAGAACTATTATGAATCCGCTGTGTGATTACTCAAACTTTGGTTTATGTTATGAAGAGTTTATTCATGAGTTATGTTCATTTCCCTTCTTTAAGTGTTATGTATCTATTCTAAAAGCATGACAGGTTTATGTGTTTTGTTGAATATGTGACATCCTGATTATATTGGAAATTTTTATACTTTGATTTTATGATAATTGCTTGGGGTAGAATTTCGGTGTTACACTGGATACTATCAAGCAAGCCTAATTTTTGGTGGTCTCCGGCTTCTCCGTTATGAAATATAATCCCAGAAAGATCAAGTTCTGGCCTAAAATTTATCCGTGCCATTTTGAAGAAAGGAAAGGAGAAGGGTGAAGGTTTATGTGAGAAATTGGGGATTTTGGAGTGAAATGGGTTTCAAGATGGTTTGTGTAGAGATATGTAATGATGGTAATAAGTGGGGTTTTAGTGGTTTTTTATTGCAATGATAATGGGGGAAGAGAAATAGGCAGTAGGTTCAATGTATCGTGAGCAGCGGTTGAATAAAATGTAAGGGTGAAAGGGTTTTGCGAGGTTTCTGAAAGAGTACAGAAAGATATTGTATCATTAGTATGTGCCGAGCGTCACCCATGTGTGCCGACCGGGACTGAGTCATGCGAAGTGTGACGGGCGTCACGCTTGTGTGGCGAGCGGCACGCGTCCAGCACTGCAATATTTTTTTATTTTCTATATTGTAGAATACCATTTCAATAATTCTACATATATATGGGTAAATAATATTGAATCATTTAAGCATGGCATATACACGTAAATATGATAGTAATGCAGAATAAACGAAATAAATAAACTCATAATAAAATTGAACTAAAAAATTAAGATGAATAAAAATTGTACTGAAAGATAAAATTCCAAAAGTGTTGAAAGATAAAATTGTAATGAATGATAAACTTCCAAAAATACTTAAAAACATTAAGTGTCTAATAAATAAGGAAAATGAAACTTCTCCCCACACTTAAACAAAACATTTTCCTCAATATTTAAATGTGGAAATAAAATAAAGCAGTATGTCAGGTGAATTGGCCACGGCGGTCCAGCGATGTGGAGAAAAGATGCTGATAAATGTAATCCAGTTGTTCGACTGCTGTATCCATAAAGGAATGGAAGTCAATCCGCAAAATAGCAAGCTCGTCCTTCAACATATCAATCTATGATTGAATGGCAATCAAAGCAGGAGCATGATGAAATATAGAAGGCAGAGAAATAACTGGAGAGTCGGGGAAGTTTGAGCCTATCTGTTCGGGAGGTGGGAAGTCATGGTAGAAAGGAGGGGTCTCAGGATCAATATCCTCATCGGAAAGGAAATCATCTAGGTGGTCATATATCATGGGTGTCTCAAGAGTGTGTGTTGGTGACATGTGTGGTGTGTCCCAATCGTATAACCAGTTATTTCAGTCATGGATGCTTGTCCTAGGGTCAGGTATGGTAAAAAGTGGCATGGACTGATTGTTAATGAGGAGGTCAAAACTAGCTGGGCCTAGGTTCCCGATGATACCCCTATTGAAACAGAAATTAATATCCATAGGCTGGAATCTACCCTGAGGGACAAGGTTCAAAAATTGTTGTCTTAATCCGATAGCATTAGCTATCATGGTTACTAAACCTCCTATAAGAATGGGTTCATGTTCAGCCCTCACAAGACGGTGAAAATTTGCTAGCATAAATGTAGCTTCGTTTATAGGACGATTTTATGAGGCGCAAAACATGATAAACAGCTCAGGTCTAGAAACAATGGTAATGTTTTCAGCTTTACCAAACAAGGTGAGGGCTATAATTTTGTGGAAATATCTAAAAGATGGGTTGTGGATGTTTTCAGAATGCATGTCCTTAGGCTTAGGGTTACTAATGCCTGTAATGTCCCCCAAGAAATAATCTAGCTCTCCTACATTAAAAAGCTCTTCCTGGACTACGGTAAATGCATCCAGGCTATATGGGAATCCTAGTAACTTAGCTAGCTCTCAGTGGGTAAACGTGTACTCTATACCGAGAAATCTAAATCTAATGAGTCCCCTATTAAATCCCAGGCCGTGGTCAGGTTTGTAGATGAGGGAGCTTAAGAAATCTAATGTCAGTCTACGGTAAGAGCTAAATTTTCTCCTTATAGCAGATGCATCCCATCCTATTTAGCTCAATAAAAACAGAACATTATCCCAAATCCCTAAGGTTATTATGGAAGGTCCGTCGGGGTAGGTATTTAATCCTAACTCCCTATCAGGAAGAGACTCAAACCTCCTTCGTTGGTTCCTTCCTCTGAACACAATTCCCATCGTATCAAAAGTTCATCGTGGTTAGTATACTAGCTAATTAGAATGTTAGCCTGAAGTAGGTTGACAATTAGCATTAAGTTAGTAAAGGGAAAAATTATAGAAACAATACTGCATATTTTAACACTAATAATAATAAAAGCATGAAAGAAAAATAAAATAGAAAAACAAGCAAAACAAAAAGAAAAGACTTAAAGTTGGGTTGTCTCCCAAGAAGCACTTTGTCTCGACATTACATATGGATTAGTCTGATGAATAGGGTGGTAGCGCATCTAGCCTAATTGTTGTGTAATATTCTTTGTTATCTATGCTATGATAATGTTTTAAGCGTTGTCCATTTACAATGAATGATTTGCAACTCATTCCTTTGATTTCTACTGCAGAACTTTGAAAAATCTTGGTAACTTCGAATGGACCAGACCATCTAGAATGAAGTTTTCCCGAGAATAATTTAAGTCAAGAATGAAACAGGAGAACTATATCGCCTTCATTGAATTCTATTCTAGATATTCATTTATCGTGCCATTTTTTAGTTCTCTCTTTATATATTCGAGCGTTTTCGTAAGCGTCTAGTCTAAGTTCTTCTAGTTCGTGGATGTCTAAGATTCTTTTCTCACCCACAGTGGTGTAATTCAAGTTAAGGGTCTTAATGGCCCAATAAGCCTTATGTTCTATTTCTACCAGCGTCATGTAACTTAGATGACTAATCTTTCCTAGAGGTTGCTACAGTTTTTTCTAAGATTTGCTTTATTTCTCTATTGGAGAACTCTACTTGCCCACTTGTTTGTGTATGATAAGGCGTTGCGACACGATGTCGAACTCCATATTTCGCTAATAATTTTTCTAGGATTCTGGAAATGAAATGGGAGCCACCGTCACTTATGACGAGTCTCGGCACACCAAATCTTGGAAATATTATGTTCTTGAAAAGCCTGACTACTATTTGCGCGTCATTTGTTGGAGAGGCTACAACCTCGATCCATTTCAAAACATAGTCGACAACAACTAGTATGTAGTGATTTCTAAAGGAAGACAGAAAAGTTCCCATGAAATCCATTCCCCATACATCAAAGACTTCAACTTTCAAAATGGCCTTTTGAGGCATCTCACCGCGTCTAGAGATATTTCCGGCGCGTTGGCACTGGTCGCAATTTTTAACCGTGATATGGACATCTTTCTAGAGGTTAGGCCAATAAATTCCAGATTGTAATATCTTAGCACAAGTCTTTGAAGTACTTGCATGTCCTACATAGGGAGCGACATGACAGTGGAAAATTACGTTTTCGATTTTACTTTCGGGAACACATCAACAAAAAATACCATTGACGCCTCTTTTTAAAAGTAAAGGCTCGTCCCAATAATATTGTTTAAGGTCATGGAAGACATATCGGGTGGAAGCACTCTGATGACCAAATAGTAAACTAAATCGTCGTACCATGGTAGCATGGTTGTGGCGCATATTGCTTCCAAAATTTCGTTTGTGTTCTTGTCTTCATAAGTCACAAGGTACTTAGTTATGATACTTTCTAGTTCTAATTGGGCTACAAAGCATTCATAAGGAAAATCGTCATTGATAGGAACATGATGTGGTTTGATGCCTTCTATTCTGGATAGTTGGTCAGCGACTACATTCTCGGTGCCTCTCTTGTCTTTTATTTCTAAATCGAATTCTTGAAGAAGTAAGATCCACCTTAGTAATCTTGGTTTGGCGTCTTTCTTACTTAAGAGGTACCAGATTGCAGCATGGTCAGTATAGATAATTATTCGTGCTCCTACTAGGTAGGAACATAATTTATCTAAAGCAAACACAACAACTAACAATTCTTTTTCAGTGGTAGCGTAATTTGTCTATGCATGATCTAGGGTTCTACTTGCGTAGTAGATCACATGAAACTTTTTATCCTTTCTTTGTCCTAGGATTGCGCCTACGACATAGTCACTGGCATCACAAATTATCTCGAATGGTTCGTTCCAATCAGGAGGTTGCATAATAGGTGTTGAAATTAATGCCTTTTTTAGAGTCGTAAACGCATCCAAACATTTGTTGGTGAAGATAAACTCAGCATCCTTCATTAGGAGTTCGGTTAGAGGTTTGGTTATTTTAGAGAAATATTTAATGAAACATCGATAAAAATTGACGTGTCCTAGAAAACTCCTTATCTCTCTAATAGTTTTGGGTGGTTGAAGATTTTCTATAACTTCGATCTTTTCTTTATCTACTTAGGTTCCCTTATCGGATACTATGTGTCCAAAGACGATTCCTTGTCAGACCATGAAGTGGAATTTTTTTACCCAGTTTAACACTAGATTGACAATTACGCATCTTTCTAGCACCATTTCAAGGTTCGATAAACATCCCTCAAAACTTTCTCCACAGACAGAGAAGTCATCCATAAAAACTTCCATCACTCCATCTAGAAAATCAGAGAAGATGGACATCATACATCTTTGGAATGTTGCAGGGGCATTGAATAATCCGAATGGCATTCTTCGATAAGCGAATGTACCAAAAGGACAAGTAAAAGTCTTTTTTTTTGCTGTCAGGATGGATAGGAATTTGAAAAAATTCGGAATACCCGTCTAAGTAGCAGAAGTGAGATTGTTTAGCTAGTCGTTCAAGCATTTGGTCAATGAAGGGTAAAGGAAAATGATCTTTACGAGTTGCTTTGTTTAACTTTCTATAGTCAATGCACATTCTCCACACGGTGTGAGTTTGTTGCGCTACTGATTCTCCTTTAGTATTGTTGACAACAGTCACACCACCTTTCTTAGGCACGACATGTACTAGGCTGACCCATTTACTTTCGGATATTGGGTATATGATCCCTGCTTCTAGTAGCTTTTCTACTTCCTTTTTGACTACATCGCTCATAATGGGATTTATTCTCCTTCGATGTTCCCTAGAGGTTTTAGAGTCTTCCTCTGGAATAATACGATGCATGCAGATAGAAAGGTTTATTCCTTTTAGATCTGATATGTTATAACCTAAAGCAGTTGGGTATTTTCTAAGGACATGTAGTAATTTTTCAATCTCTATTTGTCCTAAGTCTGTATTGACTATAACTGGTCGTTCATGTTATGTGTCAAGGAATTCATATCTTAGGTCTTTGGGTAATGTTTTGAGTTCTATGGTAGGTTTCTTTTGATAGGGTATAGGATCAGGCATTAAGGTTAGGCATTCACTCAAGTTTTCATCTTGATATTCAGGGTGTCAATTATCATCTTCGAGTATCAGGGGTATGGGAATCCTTAATACTTCCGATTAAGTGATTTGTTATTTCTCCATTTCTTTCATGCATTTATCGATTTCATCCAGGAAACAACATGAATCGTCGATGGCTGGTGCCATGAGGAATTTAGATAAGATGAATTCAACCTTTTCCTCTCCGACTTCGAAGGTCAGTTTTCCATTTTTGACATCTATTATGGCTCCTACAGTAGCTAGGAATGGTCTACCTAATATGATAGGAATATTGTAGTCTTCTTTAATGTCCATGATTATGAAATCAAGGGGGATATAGAATTGTCATATACGTACAGGAACATTTTCTAACATACCTAAAGGAAATTTCACTGATTGATCTACTAATTGTACGGGCATTCTTGTTGGTCTTTGTTCTCTCATGTCGAGTTTCTTGCAAATTGATAATGGGATCAGACTAATACTGGCTCCTAAATCGCATAGTGCTTTGTCCATGACAAATTTTCAGATTACACAAGGTATAGAGAAAATACTTGGATCTTTAAGTTTAAGAGGCATGTTGTTCTGTATTATAGCACTGCACTCAGCAGTGATCAATATAGTTTCGTTATCCTCAAGCTTTTTCTTATTGGACCAGATTTCTTTAAGAAATTTAATGTAGGAGGGAATTTGTGTGATAGCTTCTGTAAAAGGTATGGTAATGTTAAGTTGTTTCAGAAGTTCAACGAATTTCTTGAATTTCCCTAAGTTCTTAGACTTATCAAGGCTTTAAAGATATGGAATGGGTGGTTTATAAGGTGGCGGAGGTACATAAGGTTCTTCTTTTTCAACGGCCTCTTTGTCACCTTCTTTTTCTACTTCCTTTAGTTCAGCTTCCTTCTCAGTTTCTTTTCCTTGTTTTTGGTACATGGTTGGGTTCTCGATTCTAGGTTCAGTTGGTCCGTTTAGTTCTAGCCCACTTCATAGTATTATGGCTTTAGCGTGTCCCTTCGAATTTGGTTGGGGTTGTCTAGGAAAAGTTTCAGTTGGAACAACTGTAGCCGCTTGTTGTTGAGCCACTTGTGTTTCTAACATTTTGTTGTGTGTGGCAAGGGCATCGATCTTATTAGTCAATTTCTTAATCTGTTCACTAGTGTGAATGTTTTGATTCGTGAAATCTTTGTTAGTTTGAGCTTGGTTAGCTACAAAGTTTTCTATTATGATTTCGATGATGGACTTCCTAGGGATATTTGGAACATTTTGGGTGGATTTCTGAAATCTTGGAGGTGTAGTAGGAGCTTGCCCTGGTGCGTACAAAGCGTTATTGCTTTTGCATGAAATGTTTTTATGGTTCTTCCAAGCAGGGTTATAGTTGTTCCCATAGGGGTTTCCTTGAGCATAGTTCACTAGATCAACTGGTACTCTTGTTAAACATGGACATTTGGGTGTGTTATGCGCGTGAAGTCCGCATAGATCGCAAGTTGGAGTTACTGCAACCGCGGTGGCTGTGAGAGTTGTGGTCAAGCTTTCTATCTTTTGGGTAAGGTCTTCTATCTTAGCATTAACTTGGTCTAAGCTGCTAACTTCGTGCATACCACTCTTCGTTGGATATTTTTCCATCATTGTTGTATCGCTTCCCCATCGATAGTGATTTTGAGCCATACTTTCGATAAGTTGATAGGCATCATGGTATCGTTTATCCATCAGTGCACCACCAGCAGCTGCGTCAATCGTTAGTCTTGTGTTCTACAAGAGACCATTGTAAAAGGTGTGGATGATCAACCATTCCTCTAGACCGTGATGCGGACAGAGTCACAACATGTCTTTGTATCTCTCTCATGCTTCGAAAAGAGATTCACTTTCCTTTTTTTAAAACCATTTATATTAGTTCTTAGTATAGCAGTCTTACTCAGTGGAAAATACCGCGCTAGGAAAACTTTCTTCAATTTGTTCCATGTGGTAACAGAATTGGATGGTAGAGACTGAAGCCATGCTCTAGCTCTATCTCTTAGCGAATAAGAAAAAAGATGGAGTCTTATCGCTTCAAGGCTGACTCCATTTGCTTTCATTGTGTCTACGTACTACACAAACATTGATAAATGAAGGTTTGGATCGTCCGTAGGACATCCTAAAATTTGGTTTTGTTGAACGACTTGCAATAGTGAAGGATTTAGTTCGAAATGATTCCATGTGATAGCGGAAGCAACAATACTGTTGTGGGGTTCCTCTTGCGATGGGGCAGCATAATCCTTCAGAGGACGGTTTTGGGGTCCTTCAGCCATTTTGGGGTCAGGAAGAGAAAAGTTAGGAAGATTGATTTCGGGAAGATCGTACTTGGCTTGGTACTCTCTGATTCGGCGTCTTATGCTAACAAAATGCTCGACATCATTGATTGGTTGCTCTAATTCCTCTTCTTTAGAGCGAGTTCTCGGCATAAAATTGATGGTAAAAATAAAATAAAATAAAAAATTGGTTGCCTTAGTCTATACTGCATAACAAGGGATTTACAGTATTCAACTAATTCAGTCCCCGACAATGGCGCTAAAAACTTGATCGCGACTTTATGAGTCTATCGGGTGCAGTGACTACAAGTGCACAGTCTATCGCGTAGTTTTAAAAGATATTGAACCCACAAGGACTGATAGTCAAAAACTACTGTTATCTAAAGGTTACTATGTAAAGTTAAGGCTAATAATAAATTTGGGTGTTTGAGTTTAATTGGGAATTAACTAGAATTTAATAATTAATGAAAGACACTGGTATTGTTTCGTTAACTTAAGGGGTTCAGTAAGTCATTGGCATTTGTTTTTAGTATTAAAACACAGTTTTGGTGAAACTATTTTTTAAAAAACATTTGTCTCAAACTTATGTTCTATTGAACCAGATCATATTGTCCAAGCTCGAAATGAGCGCTTCCACTGTTTCATTTAAAACTCAAAAGTATTTTTTGAAAAAAAATAAGATCCAATTAACTTTAAAGCGCTTCCGCTGTTTTTAAAATTAATGTGTCAATAACCACTATCCGGTTAAAACTTCAAACTTCCGCTCTATTGATTTTAACCTTAGACTGCCTCTTACTACCATACAAAAACGTTTAAATATTCAATTGGAAATTAAAACCAGAAAAGTATTTTTTTTTTTTTGTAAAAATAATAATGCCAATTAATTACCAAACCCTTTGGTCAAGTTTTACATACCGGTATAGGGAATCTTTCCAGACATAATATTATTGCAAAACAATACAAAATTAAAGCATAGATTCAACAGTGCATGCATGGCAGGAATAAAATAAATTGTGCTTAATAAAATAGGAACCTGAATGTGAATACAAAGTGACTGATCCGAATATTACGTATCCTCCACAAGCCGGAGGATTGCCTTGTAGTAAAAAAAATATCTCGCACTAATTATAAAAATCCTAGGAAAATTCTGAAAGTCTGGAAACAAACTAGTGTTGTAGTATTTCTCTGATGTGGAAAAATACTACTTTTGACGGTAAGGTTTTATTGCCTACGGAATACTACCAAAAGTGGAAAAAGCAATACTAGAAAATACTACTACGAAATACAATAAAATAAATTGTTTTATAGAGTAAATGGAATTGAAAACAATATTACTGCGTAATTCTAAAGTGCCGGAGAAAGATCAAATCGAGAGAGAGAGAATCGAGCCCGATCAATTGTTGGTAACTGGCTCCATATATATGGTCTATTTTGGTTGAGAAAAAAATATGTAACTTCCCTTGATTTTCGTTACTGAAACTTGGAGAAAATACATGAATAACTGTTGAGTACGCTCTGTTGACGAAATCTTCGTAACTCACTGGATGATCATGGCGAGCGTGGTGTGGTGCGTGACGTGGGTCACATAACTGAAGCATGTGCCGAGGGGCATAAAAACTTAGCTTGTGGCGGTCGTCATGGTTAGTTTGCCGAGGAGCACAAAAATTTAGCTTGTGTTGGTCATAACGACTTTGTAGCGGGTGACACGCTTCTCTGCTACAGAACTTGCATTTTGCTGTTTAAAACCATTTCTTCTTCATTTTTCCATTCTTCTTCTTCCTTTTCTTATTTATGCCTTGGAAATGCTAAGTACCTGAAATATGATTCAAAAACTACTAAAAGGGATAAAATGTGACATGATAATCGAAGGATCAGAGATTTAATCTATGTAATTTAAACGAAAAATGTTATATATTTTCGTGTTATCGTCTATCTCCAGCAAAGTCCGCATCACAGTATCCTACTAACTTATATTCTCTAGATTTTCTATAACAAAGACCAAGATTAGTAGTACCTTTCAAATACCTGAAAATTCACTTAATTGTTGTTAAGTGAGATTCTTTGGGATCTGATTGCAATCTACCACATAGATAAACACTATAGAGAATGTAAGGTCTTAAAAAAGTTTAATAAAGGAGAGAACCAATCATACCTTTGTAGAGCTTTTGTTCTACTTTCTTACTTACCTCTTCTTTTTCCAGAATGCATGTAGGACGCATTGGAGTTTTGGATGGTTTACTTTCTAACATATCAAATTTCTTCAGAAATTCTTTAACATATTTGCTTTGATGAATAAAGGTTCCTTCTGGAGTTTGATTAATTTGAATTCCCAGAAAGAACTTGAGTTCTCCCATCAGACTCATTTCAAATTCTTCCTGCATAGAATTAGCAAATTATTTGCCCAACAAGGCTTTAGTAGATCCAAATATAATATCATCTACGTAAATTTGACAAACCAGAATACCGTTTTTAAATGTTTTACATAATAAAGCTGTGTCCACTTTTCCTCTGGTAAATTCATTTTCTAAAATAAAGTTACTTAGTCTTTCATACTAGGCTCTGGGAGCTTGTTTTAGACCATATAACGATTTCTTAAGTTTATAAACATACTCTGGATGTTTTGTGTTTTCAAAGCCATGGGGTTTGTGCACATATACTTCTTCATCAATGTAACCATTTAAAAATGCACTTTTGACATCCATCTGATAGAGAGTGATGTCATTATTTAAAGCGAATGAAATTAAAATTCGGATAGATTCTAACTTTGGGACTAGAGCAAAGGTCTCTATATAGTCCATCCCTTCTTGTTGACTATAACCTTGTACAACCAACCGTGCTTTGTTTCTGACAACTTTTCCTTGTTCACTTAGCTTGTTTCTGAAGACCCATTTATTTCCAATGATATTGAAGCCTTTGGTTTTGGAAATAGATCCCATACATCGTTTTTGGTAAATTGATTTAGGTCTTCCTGCATTGCAAGTATCCAATCATTGTCTTTAAGTGCTTCGTCTATGGAGGGTGCTTCTGTGTTAAATACTCTATAACCTTTTTAGCATTCAAAGTATCCTAACTTGAAACACTTTTGTGCCTTAAAATCAAACTTGTTTATATGTTCTTTGGTGTTCAACATATAACAGATACATCTAAATGGATGGAAGTAAGAAATGTCGGGCTTTCTATTCTTCCATAATTCATATGCAGTCTTTTCTAGAATAGGCCTTATAGAGATTCTATTATGAATGTAGCACGTTATGTCATCTGCCTCTTCCCAAAAGTGTTTAGCAATATTAGTCTCATTGATCATGGTTCTGGCCATTTCTTGTAGAGTTTTAATCTTTCATCTATAACTTTGTTTTGTCGGGGAGTTCTAGGACGAGAGAAATCATGAGAAATTCCATTTTCATTAAAAAACTTTTCAAAAATTTTATTTTCGAACTCTCTACGATGATAACTTCTGACTTTTACAATTCTAAACTCTTTTTCATTATGAACTTGGTTACAGAAAGTAGAGAACAAAACGTGTGACTCGTACTTGTGTCTTAAGAACTTTAACCATGTCCATCTGCTATAGTCATCTATGATCACTAATCCATACTTCTTGCCGCTGATGGATGCAATTTTCACTGGTCCAAACAGAACTATATCTAGAAGTTCTAATGGTCTAGATGTAGAAACAACATTTTTTGATTTGAAAGAGAGTTTTGAAAACTTGCCTTTTTGACATGCTTCACACTGAGTATCTGAGCTGAACTTCAAGTTAGAAAGTCCTCTGACTAGATTGAGTTTATTAATCTAAGATATTATTGTCATACAAACATGCCCTAATCTTCTGTGCCAGACCCATTACTCATCGCTAACAAACATAAGGCATTTTACATTCTGACTCTTTATTTCATAAAGTTTAATCTTATAAGTGTTGTTATTTGTCTTACCATTAAGAAGGATTGTTCCATATTTCTGACTAATTGCTTTACAGGACTTTTGATTAAAGATTATATCATAACCGTTTTCACTTAATTGACTTATGGACAACAAATTATGCATTAATCCATCTACTGAGAGAACATTAGCTATAGAGCGAAGTGTACTATTACCAATAGTTCCAGAGCCAATGATTTTTCATTTCTGATTTCCTCTAAAACCTACGTAACCTCCAGATTTAAGTTCTAGACTTTGGAACATATGCTTTTTTCTCGTCATATGTTAAGATCATCTAGAGTCCAGGTACCAAGACTGGTATTTCAACTTTTTTGTTAAAGACATCTGCAACATAGATGATTTTATCCTTGGGTACCCATATCTTTTTGGGTCCTTGTTGGTTAATGTTGTACCCCAAAATTTACCCTCTTTATTTCGACCTTTTTGGCTTACATTTCATTATTACATACATGCATATAATTGGTTTTATGGTTATGTAATCAAGGTATATTTATCAAGCTTCGTCAGGTTACAAGTGACGTTTATTTCGCCAATGGATGTTCTTAGAGTATTTTCTGTGTTGAAGATCGGTTCGCCGTTTCGCAACGATTCGGGGTTCAAAGATTCACAAGTCCAACCCGGCGCGTCATATTCAGGTGTTCTTTCACCATGATATCCCTGATAACATATTCTCAAATTCAGGTTTGGATCGAGAACCAATTTTTTAAATAAGGTCTCCGAATATGTGATTTTTCTCGAACAAAATGTGGTGAAAAGTGTGTTGAAAGTGCAGTTTTTACACATAAAAAAATTCATAAGTTTAATATCGTGGCTCATTTTGAACCCGTTCCGGTGGCTAAAATTTTGTCTTAACGTCATCTATGTTTTCATCTCTCACGGCTTGAAGCCAATTTCAATCAGAAGGTCTTAAAAATGCAGATTTATCATGTATTTTCGTACAGAAAATTTGTGACAGAAGTTTATTTGCGTCATGTTCAGAAAATCATAACTTGGTCGATTTTCATCGTATCGAGCTGGTTCTGGCGCCATTATTTCAGAAATTGAGTTAGATACATTTTCACAGGAGGTATCGAGTTTGAATAGTATCCAAAAGGCCTTTATTTTTTGCCCAGACTGCGCGTGACGCGTCAAAAATCGTGAATGCTGAATATTATTTCATCTGGTTCGAAACTTTGAAAATTTATAACTCGGTCAATTTTTATCGGATCGAGCCCATCTTTTTACACAAGGTCACTGACTCAGAGATCTATAACTTTTCTTCCAAGGTCGAGACTAGATTCTTCTCCGATCAATACCATTTTTTATTGAAGAACGTGACAGAGTTGACACTGAAGCCCAAAATAAGTTTGTCTGAGGCGAAACTTGAAAAATTCATAACTAATTCACCGTTTATCTGATTGATCTTATTTTCGGACAGGAGTTATTTCTCGATATCAGCTACATTTTGTTTTCACATTTCAACTTCAAAATTTTCACTTAAGTCCCTTCGATTTAGCCTGGAACGTGTCAGACTCAAGTGAATAAAAATCAGCACTATTGCTTGTGGTTGTTGGAGGCCCAATTGCACATTAAAAGGCTATATCGTTGCTCAAATTTACATTATATAATCTCATTGTTTTCACACAGACATACGGAAAAAAACCTTTGCACACTCGTACCTCTAGGGTAACCTCACTTGTTTCCTTCGGAAAAACAATGGTCACGTCCCTCGAACATAGGGATGCCCTTAGCAAAGACCCTCAGTTAAAGTCATCATAAAGATCATAGTCTCTCAATGTCCCTCGAGTTACCTACGAGAAATGATCTCGTCCTTCGATGTTGCCTATATGATGGCAGTCCCTTCGAAATGCTAAGGTATCTCTACATGTTGCCTTCAATGACCATAAACATCCCTTTCGATAGTCCCTACCTACTCACTAATAATAGGGTAGCACTGTCTAAAGGGTAGGAGGAAAAGAACACCCTTTTTTCGAGTAGGTAGACAGTTCTTAAGTAATTGCTCAAACCTAATTTTTTAAACTTACACACTTTTCAAACTTCTTTTCAAAAATGCTTTATCACACTCTTGAGGACTGATACAAGAGTTACCATAAAGCAAACAAAAATCTTTCAAAACACACAAACATAAACAGTTTTCAAAAATGAGCAAGTACCTAAGAGCCCGTAGATAACTACGAATGGAAAGGGTGCTAACACCTTCCCTTTCCATAATCTACACCCTTACTCAGAAAACTCTCAAAAGGTCTTTTTTCTGTTATTTTCACCTTTTCCTTTATTGGATAAAAGAAAATTCAATGGCGACTCTTGCTTACGGCGACATTTGCAAACAAAAAATGCAAACCAGTATTAACAGTCGGTTCTGCCACCGTATCACAGAACTGACGACTCTGTTGGGGAAATGTAATAACTTGGCCATTAGGACGTAGTGAGATGGTCGTCTTTGGTGTATTCCCAAAGTCAGCAGATACTCGATGCTACACTCATTGAGGTTTGACTTCTGAGTTTGGTTTGGTTGCAAGTCAGTTGCCCATCGAATGAAAATTATGGAAAAGATCAGTGATATTGAGATCCCTTAGAACCCGGTTACTATTTATAGGACAGGTTGAACCAATCCAACTTCAAGAGGCTATGACCTTAAAACCCATGTAAGCCTTAAACCTAAGGTTTTGGTGTGATTTGCTTGTGCTTTCCATATATGTGATTTCTTAGCATAATCATGACATCATAACATGACATATCATACTAACAATTTCAAAGATCTCAAGGGTTTGTGATGCAGGTTTTGATAAATCAGACGTCTAGCAAGGGCCAAGGGGATTTATTTTCCTCTAGCCAATGTCGTCAAAGGACGCTAAACGATGCGAAGTTCTTCAATCAAGGTTGCAGTCAACTCCTAACACCATCCCTTTCCATAATATACCACCTTAATCAGAAAACTCTCAAAAGGTATTTTTTTTCTGTTCTTTTCACCCTTTCCTTTGTTGGATAAAAGAAAATTCGGTGGCAACTCTTGCTTACCGCGATATTTGCGAACAAAAAACACAAACTAGTATTAACAGTCGGTTCTACCATCGTAATACAGTTAGAGTTTCCAAAATTCTGATTGAATTTTGGTTTATCATAGGAGTTCATAAAATAAGATTCACTAGTGTATTTTATGTCATGTGTGTATCCATATATGAAATGTATGTTCATGGGTGTGTGTTTTATGACCATGGCATCAACTTGTTTTGGTTGGTATGGTTCTTCCCCTTTTCTTTCACATATCCTATACATTTTATCCCTTTTCTACTAACTCCATAGATCATCTTGCTTCTATCTATGTTTCTAGCTAGAAATTTTTGAAAGCTCTCATATTCTTTTATGATGTTATCATAACTAGTTGAAACTTCTGAAACATATCCTTTATGAGCTTTTTGTAATTCATTTTTAATGAAGGTTTTTCATTTTTATGTTTAGAATTGATTTCTTTTAGCTCAAAGTTTTTTGTTTTTAGTTTCCTAGTTTCTTCAATTTCATATACTAAACCATGTTTTAGGCTCTTGTATTTGGTTCGAATTTGTTGATATCTTTCAATAATTTTAGACAAATCTATCTTCTAATTAAGATCTAGAGAATTTTGAGAATACCTCTTCTGAGTCTAATTCAAATTTGATGTATTTTTGTCTTCTGATACGTTGGCCATTAATGCTATATTGGCTCGTTTATCTTTTGATTAAGATTATGCTTCAGAAGACTCTGAGCTATCCCATATTTCCATAAGAGTTTTCTTCTTTTCTTTGACAAAATTCTTTTTCGGATTTTCTTTGTGAAGTTTGGGGAAGTCGCTTTTGTAGTGAACTGGTTCTTTGTATTCGTGATAGATAAAGTCTTTGACGATAGACTTTCTATATCTAGAGGATGATTAAAAGTGATTACTTGATCTTCTAGGGTTTCTAAATTTCCTTTATCTGTGCTTCCATAGCTGATGGACTCTTTTGGAGAGAAGAGATAATTCGTCTTCTTCTTATGAGGATCCACCATCTTCTTCTGCCTGAAAAGATTTAGTTTCATATTTTTTATTAGATTTAAGAGCAATAGACTTAACTTTCTTCTGGGGCTTATCTTCTTCTAGTTCTATCTCGTGACTTATTAGAGAGATGATTAGTTCCTCTTGTGATATGGTGTTCATATTTTTGGCTAACTTTAAAGCTGTGACCATGGGTCTTCATTTCTTGGTTAAGCTTCTGACAATTTTCTTTAAGTGATCTGTTGTGGAGTACCCTTTGTCCAGAACATTCAAACTAGCAACTAGAATTTAAAACCATGAAAACATTATCTCGATAGTTTATTCTTTTTCCATTTTTAAGGCTTCGTACTTCTGAATAAGTGCAAGAGCTTTGGTCTCTTTGACTTGTGTGTTGCCTTCATGCGCCATTTTTAAAGATTCAAACATGTACTGAGCAGTTTCTCTATTGGTGATCTTCTGAATTCTTTCTTTTGTTCATCATTCATTTTCTTCCTATCAATCTTCTAACCTTTTGCATCGACTGGATGAATGTAACCATCAGTTACCATGTCCCAGAGATTAGTGTCATGAGCTAGAAAGAAATTCTCGATTCTGTCTTTCAAGTAATCGAAGTTTTATCCATCAAAGATTGGAGATCTACCACTGGTTCTGTCCTTCTCATCATTGTTGTCATTGTTGTTTATTATACCCAAAAAATTTCCCTCTCATTTTATTCAAGACATTCTCCTAGGGTTCCCAAATGCTCAAGGTTGCTCAAGACTTGATCACACAAATTCTCCTCCTAATAAATGGATCCATAACTAGGGTTTCACTTTTCACAAGGAAGTTTGGGTTTTAAATGTCTTAAATGGAATTCATGGTCTCTTATATGTCTCCAAGAATGCGCATACCAAGTTTCAAGCCTTGCATCACAAGTTTGCTCAGTAAATGGTTCAGATAATTGAAAATCAACTATATTGGGTAAAAGGTCAATTGTGGTCAACATACAATCAAACTTCAAGGTAAATGGTTCAAGAATTGGGTAAAAGATTTTTGCCTTTAAGTCATATTAATCATTTGATCAAGGGTTTATCATGATTCCTAAAGAAAGACTCTCAAACCATCAAAAGCTAAAAGTTGCTAAATTAGGGTTTTCTTAGAAGAAGTCAACTGAACTTTTAGCAAGCATAACTTTCACATGCTTCATCAATTTTCCCCAACTAAAGCTCATTTTGAAGAAAATTCAATTCTCTACAACTTTGTCTCTCCAAGCTCAAGTAAACAAATTCTCCATTTGAGAGATATGGGTCAATACATTACATATCATTTAAAAAGTTAACTAAAAGACACATTTTTTTCAAGGCAACTTACATCAAGATAAATATTCAAAAGTAAAAATAATCAACATAGAGATTGTAGATAACGTCTTGAGCTTTCAAAAAATTCCAAATGCATGAAATTCAAATTTTGAGCAAACTTGATATTTTGAGCAAATGCATGAAATTAAAATTGAGTAAACTTGATATTTTGGACTATTGGGCCATTGTTTTAAATTCCAAATGTGTATTACACTCCTCATACACCTCAGATCTTGTTCATGCACCCCTTGATCTATTTTACTTTAATTATTTTGATTTATTCATAAATAATGCAAGAATAAATAAGATAAAATATGAGGCTTCTTACACAAGGTCCAAGCCCATCCTATCTTTGACCTAATTCATGCTATTTAATCTTCACTCTTCATACAAGCCAACCACGAAACCCTTGCCTCAAGAAACTTTTCCCAAAATCTCAAGTTTTTCAAAGAACCATAAAAACTTTAAACCCTACCTACAATGCCTTTCACTACAAACTAGCCACTCCATTAACTCCCAACAATCATACAAAGTAAGAATATATCAAATTTGATGGTTCAAAGCTCACAAAATATGCATGCATTCATCACCGATTTCATGATCTTTACAAAAAATTTATCTTGATTTTTGTTTTGTTTTAAGCCATACTGATGCCACTAATATGTTTCTAAGATGTGTTTGTACAAGTTTGGATCATCATAATGATCCCATGCAATCCATATCGTGAGATTCCATATTTGCACCGGTCCATATCTTTTTTGTTATACCTCTCAAACCAGGCCGTTTCAGTCCAAAGTAACCCTTCCATTGGATTCACAAGGGTCGATTTAGGGGGGTACGGTTCTTTTCTTTCACTAATGTACGCTATTTTGTAGATGGAAGAATTGGTCTCGCTAGAGAAGACGATGGGAGTTAGTGCTCTGGCGCTTCTCCGGTCCATCTATCTTGGTTTATATTATATTTGTTTGTTCCTTTTATAAAATTGTATGAAAAAACCTTCCCAATGGAAGAAGCGCGTGCGTTAAGGAATTTGTGTTAAAGGGTGTGATACAGTGGGAGAACTTACTTGAGGTTTTCTGTTTTGTGTTCGCAAATGTTTCAGTTTAGCAAGAGTCGCCACCAAATTTTTATTTTATCCTAAGGAACGGTCAAAAAGCACAGGAAAGACCTTTGAGATGTTTTCTTGGGTTTGGGGAGTAGATTATGAAAAGGGAAGGTGCAAGCACCCTTTTCATCCATGGTTATCCATGGGCTCTTAGTTACTTGTTTAGATCACTTGCTTTGCTTTTTCCAATTGTTTCAAATGGTGCTTTGTGTATGGTTTTGAAAGATATTTTGAAAAGAGGCCATCGTTGTGGCAACCTTTGTAATGATTCTTGTTTGAATGTATACAAAGGTGCTTTGTTTTTTTTTTGAAAAGATTTCAATGTTTGAAAGTTTGTTTTTGGGAAATGTTTTGAAATGTGTTGTGAAGTGTGTTTGAAAATAGCAAGGATGTTTTTGCAAGTTTGATCAAGTAACTAAAAGTTATCTACCCTATTTTACTCAAAGATCTTTCCTATATGTTTTTAACCCTTTTGACAATGTTGTTTTACCATTGCATTTGGTAAACAACCTTGTATTAGGATGTTAAACGGGACAGGCGCGGGTCATCGTATAGACCATGATAGCAATTGTGCTAAGTATTTTTGGCAATTTTCCGAGTGACTTGATCATTTTGTGTAGGAAACTAAGATAGCATCATCGAGGGACTATGATCTTTTGTTTTGTTTTTGTTTTTCCAAAGTATCCAACATGCATAACATGGCCCATTTAAAGGCAACAAGTGGATGAAACCCTAGGGGTGCAAGTGTGCATTGTGTATTGATTTTCATGCATTTTTGTCTTTGCATTAGGTCAAACTACTTGTTAATTTTGGATTTTTGCATACAAACCCTAATCTCTAACCATGGCATAATTGAAAGCATAAAGTGCGAGAATTAAAAGTCTAAACTATTACAACATGATTATGGGGAAGGGGATACAATTTTTGAGTGGGGATTATTTGACAAGAAATTAAAACCCTAATTTTACTATTACATCCTGTGATCGGTGGGAATAGAATTGATTGTTTTTAAGCTGGTTTCGCGAAATGTCGCGGTAAACAAGAGTCGCCACTGCCTTTTATGTTCTCCAACATGGAAAGGACAAAAGCACAGAAAAATTCCTTATTCGAGAATGTTTCTCGGTTCGGGAGGTAGATTTATAGAAAGGGAAGGTGTTGGCACCCTTTCTATCTGTGGTTATCCACGGGCTCTTAGGTACTTGCTCTTATGTTTTCAAAATTGTTTGCTTTTCAAGTGTGAATGAGTTTTGAAAAAGTTTCGTTTGAAAAATTTCTAAGTAACTCTTGTATCTGTCCTCAAGAGTGTATGAAAAATTTGTTTGAAAACCTTTTGAAAGTGTGAGGTGTGAAAAGTTGTTTTGTTTGTTTTGAAGAGAGCAAGTACCCATGAGATCTACCTACCCTAAGGAATTAGGCTGTGTAAAAGTCCTTTAGATAGTGCTATCCCACCATTGAGAGGTAGGTAGCACCATCGTTGGAGTCGTTCGGGTCAATTCGATTATCGGGACAGTGTGGTCACCGAAGCAATGGTAGGACACCTTAGAAGTAACCCTAATGTCCTAGATCCTTTGTATCCGAGGCAACCGTTTTGAGGCAACTGGATCTTTTGGACAGGAGGGGGACCTCTAAGACACCCTATACTTGATGACCACGTTCGAGGCAACCGGTGAGGCGTACCCTAGGAGTGGCATGTGCTTGTGTGTTGTTTTTCAGTTATGTTTATCTTGTATATGTTATTTTGTGAGCTACGGATTGGTTTTATTATTCATACATTCTTTCATGCATTTTTTAACAGTTAGGAGTGCGGAAAATAAATTGCGAAAATGTAAATCTAACTATTACAAGGCGCGGGTCTATACATCGCCAAAAGACAAAAACCCGTTTTGGTAAATAAGTGCGAGAATTTAAATAAAGCAGTAAACCTAATTACTATTACATTCTTGGAAGCAATTACATAATAATCAAAATAAAATGCGCGCGAATAAAAGTTAATCGGGAATGCCTTAAGGGTTTTGACCCTTTAAAGAAATGAAATTGAAATTGAAAATGCTAATTAATTATTTAATAAGAAAAGAAGTTATTTTTTGATGTTTTTTGTATTTATGAAATAAAGGAAATTAATTGAAACTAGAAATTAAATAAAACCCTAATTCTAAGTTTGTTTTTAATTATTAAAAAAAATGTTTAAATTTTGACCTAATTTAACCTAATTATTTAATGACATATTTATTTACAAGATAATTAATAATTAATGATAATAATGATAGGAAGAATTTATTTATTAAGAAAAAGAGTAAAATGCTAAAAAACCTAATTTTTATGTATTTTAGTTATTTAAGAAAAACATTAAAGTTAAACCTAAAATTAAACTAAATTGATTATTGGAATTTATTTACAAAAACTATTAAGGAATTTAAAAAAATTAAATAAAACATATTTTTATTTCTTTTATGATTCCTGATTTTTTGGTGTTATAAAAATTATTTTTGGCAGAATTAAAGAAAACAATTAATTAAAAAAACAATTTAAATAATAAAAGGGAAAAAATGAATGAAGAGTGAGAATTGAACAAACCATGGGGTATCAGGCCCCTAAAGGAGGTGTATTTGAAGCATTTTTGGCCCAAGAATCCCAAGCCCGTTTGACTTTCAGTGATCACGTGGGAGGCAGCTGACTAACGCGCATGATGAGCCACTTTTGTGGCCTTCAGATCAGAGCCTATGGACACTTGGCAGACCAGGAGATAAGGTTGTACAATGGACCCTTGTGAGCACCCTGCATAGAAACATATTAGGAAAAATATTATAGAAGAATTGGGGGACCTGGGAATCGAACCCAGGTCCCAATACTTGTATGCCAACGCATTTACCAACCGCGCTATTGAGTTTCTTTGATATTATAATGGACAATGAATAACATATGTGAAAAAGCGCTGGTGGCCTGAAAAAACGCGCTAAATTAAAACTGTCCAGTCTGGCTGAGACACGTCTACCTTCTTCTTCGTTTTACCTGAAAATACAAGATAGATAGCGGGGGTTTTAAACCCCCACTAAACTCAAACCTGAAAAATAGCGAATAGGTCATATGCAAATATAAAAAGGGCGCGATGGGGGGAATTGATTCGTTTGGACGTTCTGAATCCAGTGGTACAGGTTTCGTGGCCTAATTTTTCCAGATGAGGAAAGCCCCAATTTAAAGCTTCTGCAACCCTAGCAATCGTTAATGGTGAATCATGATACAGGCAATATTAATCCAATTGAGTTATGTCATTAGCTTCAGAAGGTCCATGTTAGTATAAATCAACATTAAAAACGCATGAACAATGCATGTAAATTCAAATACGAATATCAAATATTTTATGAACAGGGTGACTCGGTTATACCAACTCCTTGAGTATGGAAGGTTGGTTTCGATTGCAAAAGCTTCCTGGTAGTCTTGGCAAGCTTGTGGAATACTTTTTGAGCTTTGAATCACCCTCTAGCTATGAAAACAGTTTTGACTATCTTATGAAAAAAGTGCAATGTTGTTCTTCCTTTCTGCGCAGCCTCCTCCTCTTGTGCATTAGGGTTATGATTATGCATATATGTGTGAATGAATTAGGTTAAAAATCCAAGCCCAAAGCCTTTGCATTGATGATTTTGAATATTTGATTTTCATGATGTTTTTTCAATCTTTTCCAATCCTTTCTTATGCCAATCATTGCCAATCATATTGAACCTTTCCTTATTGAGTGGTGCACGAAATATTGAGTGAATTCTATGCACAAAAAGATTTGAAACACATGGTTTAGTATTTTTCTCATAATTGATTTTAATTAAATGAATAAATAGGATTAAAAATTAAATTAATTATTTAAAAATAAGAAAATAACTCCCTTTTAGCTTAATGGGTCGTGCATAGCTTTTGGATAATGATTCAAGGAAGAAATTGAGGCCCTTTAGTAATTTTGAGGCATTTGAAGCAAAGTTGACTTTTCAAAATTCCCAAATATTTCCTAACTTCCACAAGGCATATCTTGCTCAATTTTTAAGATTTGATCATGTTCTTGGACATTTTGGAAAGGTCTTGAAGTCCTCTAACCAATGCGTTTGGTCCCATGTCATTTTGATTTACCAATATCAAGTTATTGTCTTTGACTTAAAGTGCCTTTTTGTTGACTTTTGAAAATGACCTATAATGTTGAGATTGATAACTTTTTGTGAGAGCATTTCTTGGACTTGAAGTGTGAAGATGAGTTGTAGGAAATGTAATTCTATTCAAAATGAGCTTTGGATGGAATTTTTCTGATAAACCATGTGGAAGTTATGCCTTGGTCAATTTGCAGTTGACTTTTTCAACTGTCCAAAAATAGAAACTTTTGCATCTTGAGACTTTTTGAGCCATGCCTTGAGAATCATGATCAAAAATTGATCAAATGATGTTTGTGGCTTCAAAATAAGATGTTGACCAAGAATTTGGACTTTTGGCTGTCAAATGACCATTTTGCCCCTGCAGTTGACTGTGAAGCCATTAGGGTTTTTGACTGTGCAATCTGGTGCTGTGAGTCTTGAAACTTGGCATGAGGATGCTTGACAATGTTTATAGGCATGTGGGACTTGTTTGGACCCTTGGAAACTTCAATTTCTCTGCCAGACCCAAAACCCTAATTTTTGACTGTTAGGAGGCAATTGGACTGTGCAACCTTTGGGAGATTTTGAAGCATGCTCTTAGCAAATCTTGAAGAAAATGGGAGGGCAAATTTTGGGGTACAACACATCCAAATTGAATCAAATGGCATAAATAAGAAATGAACAATATTTAAATAAACAAATTAAAAAATTGTACAAAATATATGAATATGCAAAAAGTTTATGTTTATTTTCCATGTATATAAAAATATTTAATGCAAAAAGGAAAGAAATAAATAAAAGAAAATATTATTTTTTCTTATTAAGGGTAAACCCTAATTTTTCTTTAAGAAAATAAATATGTTAATTATATTATTTATGTTCAATAAATAAAATAATGTATGTAAAAAAAATTAAATATATTTAGAAAAAGGTGTTATTTTAAGTATAAATAATAATAATAATAAAAAATATAATATTTCTATTTTTTTTATTTTAAAGTATCTCTTAAATAAAATAAAAGTATATATGTATATATTATATTAAATATGTACAATAAAAATAAAATATTTACAAGACTAAAAAATATATTTAGGACAATTATTTTTTTTAATGTAAATAAAATAAAGAATAATATATAAAAAAAAAGTATAAATTATATATATCATTTTTAATTTTTCAATAAATAACATATATACTAATTAAATTATTTTTCATGTTAGAAAGAAATGAAATATAAAATAAATGTAAAAAATTATAAAAATATTTTTTGGGTATTTTTATATTTAGAAAATAAGAAAACAAAATTAAAAATGAAAATAAAATGGAAAAATACAAAAGTATGAAGAAATGGGCCAGGGGGTGCAAAAAGCAAAAGGGGGTGTCAATAGTGAGCCAGGACCAAGCCCAGCCCACCACACTTCATCTTCAACCTCTGACTTTCAAAAATGTGCGCGCCTATACCAAACACGAATATCCTGCATACGAGCTTTATTGCAAAAACACATAACATCAAAGTTGTAGAGCTTTTCAAGACGAATCCAACCATATAAAAAACTTGTCTTAACTCTCAAAGACCAGAGAGAATTTCTCTGGCCCTAAAATCTAACCTAATTTTTTCAGGATGTTCATGGACCAAATTCTCTTAGCATGCTCAATAAAAATGAAAACAGAGCATATGTACAACTTCATAGCTATGAATACTACATTTCTTATTCACAAACCTAAGTCTAAATGTTCCTAAATAGAGAGATAGGAAGTTGATAAAAACCTGTTTCAGCTGACTTCGTGTAAGGCAATGTGGAACTTTTCAACAAGGCTTGAGATGTCTGGGAGCTTGTTTGAACTTCACTTGACCTTCTCCAATGTCTAGCTTGCCTTGAATGCACTTGAACAGGCCTACAGAACTCAACCTGCACAAGCTCAAAATGAAAATGGCAAACCCTGTAAATGGAGTTACAGTTAGTGCCTAAGGTTTGGGATAGCTTAGATGGATGGAATGGAAGGTGTTTGAACACGTTTGGGCCAAAACGCACGAGCAAATTGTGCTATGTAAGTCAAGTTGCAGATGCTGCCCTGTTTTGCCAATGGGAGGTGATTTTGAGCTATGGGATGCTTGAGGGCTCAAAGAGTCGTGTTTCTGGTTCAAGGGGATGTGAGAACATTGTCTCAATTGCTTGCACAAGTTAGTTTTCACATATGTTCAAGTTCTAGTGTTTTGGATATCTTTCTTGTATTTTAAGCAAACATGAGAAGTGATGTCCAACAAGCCTGTACAGGCTATCCATATGCTTGCACACTTTTCCCTTGGCCCCTCTAATTTGTGGATTTGATTTTCTGCATAAGATATGGACCAATGCTCAAGAAACCAGTTTTGACATAAAGCAAGATTTAAGCAAAAAATGGTAATATTGCTTTTTCTATTTAGGGAATAATCCAAGGTGCAATGCTCTAATGACCAAAACAATGCCTTAGACCAATGGTTTTTCACTTAACTATTGAGTGTGTAATGGTTTTGAGGCCTGTAATCTAGTGCAAAGCAAGCTGACTTGAAATTGCAATTTGTATCAACATGAACATGCCATGGATGAAAAGTGAGTTTTTGCCAACTTCAAGCCTTCGATTCTCCCTAACCACAAATGAGTTTGGAGAGTTCTTAGACATTTTGGAAAGCTTGCAAAATGCTCCACATTCCATATTTGAAATGAAATTTGAGATTCCAAGTGGAACCATGGGAAAAATGGCCATGAAGATAGGTCAAAATCCTGCCTAAACTAGGGCAAAATTTCACTAAGTTAAAAGTTTTAGGGACCCTTGTTCCAAAAATCATAACTTGAGATCCAAACTTCTTTTGGGAAAACTTTGTGCATCAAATTTGTAGACTTTGTGGAGGACTACAACTTTCATGTTGGGAGTTTTGTTTGAATCCAAATGCATCATGGTGAAAATGTTGGGCAAAGTTAGGAAAAATTAAGAAAATTTCATAACTTAGAAAAATTCTAAGTTATGAAAATTTTCAACTTTAAACCCTAATTTGCAAAAATGGGTTTCTTGATGAACAAGTTTCATTTTTTGACACATTTTGATGAAAAATTACCCTTGGCACTTGAATTTGACCAAAAAGTCAAAGTTTGACTTTTCAGTGTACAGTCAAAATTTGATCAGTTGACTGAAATATTCATCTGTCAATCCAATGCAATTGAGATATTTTGAACCTTGTGAATAGGTCAAGATGATGCCATTGAGTCCTTGAATCCATGCTTGAACCCAATTTTCCATTGGCTAGGTAAAAAATCAGAAATTGCCCTTGTGCAGTCAAAACCCTAAAAATGATCTGATCAAATTTCCTGTGGAGTTGTGGTCCAAACTTGATCAAATGGTTCATATGAGTTCATAATGTTAATGTGGGTCAAAATTTATGAGGTTTGACTGTAATTTGGCCACAATTGACTTTTCTCAAATACAACTGATTTCTAGTACAACTGTCCAATTGGCTGAGCAAAAATTTGATTCAAGGCTTGAAACTTGGCAGAGGTAATCTTGTACGTTCAACATGAAGTATGAACGCCATTTTGAGCATTAGAAATCCAAAAATCCATGTGCAAACTCAAACCCTAATTTAGGTCAACAATGCAAGGAGATGTCTTGAGCAGAGCAAACCCTAGCTTGATCTTGAGTTCAAAGAGCCTTGTGATGAGAAATGTTGCTTAAATGAGAGGGCAAATTTTGGGGTACAACAATTGCCCCTGTTCAATCTTTTTAAACCTGAAGAGTTAGATTGGCGAGTTTGGCCTTTCGTGACTCGAAGGTGAAAGATGATTGGACACTAGAGTGCCCGTAAATTTGCACTCGTCAAAATGTAACTGAGGGAATGGGCTTAAAGATGCCATTTGGAGATGATAGAATCTTGCTGGAGATGGGCTTAAAAGATTCCATCCAAAACTTGTTTTGTTGAAAATCAGGAGCATGATAATCAGAATGGTATCCATATCTGGAACGTATCTGAGTTGTATCTGGAGATTGGATTCGTATGAGAAAAGGAATGGCGTCCGTGTATGGATCGTATCCGAGCTGTAACTGTATTTGATTCTTGAATAAATAACAGAATGACTTCCGTGTCTGGAGTGTATCTGTATTGTATCTGAAGTTGAGATTTGTATGAGTAGCAGAATGACTTCCGTGTCTTGGAGCGTATCCGTACTATAATTGAGATCTAGACAAGTGACAAAATGACTTCCATGTCTGGAGTGTATCTGAACTTGAAGTTGATAGTTTAATCTGAATGAGAAATAGAATGGCTTCCGTGTCTTGGAGCGTATCCAGTCTGTATCTGATTGCTGAAGTCTGAATGAGTAGTAGAATGACCTCCGTGTCTGGGGTGTATCCATACTGTATCTGAATAAGAGATCCGAATGAGTAACAAAATGACTTCCATGTCTCGGAGCGTATCCGTACTGTATCTGAAATCTTTGAATATTTGTTAAAGGTAGCTTTTAATCTTATCCTGAAAAAGGGTAAAATGTTAGCTAAAACATAAAGTTATGCTGCATGATATGTATGACGCAATAAAACGTGCTTTATTAATGTTTATGATATATGAATGTAATGTATATGCATGTAATCTGATTAGCTGTCTTGCTGAGGAAAATATATCCTTGATAACTGGAGATAATGAAATCCTTGACTGCTGTCGGAGAAATTAAATCCTTGACTCCTATTGGAGATTCAAAATCTTTGATTGTTGAGAATGAGAAATCCTTGTACCACTATTGGGGATTGAAAATCCCTGGTGACTTGTGGGGATTAACAAGAATTTTGACAACTTCTGTGGGGAATTGAGAATCCTTCATGACTTTCCTGGCGGGTGAGGAAAATTCTGATGATCTCGACTGGGGAATTAAAACCTGGGAGGCTTCAACCGGAGAAATGAGGATAAGAATCTTCGTTCTGCTGGGAAATAACTCTATGGGGAGAATGTTTATCCTGCTGGGGAGATCAGGAGTTTGGGTTATATGCCAATCTACTGGGGATTCCTGTTTTGTTGTTTGAGGAGAACTCCGCTGGGGACCGGGAGTTCAGAAACTAAGCTCGGATGGTGATTTTGAAACTTAACTCTGTTGGAGATATGTAACTCAAGGTTTTAGCTTTGTTGAGGATCTGAATGACATACTGCAGGGGATTTCTTCTGGAATAGCCTAAAGACGTTTTCCTGTACTTTCAACCTATCAGTAATTACCCTTTCTCATTTCATTTTATTTGTAGGCAGTTATTATATTCAAATGCATATGCTCACTTAATAAATCATTGGACGTTTTCAAATAAAACACAAGTGTAAAAAGAAAGAAAAGGCAAACAAATTTCTGCACTTTGAAGTATCTTTGTATTAACTTTGTGTAATTATTTTATACAAAGGAGACAGACATCCTAGTAAGAGAATGTTGTCATAAAAAAATGAGAAAAATTTATACAAAGAAAGATGGCTATGTGTAACAATTCCATGGGATTCCCATTCTGCTATAGCCTTCGTAATTTTGAGTTTCTTGTCCATTCGTTGCTTTGTTCGCAGATGATTGGATTGATCAGAAGCTTGGAGTTTGTCCGTGAAGAGATTTTCCTTAAAGTGATCCGACGAGACATAGTCATACGCTTTAATTCCCTAACTTTTGCCTGGACCGCCCTTTCAGGTTTTCGATCCACCGGGAAACCCTTTTTTGCCCAAGTTGCCCTTTCGGGTTTTCAATTTGCCGGGTGTACAGATTTTTTTATTTATCCCTAATTTTTGCCTGAACCTCCCTTTCGGGTTTTCGATTCACCGGGATGCCCTTTTTTGCCCAAGTCGCCTTTTCAGGTTTTCGACTTGTCGGGTCGTTTATGCGTAGTATCTTTTGACTATGTCTGCGTTCGCAGGGTGCGGCAGGTCGTCGTCGTCCATGGTGGTTAGAATCATAGCCCCACCAGAAAAGATGTTTTTGATCACAAATGGTCCTTCGTAAGTAGGAGTCCACTTGCCCCTGGGATCACTTTGCGGCAAGATTCCGCTTGATTACAAGATCTCCGACTTGATATACCTGACGTATGACTTTCTTGTTGAAAGCCTTGATCATCCGTTTTTGATACGTCTGACCACGACAAACAGCAGTAAGTCGCTTCTCGTCGATCAAATTAAGTTGATCAAGTCGGGTCTGAATCCAATCGTCTTCACTTAAACCAACATCCTTCATAATCCTCAAGGAAGGGATCTGAACTTCCATAGGTAAAACAACTTCCATGCCATATACCAAAGAAAACGGGGTTTCCTCGTGTAGCGGTAGAAATGTGCAAGACTAAGCCATTAGATTGACTAGACTTTATACAAATCAAAATCAAAATCGCCACCACACTTTATTGTTTCCAAAGGAATGGGAAAAGAGCGAATAACCCAAAAAGAGGGGGAAAGATTCAAGGTAAGGGGGTTGGTTATGCAAAGGGAAGGTATTAGCAGCCTAAACATCTACGGTACTCCGCAGGAACCTCTTTGAAAAATCTGTATATTTTGGCTATAAAAATGTGTTGTATATAAAATGGATGGTGGAGGTGAGAAAAGAAATATTTTTATGATTTTTGCACCCGCCGCGATTGCGAACCTTTAGTGCCTACGTACCACCTTTCGTGCAATAGGGGATCAGGGTACACATAGTTCCTCTTTTAAAAATTTGAAACACAAGTGTGTTGGTTGATTTTATGAGATAAGACATCATCGCAATTGTTCGTGTGAAAAACATACTTAATACCCACAATCATGAGAAAGGAGAATTTGCATCATCTCAAAGTGGAGGATATGGCTTGGATTTTAAAATCAACAATGCCTCACTCAACACCCAAGTGGAAAATATCTCACTTCACTACATATTGTAGAAGTATAGTTGTTTGCATCACTACAAGGATTGGCAAGAGTCTAATCTTTTGAGAAAAGTTTTAAAGATAAAAGCCAAAGTGGCAAAATGGTTTGAAATGAGATTGATTGACTTTTAGTCTTCTCACAAAAAAAGTCAAGGTATTATTAAATTGATTGAAATTTATTTATGAAAATGTTTCGAAGATGCATGGACCTAAGTCCAAGTTTATTATGAAAATGTTTCAAGTTTCAAAACAAGAAGAGTTTTTTTTAAAAGGAAGGGAGAAGATTTTTGAAATTAAAGAAGATGGGAGGAGAAGAAGAGGCTATCCTAAAGCATAAGGTAAAAGCTAGGGATAAGAACCATCTAACCAACAAGAAGCCAATACTTGACATTATGAGTCAATATAGAATTCCCATTCTTCGGATTGAAACCAAGCAAGCAAAGATACTAGACCTCTTGAGAGAACCAAACTTCAAGTGTTTTAAGTCTTCGCAAAAATTGGGCAGAGTAACGGCTGTATACGGGTGAATTCCAGATTACAAACAAAGATCGTAATCTCAATAACCTGCACACAAAACAAACAAACAACCCAATGTGTTGAGGTAAACCTCAAGAACTCCAGACAAAATATCAAATAAAGTCACAAAGTCTCCAAGATAGGCCAAGGTCTCTAATCCTAAGTCCAAGAAGTCCATCACTCCATAATGCAAAGGATAGTAACCATGTTGTCCAAGTATCATTAATGATTTTTATGGTTCATGTTGATTATTAGGTGTCTTTAAAAAGAAAGAAAAGCTCAAGTGAGCAAAATAAAAAATGACATAAAAGTAAATGCTCAAGTGAGCAAAGATGAAAATAACATGAAATGTAAAATGCTAAAAGTAAATGGTACATAAAGCATGAAAATAAAAGCGTAAAGTAAAGTTAATTGTTAGTAATTAGTGGTTAGTTGGATGACCATATTGAAACTTGCATTTGGAACTCATTAGAGGATTGGTAGAACCAAAGCCTCCACACAACAAGTTGCATTTTCTTTTTGTCAACTATATCATCCATTTTGGAATTCTCACAAGGCAACATGTAATGATCAACGATGTTTAAGTGATCCGCGTTGACCAAAGGTGTTGTAGATCCATTAGAGGATTGGTAGAACCAAAGCCTCCACACAATGAATCTCAAGGTTATTGGATCAAAGATATCAAATTAACATACTTGGGCTTGCAATCATAAGTTTGGGCCACGAATGATCATTTATTCGAATCGGGACAAAATTTAGCGCTATGTTAAGCAATCGTAAGTGGACTTATGTAGAAGTCACACCTATTTTGAGGCCGGTCAATAGCAATCTATGTACTTCATGTTTGGATAAATGATATAGAGATCACCATCCCTTAACATGTAGCACAATTAAAAAAGAAAGGGATAAGATGAAGAGGGAGGGAAATGATAAGCTAATTTGGATCACCATTTCAAAATTCTTTCATCTTTAAATTCAACCACTCCTCTAGATGGATTAAAGCACTAAACATATCATTAATCCAAAGCACCAAAAATGAATTAAATAATTCACTCTTAGGTATATTTGAATTGATGAATATTTATCCAACTTCATCTACGTCACAAAGTCCATTGAGTTTAAAGACAAATTGGACATTTAAAATTGCAATCCAAACCAACAATCAAAAGGAATGAGTAGAAAAAGCATTTTGGATCAAAGTTGCCCCAAAACAAGGCAAAAAAAATGCATTTTGTCCCTGTGTAAATCGATTGAACTATTGTGTAAATCGATTGAACTATTGTGTAAATCGATTTACACAGTACAGTTTTAAAAAATCTGCGTGAAATTGCTTATGTGCAATCGATTGCACTACAGTGCAAATCGATTGCACACAGTGACAGTAGCAAAAACGACATTTTAAAAGGGAAATTTCTTGTTCAAACTTTCCATCAAACACCTTATGATCATGGATCCACTTGAGCACGAAAATTCCATCAAATTATGAGAAAATAACACCATTGAAATCACAAAATAATGCTCAAAGAATCAATCCCAAAGATCACCAAGAGATCACATTGTGAAAGATGAATTATCCAACTTACCAAAGGTAGATCTAGAGAATTATCAAAACAACTTCAAGAATTTGCTTCAATTCAACCACAAGAATCAATTGACCACGCTTGTATGTAGAGAATTGATGGAGAAAAAATGTTTGGATGAAGGTTTAGCTCAAAGATTAGTAAGCTTCAATGCAAAGCTTACTAACTTTTTGAAAATGGAGCTTTGAGTGAATTTGGTAGATGGAGAGAATTGAGAGATTTTTTTAGCAAGGTGGATTTGGCTATCAAAAGCTTGAAATTTGAATTAAATGAGGGCTCTATTTATAGAGTTTAGGATTGGGATTAGTGGTAATTTAGTAATTGATTCTTGGAGCCAAAAATTGAATTAATGATAACTCTTTCAAAAATTAGAGCCAAAATTTGAATTAATGATAATTCTTTCAAATATTAGAGCCAAAATTTGAATTAATGATAATTCTTTTTAAAAATGAAAGATTGGCACTAAAATTTGAATTAATGATACATCTTTCAAAAGTGAAGGAAAATTGGAGCCAAAATTTGACAAGTTTAAAATGCTGATTTTTTTTTTAATTTTCACGCTGTGCAATCGATTGCACTATAGCGCAAATCGATTTGCACAGTGTATTTTTCAAAAATGGCGCAAAATGCACTATGTGCAATCGATTGCACTCTAAGAGCAATTGATTGCATCAGTTAAAAAGATGAATTTTTGTTAATTTTTTCTTTGCAAAATAGAGATTTTTGGAAAATAATACTAGAAATCATTATTTGTCAGATGCTTCGACTTTGTACCTACAAAACAAAAATATACAAAGACAAAGACAAATATTTTTTGTATTTTGATTAGAAGTTAGTCAACAACACATATACAAAATACACAACCAAGGTGCTTGGAGATTCCTCAAGAGAAAACTTAAAGATAGGAAAAAAAGAGGAAGAACCAACCCTAATGTGATCTTGTTATGATCGAGTTGATATGATATGATAGAGGAATCTTAGGGGCAAAAATTGGGGTACAACAGCTGCACTTATTTAAGTGTCTTCTATCCGGAGATACAAAGGTTACAAATCTTCGTGTCGACGCGATTGAATATACTTAAATATAAAACAAGCCCTATTTTTGTCTCTAAGATGCCATGCAATGCTTATGATTATGGATGCATATGAACAGAACAAAAAGACGCAAAGTAACACTGGGGATGCCACAAAAATGAAGAAATAAAGGAGCAACCCCACCAGGAAAATAAATCACTGGTGAACAAAAGACATGACTCTATTGGTGTAAAACCCAAAGAAGAGATAAGGTAGCATCAGCTCAAATATTAAGGAAAAATTAAAGAATGATAACGATCGACAGATAACTGTGAACTACCAACTCAATGGATGAAGGTAGAAAAGTAATAAGATACCGGCTCACACATGATGGTAAACTACCAACTCAATAGTTGAAGGTAAAGAGAAAAAGATATACCGACTCACAGATGACGGTAAACTACCAACTCAATAGTTGAACGTAGAAGAAAAAGATACCGACTCACAGATGACGGTAAACTACCAACTCAATAGTTGAAGGTAGAAGATAAAGATATACCGACTCACAGATGACGGTAAACTACCAACTCAAAAGTTGAAGGTAAAAGAAAAAGATACCGACTCACAGATGACGGTAAACTACCAACTCAATAGATGAAGGTGGAAGATCAAAAAGATACCGACTCACGGATGACGGTAAAATACCAACTCAATAGATGAAGGTGGAAGATCAAAAAGATGCCGACTCATAGATGACGGTGAAATACCAACTCAATAGTTGAAGGTATAAGATAAAAAGATATACCGACTCACAGATGACAGTGAACTACCAACTCAATAGTTGAAGGTAGAAGAAAAAGATACCGACTCACAGATGACGGTAAACTACCAACTCAATAGTTGAAGGTAGAAGATAAAGATATACCGACTCACAGATGACGGTAAACTACCAACTCAATAGTTGAAGGTAGAAGATAAAGATATACCGACTCACAGATGACGATGAAATACCAACTCAATAGTTGAAGGTTAAAGATATACCGACTCACAGATGACCGTGAAATACCAACTCAATAGTTGAAGGCAAAGAGAAAGATACTGACTCACAAATGACAGTGAACTACCAACTCAATAGTTGAAGGTAGATTTGAATATCATAAGTTTTCCCCAAAATTCTGGTATTTCACCTGGAACGGGTCTCAACTTCTTCTTTAACCAAGGCACTCTTCCTGGAAAGGGTAATATGCAAACTTATCTCAAATAAAGAGACATCCACTCATTGTCAAGGGGAATTTGCAAAGAGAAATTACTTTCTGGGGATAGAAATATGGTTTCCTGGGGAGAGATATGACTTCCTAGGGAAATGCCACGTTATTCCTTCTGAGGAGATAAAGTCTACTCGTGCAAAATAAATGCACCAACCAAAACTCAAAATTCTCAGAAATCCAAAGTAAATAATATTGCCGGGGGATCACAGATCCAAATCAGAAATAGACTGGAGCAAGACGGCCAATGCAGATACATCCTTTGAGAAATAAACTCAAGATGGAAAACCAGATCCACCTAAGCAAGGAGCGCTATTTCCTGTCCTAACTTCACTGAGGAGAAACATAATTCGGATGTAGCTAAATCAAACAGATACCGAGATAGAACATCTTTCTTCTGTTTTCATCGGAGAAACCAGTTTTCCAAAAACAACGTACCTACTGAAGATTGCAAAACTAGTCTCAAATAAAGCAGACTGACACCGAGACAACCAAACCTCACTGAGGAATTCAAATCCATTTCCTTGGAGAAATAACTGCGGATTGAAAACTTTTCATCATGAATATTCATTCCAACAAGAGATGCCCTGGGATAACCTTCTCGGGGAAAAGCACACAAACTTCAATGGGGAAACAAAAGGTTTTCACGGTTTGCACTTCTTCTGGATATTGCAAAACTGATCTTGAATAAGGCAAATGGAAACCAAATTGTCAAAACATTCACTGGGGAAATCAGGCCCACTTTGAAGGAAGAAAAAACGTACGAACTTCACTAAGGGAGACAATGCTTCATCATCGAGACATCTACTTGGGACTTTATGCTGACTTCAATGGGGAGGTCAAAACCACATCATCGAGGGGAAACAAAGATACGTTATTCACTGGGGAAAAAGGACTTCTATCAAATAAACAAGGCATTCACTGGAAAGTACTGTATTGAGTCTTCATATCAACCAAACCTATTCCAACAAAATATGCCCTGGTATAGCCTTCCCGAGAAATCAAGAAGTCAACACTAGTGCCAATATCACAAAAAGAGTGATATCTTAGCATACCAAGGGAATAAAATCTTTCATCATATGAGGGAAAAATTCGCTGGGGAATCTGGGACAGAGGCTTCTGACCATGCAAACCCAAAATCAAAAGCAAACCGAGACTTGGTCGGGGATAATAGGATCACAAACCAAATAATGTACCTTGCACCCACTGGTATCGTCTTCAATATACAAAAATCACGCGCATACCAGCGAAAATGACCTGAGAGAACCTTCCCGGGGAACCAAGAAGTTAACACTATAGTAAGAAGTCAAAATTATGGGGATTTTAAATCAAACTCAACACTTGGTGAGAGAAAACCCAAAAACTTGACAGTTGTCTCAACACCTCTTAGAAAATATATTGCCCTTGTCTAGCTACTTGGGAAGCACATAACAACAATAATGTCGTAACAAGAGAAAGCACTACTCTACAAGAGATTCCATATCAATAAAAAGGGAGAAAGAACACCATCAAATGAGCAAAGGCTTCATATCTATTTTTAATCTCCATTTGATCACCACTTGGCTGGGTAAAGAATCATACTCAACTGGAGAAGTCTGCAGTAAGACTGGAAAAAATGGGATTATGAACCCAACATCATAACACAACTTGAGGAAGGTTCTCAGCTTGGGGTAAACATAGTAACTATCTTGACGAAATCTGGATATGCCCTTGGAAACCAATCTGGTGTCTCAAGCTTACCATGCTGATCAAAGTAACTTTCGTAACTTGCCCTTGGCTGTATGCTTTTAAGATAACCTTTCTGATCAAATGGCTTTCATAGATTTGTCAAATATTGACGTAACTGCCCTAGATTGGCTTAATGTTGCATCCTCTTTGCTCCACAACTCTTCTCGGCAACATGCCTTTTGCTGATACTCAAATGTAAACTTTCATGATATCAAGCAGTTGTTTTACAAGCAGAAAATGTTTATTCTAAGAATGAAAATTCTAATGCAACAATTATGTAAGTCTTGAAGATTTTATTTGAAAAGATGTCGCAAAACCCTGTGAATGAATCACTAGCCAGGATGCGACATGGATTTTTTGTGTGGAAGATAACAAAAGCATATGATACCAATCACAATAATTTATCAAAATTAATGGGAGTCATGAAACACTATTTCATTGGAGTATGCTTTCGAAATAAACCCTGTTTCAATTAGGACTTTTGAGGGTTGTAACGTGGCCTGGTTCACGGTTTTAGAAAAAAGATTTAAGGCTCAAAAATATTTGGTTCCCACCCCCTTCATGATGTTCTTCAGTCCTAAGTTCAGTTAACTTGACACGAACATTCATCTCTCAAAAGAAGTTTCGAGATGGTTGAGGAATCAACAAGGTTTTCTTTGGACATGCAAGTCACTCATTCCTGCTTCTTTTGGGTTTCTTGTCATGCAACTCTGTTCTTTGCTAATGATTTCACATTGTAATCCTTTATCGCATTTTAGGCTTTCCATTTCTTCCTTGCCTTCGGGACAAATTCCTTTTGACTTTGACTCTGAAGTGTAGCGGGATGCCCTGACTTTTGCCTAAGCGACTTGTTTTTTCAAGTTCCGACTTAGCAGGGCTTTTTGTCTCTTTATTTTTCATCATAATGTTTTTATTCATATTATCTTTTCCTTTTTTTAACATGTCGCGTGACTTTGAGTCATTTGTGACTAGTCGGAAGAATTGTGACTGCCCTGTTTCTGGGTAGATGAAAGATAACCATTGTTGTATCGTCATCTGATGATCTCCTGGTATGTGAGAGATACCCATTGGGATAACATATTCTTTTGAATCACACTACTGATATGCGGAGATTTAAACATTGCGGTTTTGAATTCCCTCAACCTCTTGAAGGATAACCATTATTGTATCCTTAGATGCGCACTCTTGATGAGATTTGAATACTCAATCAGATTAACTGAACACTACCTTGCCCCGGGTTTTAAAAAAAAAGAGGGTTTTTTCTGAATAGAAAAAGAAACTCCTACTTCAAGGCTCAAAGGGGTTAACGAGGGTTTCACTCCCTTATATCTCCGGTGTTTGAGGATTTGAAACAATTCCTGTACATCGTCAACAGGGTTTTATCCAAAAGCATACAACCAGAAAATTTGTGTTTTAATATCATCATCCTCCTCGCAATCTCTGCCTAGGCAAGAGAATGGGTAACAAGTTGGTATCATAAAGCAATTTAAAATTGAAAACAAATACGAGTGAAACGAATGAATTTCTTCAAGACTAACATACTCATTGTATTAAGATTTAACATTCAAATGTAAACAAGTTCTTACATGCAAACAGTGCAATGATAAACAAGAAAAATTACAAATGAGAAAGCAGTAAAAATGATAATAAATTGAGAAGGCTAGTCATCCATAAACTCCAGGGCATTCTTCAATTACCTTTATCCTTCAGAAAAGAATTGACTTGAACTTCAAGACAAATATCCTTAAACGACAAGATACCTCTTCGGACCAACTTCTGAACTTCAATTTTCAATGGATAACAATTTTTGATGCTATGCCCCGGGGCTGCCTGATGAAAGGCACAAGTCAAATCATCTTTGTAGTACCACAACATCTTCTCAGGGACCTTTGGTGGAAGTCGGGTCTGAACCAAATTTCTCTACATCAGGATGGGAAACAATTCTGTATAGGTCGTTGGGATTGGATCAAACTGATTTTTCCTCTGATCAGGAACTTGCTGATTCTGTTGACAAACTGGAGCAACAGGAGGTAAGTTGAACACAGGGATGACAGGAGGAACATGTTGATTCTGATGATAATTATTTCTTCCTTTGGTTCTCTTCTTAGAAAAGTTATTATCGAACTTTTTCACACCACTAGCTGAGACACCATCCTCAGATGAACACCCCTTTTGGACATCCTCTTCTAGAGGAACTCCCACATTTACTTTTTCAGGGAAATCATTGGGCGCATTGACCATCACCTTCTCATGAAAGAAGGATTTTAGAGTTTCTGTGAAGACCTTTTCCATCTCTTTTTCCTTCCTAGAAGGATTGACTTGGGAAACAACCAAAGTTTTAACCAAAGCAGTTAGATACTCCATGCCAGCCTTCAAAGTAGTTACCTCCTTGTGGAGTTCAAAGATCTCTTTCTTAATGTTTTCCATCTTCTCTTAGCACGGGTGTTGCACTGACGATGACTTGACTTCAAAGGTAAAGAGAAGATGATAAGACTCGGGGAAGCTCTCGAAATCAAGACAGAAGTGAGAATGATGCATGATATGCAATGCATATGATTATTTTTACTTTATCATTTAATATTTCAAGGATTTATGGTTTATAGACACATTGCAAACATCCAAGTAATAAAGCTTTTGTTTCTCTTTCCAGATTCCATGGTTTAAAAGTACCTGAGATATTTACAAATAGTCAACCTTTAAATCCCTTGAAATATTGTTTTTTCAAAAGATGCTTATGAGTGCATGGATGCATGATGCAACAATCACACACAAGATCACACATATAGGGTTCACAGGTTCAACGTCACGAGCATGAGGTCGAAGGTACTACCCATAAGGTATTGGTCTAAAAAGTTATCACCTGCCGAACAAGGTTCTAAGAGGTTCTCATAGTCTACATCCTTCCTTTGGATATTACCAACTTCTCGATTAACTCGGTAATTAGTAATATTCTCAAGAAAGACTCGTCCGAGCGTAGTATCGCGTGACAACTACTTCCGGATTACTCCGTCATAGCTTCCACACTACACCTAAAAGGCCAAGATGGGTTAGGTAATCTACGGTCCTCAGTTTCAGCAGGCTCCCAGGTCGAAAGCAGTACGTCTTCCCGATTACTCGGTAAACGACACTACAGTCATAAGGGCCTCCACTGAGTGGGGGATCTCATGCCTCCTTTTTTAGGATTACTCCCTCAAAGTTAACATGACTATACCGCCCGTCCTATCTTAAAGTTTTCCCAAGTCCGGGTATAGGACTTATGAGTAATCACCAAGCACCCTGTAAACCAGGAAAATCCAGACAAACATATATACAAAATATAACACATAAATAACAATAGCACATATACAGATATAAACAGAGATAGGTTTAACCCACTTAGGGATGGACCAGCAAGAGGTCAATCATTCCCCAGTGAAGTCTCCATTTTTCTGTAGCGGTAGAAATGTGCAAGACTAAGCCATTGGATTGACTAGACTTTATACAAATCAAAATAAAAATCGTCACCGTGCTTTATTGTTTCCAAAGGAATGGAAAAAGAGAGAATAACCCAAAAAGAGGGGGAAAGATTCAAGGTAAGGGGGTTGGTTATGCAAAGAGAAGGTATTAGCACCCTAAACATCTACGGTACTCCGCAAGAACCTCTTTGAAAAATCTGTATATTTTGGCTATAAAAATGTGTTGTATATAAAATGGATGGTGGAGGTGAGAAAAGAAATATTTTTATGATTTTTGCACCCGCCGCAGTTGCGAACCTTTATTGCCTACGTACCACCTCTCGTGCAATAGGGGATCAGGGTACACGTAGTTCCTCTTTTAAAAATTTGAAACACAAGTGTGTTGGTTGATTTTATGAGATAAGACATCATCGCAATTGTCCGTGTGAAAAACATACTTACTACCTACAATCATGAGAAAGGAGAATTTGCATCATCTCAAAGTGAAGGATATGGCTTGGATTTTAAAATCAATAATGCCTCACTCAACACCCAAGTGGAAAATATCTCACTTCACTACATATTGTAGAAGTATAGTTGTTTGCATCACTACAAGGATTGGCAAGAGTCTAATCTTTTGAGAAAAGTTTTAAAGATAAAAGCCAAAGTGGCAAAATGGTTTGAAATGAGATTGATTGACTTTTAGTCTTCTCACCAAAAAAAAGTCAAGGTATTATTAAATTGATTGAAATTTATTTATGAAAATGTTTCGAAGATGCATGGACCTAAGTCCAAGTTTATTATGAAAATGTTTCAAGTTTCAAAACAAGAAGAGTTTTTTTTAAAAGGGAGGGAGAAGATTTTTGAAATTAAAGAAGATGGGAGGAGAAGAAGAGGCTATCCTAAAGCATAAGATAAAAGCTAGGGATAAGAACCATCTAACCAACAAGAAGCCAATACTTGACATTATGAGTCAATATAGAATTCCCATTCTTCGGATTGAAACCAAGCAAGCAAAGATACTAGACCTCTTGAGAGAACCAAACTTCAAGTGTTTTAAGTCTTCGCAAAAATTTGGCATAGAAACGGCTGTATACGGGTGAATTCCAAATTACAAACAAAGATCGTAATCTCAATAACCTGCACACAAAACAAACAAACAACCCAATGTCTCGAGGTAAACCTCAAGAACTCCAGACAAAATATCAAATAAAGTCACAAAGTCTCCAAGATAGGCCAAGGTCTCTAATCCTAAGTCCAAGAAATCCATCACTCCATAATGCAAAGGATAGTAACCATGTAGTCCAAGTATCATTAATGATTTTTATGGTTCATGTTGATTATTAGGTGTCTTTAAAAAGAAAGAAAAGCTCAAGTGAGCAAAATAAAAAATGACATAAAAGTAAATGCTCAAGTAAGAAAATATGAAAATAGCATGAAATGTAAAATGCTAAAAGTAAATGGTACATAAAGCATGAAAATAAAAGCGTAAAGTAAAGTTAATTGTTAGTAATTAGTGGTTAGTTGGATGACCATCTTGAAACTTGCATTTGGAACTCATTAGAGGATTGGTAGAACTAAAGCCTCCACACAACAAGTTGCATTTGCTTTTTGTGAAGTATATCATCCATTTTGGAATTCTCACAAGGCAACATGTAATGATCAACGATGTTTAAGTGATCCGCATTGACCAAAGGTGTTGTAGATCCATTAGAGGATTGGTAGAACCAAAGCCTCCACACAATGAATCTCAAGGTTATTGGATCAAAGAGATCAAATTAACATACTTGGGCTTGCAATCATAAGTTTGGGCCACGAATGATCATTTATTCGAATCGGGACAAAATTTAGCGCTATGTTAAGCAATCGTAAGTGGACTTATGTAGAAGTCACACCTATTTTGAGGCCGGTCAATAGCAATCTATGTACTTCATGTTTGGATAAATGATATAGAGATCACCATCCCTTAACATGTAGCACAATTAAAAAAGAAAGGGATAAGATGAAGAGGGAGGGAAATGATAAGCTAATTTGGATCACCATTTCAAAATTCTTTCATCTTTAAATTCAACCACTCCTCTAGATGGATTAATGCACTAAACATATCATTAATCCAAAGCACCAAAAATGAATTAAATAATTCACTCTTAGGTAGATTTGAATTGATGAACATTTATCCAACTTCATCTACATCACAAAGTCCATTGAGTTTAAAGACAAATTGGACATTTAAAATTGCAATCTAAACCAACAATCAAAAGGAATGAGTAGAAAAAGCATTTTGGATCAAAGCTGCCCCAAAACAAGGAAAAAATGCATTTTGTCCCTGTGTAAATCGATTGAACTATTGTGTAAATCGATTTACACAGTACAGTTTTCAAAAATCTGCGTGAAATTGCTTCTGTGCAATCGATTGCACTACAGTGCAAATCGATTGCACACAGTGACAGTAGCAAAAACAACATTTTAAAAGGGAAATTTCTTGTTCAAACTTTCCATCAAACACCTTATGATCATGGATCCACTTGAGCACGAAAATTCCATTAAATTATGAGAAAATAACACCATTGAAATCACAAAATAATGCTCAAAGAATCAATCCCAAAGATCACCAAGAGATCACATTGTGAAAGATGAATTATCCAACTTAGCAAAGGTAGATCTAGAGAATTATCAAAAACAACTTCAAGAATTTGCTTCAATTCAACCACAAGAATCAATTGACCAAGCTTGGATGTAGAGAATTGATGGAGAAAAAGTGTTTGGATGAAGGTTTAGCTCAAAGATTAGTAAGCTTCAATGCAAAACTTACTAACTTTTTGAAAATGGAGCTTTGAGTGAATTTGGTAGATGGAGAGAATTGAGAGATTTTTTAGCAAGGTGGACTTGGCTATCAAAAGCTTGAAATTTGAATGAAATGAGGGCTCTATTTATAGAGTTTAGGATTGGGATTAGTGGTAATTTGGTAATTGATTCTTGGAGCCAAAATTTGAATTAATGATAACTCTTTCAAAAATTAGAGCCAAATTTAGAATTAATGATAATTCTTTCAAATATTAGAGCCAAAATTTGAATTAATGATAATTCTTTTTAAAAATGAAATATTGGCACTAAAATTTGAATTAATGATACATCTTTCAAAAGTGAAGGAAAATTAGAGCCAAAATTTGATAAGTTTAAAATGCTGATTTTTTTTTAATTTTCACGCTGTGCAATCGATTGCACTATAGTGCAATTCGAGTTGCACAGTGTATTTTTCAAAAATGGCGCAAAATTCACTATGTGCAATCGATTGCACTCTAAGAGCAATCGATTGCATCAGTGAAAAAAATGAATTTTTGTTAATTTTTTTCTTTGCAAAATAGAGATTTTAGGAAAATAATACCAGAAATCCTTATTTGTCAGATGCTTCGACTTGGTACCTACAAAACAAAAATATACAAAGACAAAGAGAAAAAAATTTTCTATTTTGATTAGAAGTTAGTCAACAACACATATACAAAATACACAACCAAGGTGCTTGGAGATTCCTCAAGAGCAAACTTAAATATAGAAAAAAAAGAGGAAGAACCAACCCTAATGTGATCTTGTTATGATCGAGTTGATATGATATGATAGAGGAATCTTAGGGGCAAAAATTGGGGTACAACACCCCGGTTGAAGTACGCGTCGTGGTACGATATCCGTGCAGAGAAAACCGTAAAATCTCATGCCAGTCCTTGTAGATGACCGTCATCTTTTGAATGATCTTCTTGATATTTTTGTTCGCAGCTTCAACAGTACCGTTCATCTTTGGCCGATAGGGAGATGAATTGTGATGTTGAATTTTGAACTGCTCGCACAGAGCGGTGATCACAGTGTTATTCAGGTTTGTACCATTGTCCGTGATGATCCTGTCGGGGATACCATACCGGCATATGAGGTTCTGCTTGATGAAGCGGGCAACCAAATTCTTTGTAATGGAGGCGAAGGAAGCTGCTTCGATCCACTTGGTAAAGTAATCAATAGCCACCAAGATGAAGCGATGTCCATTGGATGTCGTAGGCTTGATCTCTCCAATCATGTCGATTCCCCACACTGCGAATGGCGATGGAGCTGTTAGGACATTGAGAGGAACTGGAGGAATGTGTACCTTGTCAGCATAGACTTGGTATTTGTGACAAGTACGGGAATATTGATGACAGTCAGCTTCCATGGTAGAACAGTAGTAGCCTTCCCTTAGAATCTTCTTAGCCATCGTATGTCTGCTCAAATGAGTGCTAAATGTGCCACTATGCAATTTAGTCATGATCAGCTCAACTTCAACCTTGTCTATACAACGAAGTAGAACACAATCATGGTTGCACTTATATAGGATACCATTGCTCAGGATGAACTTGGCAGCAAATCTCCTTAAGAACTTTTTGTCGTTGACTGAAGCTCCTTCAGGGTATTCTCGAGTCTTGAGACACCTTTTGATTTCATGAAACCAAGGTTGTTCCACTACTTCTTCGGTATTAATCACATGAAAGTGCGCAGGTTCGTCCATTCGCTCGATGGTGATTTGGGGAGCCTCATTATCCCAGTTGAGTTTAAACATGGAAGACATTGTAGCTAGAGCATCCGCTAGCTGATTTTCTTCTCGCGGAAAGTGCTCGAAGGTAATCTGCTCGAAATGAGGTAACAATGTCAGGACATGTTCTTTGTATGGGATAAGATTAGGATGTTTAGTGTCCCACTCTCCTTTGATTTGACTGATAACCAAAGCTGAGTCCCCAAATACAACCAAAGATTTGATTCCTAGGTCAATAGCAGCCTTGAGACCAAAGAGACAAGCTTCATACTCGGCCATGTTGTTGGTACAGCTGAAACAGAGTCTAGCGGTGAAAGGTGTATGGAAACCTTCTGGAGAAATAAGTACCACACCGATACCGTTGCCAAGTGCATTTGAAGCACCATCAAAGTATAGGGTCCATCGGGATCCTTGTTCTGGTCCGTCATATGGTCTGTTTTCTTTAATGTTGTCCAATGTCATAATATCCTCGTCAGGGAAGTCGAACCTCATAGATTGGTAATCGTCGACGGCTTGATGAGCTAGATGGTCAGCTAGTATACTCCCCTTTATAGATTTTTGGGTTGTGTACTGGATGTCATACTCAGTCAGGATCATTTGCCATCTAGCGATTCTTCTGGATAAAGCAGGCTTCTTGAAGATATACTTAATCGGATCCATTTTAGAAATCAACAGAGTGGTATGTGTCAACATATACTGCCTTAGTCGGCGAGCAGCCCATACCAAAGCGCAGCAAGTTTTCTCGAGCAGTGAGTAGCGAGTCTCACAGTCGGTAAACTTTTTACTAAGGTAATAAATGGCATTCTCTTTTCGACTAGAATCGTCATGTTAGCCTAGTATGCACCCTATTGAGTTATCCAAAATAGCCAGATACATGATTAACGACCTTCCTTCGACGGGTGGCATTAAGATAGGAGGTTCTAGCAAATACTCCTTGATCTTGTCGAAAGCAACTTGACAGTCATCATTCCATTCAACCACTTGATCTTTCTTCAATAGCTTGAAATTGGTTCACAGGTAGATGTTAGGTGAGAGATGAACCTTGCAATGTAGTTTAGGCGTCCCAAGAAACCTCTGACCTCCTTTTCAGTGCGGGGGGCAAGCATTTCTCGTATAGCTTTGACTTTATCAGGGTCAACCTCAATGCCTTTGTTGCTGACGATGAATCCCAAGAGTTTACCGGACCTAACTCTGAAAGTGCACTTGCTAGGGTTCAGTCTGAGTTTATACTCCTTCAATATGACAAACAGCTTTTGCAGATGATCGAGGTGTTCTTCTTCTGTTTGTGAACGGGCTATCATGTCATCTACGTAGACTTCAACCTCATGATGTATCATGTCATGAAAAAAAGCTACCATGGCTCGCTGATAGGTTGCCCCGGCATTCTTCAGTCCAAATGGCATCACTTTATAGCAGAAGGTACCCCACTGTGTAACAAAAGTAGTCTTCTCCATGTCTTAGGGGCCCATCTTGATCTGGTTATATCCCGAAAATCCATCCATGAAAGAAAACACCTTATGGTGAGCTATATTGTCGACCAAAATAACAATATGTGGTAGTGAAAAATCATCTTTAGGGCTAGCCCTGTTTAAGTCTCTGTAGTCCACACACATTCTAACTTTACCGTCCTTCTTAGGCACGGGCAAAATGTTAGCAACCCATTATGGATAGGAAGTAACAGCCAGAAAGCCAGCATTGAATTGCTTCATCACCTCAGCTTTGATCTTTTCGGACATGTCGGGCCTCATTCGACGGACTTTCTGTTTGATTGGTGGACAATCTTCTCTTGTAGGGAGACGATGAACCATGTTATCTGTATCGAGTCCCGACATATCTTCATAGGACCAGGCGAAGATCTCAACAAACTCATTCAACAACTGAACTAAGCGCTCTTTGACACTTGGCTCCAGGTTGGCACCCACTTTAAAATCTTTTCTGTCTTCGGCAGTACCCAAATTGATAGTCTCTAACAACTCTTCATGGGGCAGAATAGCCCTTTCTTCTTGTTGCAAAAGTCTAGCCAACTCTCCAGGAACTTCACAGTCTTCATCACCTTCATACTCGGCATGATTGACCAAATCTTCAGAGTCACTGAAGGCCAAAGCAGAATAGTCACCCATGGAATCCAGAGTGGATGGGTACCTGCATTTTGTGAGTGTGGGTGTGTGTAAGGGATAGCCATCCTTAAACAAAATAAAATTTAAAAGGAAAGAAAATGAACACAAAAGTTTATAGATGAAAACGTCCATGATTCATTAAAAATGGCATATGAAAATGAAAAATCAAAACCCTTACAAATGGACCTATGTGCCCCAGGAAAGGCACAAGGCAAAAGAGTGTACGAATTGTTTAAAAGTTATTACAGACCAACATAAATGTTTCGAAAGATAAATTACTGATTGATGAAAGTAATGGGAACGAAGTCTTTCGCCTCCCAGTTGTTTAGACCCCCTTCAATGGTTGGAAAGATCCAATCTTCGAAATTGCTTTCTTCTTCATCATCTTCTAAAGCATGAATTCTGTGATGAGTGATTTTCAGTGGCGGTCCTCCAGCCCGGGAGCGACGCACAGCTTTCTGGCTAGCAGCAGTGAAACCCAATCCGAACTTGTCTATCTTGTGAGGAAAATCTGGCAGTTGACCCCACACTGTACTTCTTCCTTCCTTGATCACAGCCTTCGCATATTTAAGGGATAACATCAGGGACACGGGTTTGGTAATGATAGGCACATCAGTCATCGTCTTGGCTACCGCAACTTCAGGAGAAACCTCTTCAAAGTGTTGGAAAGGTGTTTCTATGAATTCACCATCTAACTCCACGTAGCGGAAGGAGTTAAGGTGGCTTATCATATACTCCTCCTCACCATGAACTGTTATGATCTTACCCTGGACTGGGTATTTGAGCATCTGGTGTAGAGAAGAAGTGACTGCCCCAGCGTTGTGGATCCATGTCCTTCCTAATAAGCATGAATACGAAGGACGGATGTCCATCACATAAAAAGTAGAGTTGAAAACTTCCGTTCCCACCTTAATTGGGATGTCCACCTCTCCGTGAACCATCCGCTTAGAATCGTCGAAGGCTCTAACAATGATATTACTGGGCTTTAAGGTCAAACCTTCACAGTCCAACCTGTCTAATGCTTTCTTTGGTAGAACATTTAAAGATGAACCAGTATCAACCAAAACATGAGCAAGTGTGGTCCCCTTGCATTCTACCGAGACATGCAGTGCATCATTATGCTTTCTTCCCTTGGACGTTAGATCGGCATCAGAAAAGCCCAGACCATTATCGGCTGTAAGGTTAGCCAAGCACTCTTAAAATTGATCCGCAAAAGTTTCTTGAGGCACGTGTGCCGTCTTCAGAAATTTGATCAAGGCTTTGGCATGAGCCTCGGAGCAGAGCAATAGAGCCAGCATAGAGATTTTTGAAGGGGTTTGTCCCAGCTTCTCTACGACATCATAGTCACTCTTCTTAATTATCTTTAAAATCTCCTCCATCTCCTTTTGGGTGGTCTCGGGGATAACCAAAGTCTTAGCCCTCGTCCTGACGGGCGTTTCTTGGATCCCCTTACCTTTATCAGTAGTAACAGCAGAGGGTGCAACCTCAGGAGTAACAATTTCTTCAATTACTGGACTTTGCATAGATATCTTGATAGGCATAGGAGCACTCGAGGGTCCGAAGACTGCCCTTAGAGGAGCAATCTCTGGGGAGAAGATTCTTCCGCTACGAGTTATCTTACTCGTCCCCGCAATATTTCCTACATCAGGAGTTTCTTCATCAGAATTCTCTTCAGCTGATTCGATCTGCTTGACACCATGGTAAAAGATCTCTCCTCCATAATTCCATGGTATCGTCTTGTTGGACTTATGTGGGATAGGCCCTAGCATGGTAATTATGATACGGTGGGAAGAACTGACTGTTTTTTGGAATGCTTGTTTGCGTTTTGCGTTTGTGTTTGCAAAATGTCGCGGTAAGCAAGAGTCACCACCGACTTTTATTTTATCCAATAAGGAAAGGAAAAAAGCACAGAAAAATTCCTTTTTTGAGATATTTCTCGGGTTCGGGGGGTAGATTATAGAAAGGGAAGGTGTTAGACCCATTTCTATCTGTGGTTATCCACGGGCTCTTAGGTACTTGCTCATATTGTTTTCAAAATATTGCTTTCTTTGTGCTTGTGTGTTTGAAAAAGTTTTTATTTGAAACTTCAATTTAACTCTTGCTTCTGTCCTCAAGTGTGTATGAAGTGTTTTTGAAAACTTTATTCGAAAAGTGTAAGTGTGAAGAGTTTTTGTTTTTGAAAGAGCAAGTATCTAAGAACCATCTACCTACTCGAAAAAGGAATCGTTATATGCTAATTTCCTTTAGAGAATGCTATCCCACTATTGATGAGTAGGTAGCATCGCCATTGGAGTTTAAAGGTCAATTCGAATGAGAGACTTACGGTCACTAAAGCAATGTTAGGACGCCTTAGCGATAACCCTAATGTCTTAGATCATTTTGTTTTAAGGCAACAATGTCCGAGGCAACCGTTTTGAGGCGACTATGATCTTTTAAATAGGAGGGAGACCTCTAAAGTGACCTATACTTAATGACCGTGTACGAAGGCAACCAAGTGGGGTGTACCCTAAGAGTGCGCATGTGCGAGTGTGTCGTTTTCAGTTTATTTTTGTCTTTGTACATGTTAAGGGTGATCTAATTTGATTTTAAGATTAGCATTCAGTCTTGTCATGCAAAGCTATTATCAAACATCTAACAATTATAACTTGCGGAAATTAAAGTGCGGAAATTAAATTACAAGGCGTCGGGTATTTACATCGCCAAAGACAAACCCTTTAAAAATAAATAAAGCGATAAAAAATAAATAAAGGTCCTATTAACTATTACAAACCGGAGGCAAGTACATTATTGGATAAAAATAAATAAATTGTGTGTGGGAAATTAAATCGAGCGCAAATTAGCATTTTGACCCTTTTTGAGAGAAAGTATCTTTTTTTTTTGTTGTTTTTATATTTTATGAAAGAAATTAATCTAACTTAATTACTAAATTAAATTAAATTAATTAATAAATAAATATTTTTATTTTTGGATTTTTGGTATTTTAAGGAAGAAATAAAAATTGATTGAATTAGTAAAACATAATTAAATCTAGTTAATTTTAGTTATTTACAAAAATATGTTAAAATTATTCTAGAATTAAAACCTAAATTGATTTATTAGTATTTATTAATAAAAATAAAAGTTAAAGTTTAATTTGATAAAAAATATTTTTTGTGATTTTGTTTTATAAAAGAAAAGAATTTTTCAATTGGTTAGAAATTAAATAAAGCAATAAAAACAATTAATTAAAACAAAATAAATAAATAAGAGAGAAAAGCGGTTTGGGCCTGAATTTTGTGGTGTATATAGCAATGCTGAGGCCCAATTGGATCTGGCCTTGTTGACTTTCCCTGGATTTGGTGTGTGTGCACTGACTTTGCTTCATGTGGACATTCAATCTTGGACCACCAGATCCGGCCTTTGGCCATCTGGCTACTGGATGTATGGAGGTGCACGGTACGCTGTAATAAGGCAAATGCACCAAATCACCTGAAAAAATAAAATTATTAATGAAAGTGGGGGACCTGGAATTCGAACCCAGGTCCTGAAAGTGATTGCTTGCACGCTTGCCACTAGGCTATTTTGATTCATTTGTTAGTAATATACAAACAAATCATAATATAAAAAGACAAGTCAATATGCCAGCAAACAAAAAAAATGCGCGAAAATTTTGAAAGGGATCAGAGGAGGACACGATCTCATCCCTGTCCTCATAACTGTAACAATGTTACCTGCGGATTTGGATCCGCAGCTAAAAGCATAGGCCACTCCTAAAATCCATCTCAAGCTACATAAATTCATTCCAAGGCCATGGTTGTATTCGTCTTCTTCTTCTGGTCACGCCTATAGCCATCACCAAGGCTAATTTTATCTGAAACAAAAAACCCTAAACCAAGATGCAAAACCCTAACAATGGTGCTTTACGTTAAAGGTTAGATAAACAAAATTGAATAATGCAAAAAGCGTAGAAACATTGTGAGGATTACAAATATGCAAGCAATTTTTTCAAATGATGCAAGAATGATGAATCACGAATTCAAGAACTAAGGTGATTATCGTGACACTTACAGTGCTTTGTGGTATGTGAGAATGCTTGCTCTTGATCCAAGAAGATTCAGTGTACCTCCAGGAAACGATTGGGATCAGCCTAAGCTTCTGAAATTGCCTCTAAGTACGATTTTGATTTCACAGTTTTTAGTGAATTTTGCAACTTTTGTATTGCCTGTTCTTGCAGCCTCTAACCTCTATTTTCGTGCCTTTGCCTTCCTTATGGAATGTATATTGCATTAGGGTAATAAACTTGGTACAAATCTCTCCATATCAATGCTCATGAATTTGGATTTGATTCTATCATTACAACCTTCCAAATTTGGCCTAAATCATATCTTCTTGTAACCAATGCACTTGATGCGAATTTGATTCACATAATAGCTGTATTCAAAGCCTAAAGCAACCAAAAAATCATGAGTTATAAATACTTTTGATTTTTTATGATTTTATTTGATTTAAAATGAATAAATTCAATTAAAAATCAAATTAAATAATAAAAATAAGATATGGGCTCATGGCTGAAGCTAGGACACCTGGGAAATGATTTAATTTCAGATCAAGTGGAAAATAATGGGCCCATTTGACAAAATTTGAAGTTTTGGGGATAGTTGACTTTTGGCAATTTTGCAAAAATGTCCAACTTCAACAATGCATAACTTCTTCAATTTTGAACTTTTGGAAGTGTTATTGGACTTTTTAGAAAGTTTGATATGTCCTCTAACGAACCCTTTCGGTTTCATATCATTTTTATATTCCATTCTCAAGTTATAATCTTTGGCAAAAAAGGTGTTTTTGTTGACTTTCAAAAATGACCTATAATGTCCAAATTTATAACTTCTTGTGAGTGCATTTTTTGATCTTGGGGTATGAAGATGGATTTTATCAAATTTCATTCTATTCAAAATGAGCTTTTGATGGGTCATTTATCATAAAGTATGAGAAAGTTATGCTTGGTCAAAGTTGAGTTGACTTTTCCTACAAAACCCTAATTTAGCAACTTTTGAGTCTTGATAAATTTTGAGCAATCCTTGATGAATCATGATCAACCCTTGATCAAATGATGAAATATCCTTCAAAATGAGAATGTTGACAAAAAACTTGAAGTTTGACTATTTGTAGGTCACAGTTGACTTTTGCCCTAGCACAATCGATTTTTGGGCCTTTTGAGCAATTGATTGAGCAAACTTCCTGTGCAAGGCTTTAAATTTGACATGGACGATATTGAGAGAATATTAGGACATTAGGGAGCACTTGAGTTCATTTGGACTCAAGGATCTTGATGCAACACAAAACCCTAATTTGGGGTTGACTGCCTTAGGAGATAGCTTGTCTGTTCAACTCTTGAGCAAACTTGAGCAACTTGGAGATTTTGCTTGCAATGTTTTGAGAAATATGAGAGGGAAAATTTTGGGGTACAACAGCTGCCCCTGTTCAATCTTCTTAAACCAGAGGATGTAGATTGGCTTTCGTGCCTTTCGTGATCCGAAGGTGGAAGATGATTGAACACTAGAGTGCCCAGAAATTTGCACTCGCATGAAGTGGTATCAGCCTTGTGATGTCGGGAATGGGCTTACAGATGCCACTTGGAGATCGCTGGCGGGAGGATGGGCTTAAAGATTCCATATGAAGGAGTGTCGATCTCATAAGAGATTCCTTAGCGAGAGCTTGCATACCTGTTGTTGTGGAAGATTCCGCTGGGGAAGTCTAACTTTGTCGAGGTTTCAGAACTTGCTTGTACTTCAACTGAGAGAGCATCTATGCTGAGTTTTAAGAACTTGTCCGTAATTCAACTGGGGGGAAATCTGTCGAGATTTAGAACCTTATCTGTAATTCAACCGAGAATAATTCAGTTGAGATTTAAGAACCGGTCAGGTCTTCGACTGAGGGAAGCATCTTCATCAAGATCTAGGACTGTCTGGTCTTCAACGGAGGATAATTCTGTTGAGATTTTAGAACTCGTTCACACTTTGACGGAGGAAAATTGCCGAGATTGAGAACCTTATCTGTAATTCAACCGAGAATAATTCAGTTGAGATTTAAGAACCGGTCAGGTCTTCGACTAAGGGAAACATCTTCATCAAGATCTAGGACTGTCTGGTCTTCAACGGAGGATAATTCTATTGAGATTTTAGAACTCGTCCACACTTCGACGGAGGAAAATTATCGAGATTGAGAACCTTATCTATAATTCAACGGCGAATAATTCAGTTGAGATTTAAGAACTGGTCAGCTCTTTGACTAAGGGAAACATCTTCATCAAGATCTAGGAATGTCTGGTCTTCAACGGAGTATAATTCTGTTGAGATTTTAGAACTCGTCCACACTACGACGGAGGAAATTGTCGAGATTGAGAACCTTATCTGTAATTCAACCGAGAATAATTCAGTTGAGATTTAAGAACCGGTCAGGTCTTCGACTGGGGGAAACATCTTCATCAAGATCTAGGATTGTCTGGTCTTCAACGGAGGATAATTCTATTGAGATTTTAGAACTCGTCCACACTTCGACGGAGGAAAATTGTCGAGATTGAGAACCTTATCTATAATTAAACCGCGAAGAATTCAGTTGAGATTTAAGAACCGGTCAGGTCTTCGACTAAGGGAAACATCTTCATCAAGATCTAGGACTGTCTGTTCTTCAACGGAGTATAATTCTGTTGAGATTTAAGAACTCGTCCACACTTCGACGGAGGAAAATTGTAGAGATTGAGAACCTTATCTGTAATTCAACCGAGGATAATTCAGTTGAGATTTAAGAACCGGTCAGGTCTTCGACTGATGGAAACATCTTCATCAAGATCTAGGACTGTCTGGTCTTCAACAGAGGATAATTCTGTTGAGATTTTAGAACTCGTCCACACTATGACGGAGGAAATTGTCGAGATTGAGAACCTTATCTGTAATTCAACCGAGAATAATTCAGTTGAGATTTAAGAACCGGTCAGGTCTTCGACTAAGGGAAACATCTTCATCATGATCTAGGACTGTCTGGTCTTCAACGGAGTATAATTATGTTGAGATTTTAGAACTCGTCCACACTTCGACAGAGGAAAATTGTCGAGATTGAGAACCTTATCTGTAATTCAACCGAGGATAATTCAGTTGAGATTTAAGAACCGGTCAGGTATTCGACTGAGGGAAACATCTTCATCAAGATCTAGGACTGTCTGGTCTTCAACGGAGGATAATTCTGTTGAGATTTTAGAACTCGTCCACACTTCGACGGAGGAAATTGTCGTGATTGAGAACCTTATCTGTAATTCAACCAAGAATAATTCAGTTGAGATTTAAGAACCGGTCAGGTCTTCGACTAAGGGAAACATTTTCATCAAGATCTAGGACTGACTGGTCTTCAACGGAGTATAATTTTGTTGAGATTTTAGAACTCGTCCACACTTCGAGGGAGGAAAATTGTCGAGATTGAGAACCTTATCTTCAATTCAACCGAGAATAATTCAGTTGAGATTCAAGAACCGGTCAGGTCTTCGACTGAGGGAAACATCTTCATCAAGATCTAAGACTGTCTGGTCTTCAACGAAGTATAATTCTGTTGAGATTTTAGAACTCGTCCACACTACGACGGAGGAAAATTGTCGATATTGAGAACCTTATCTGTAATTCAACCAAGGATAATTCAGTTGAGATTATGAACCGGTCAGGTCTTCGACTGAGGGAAACATCTTCATCAAGATCTAGGACTGTCTGGTCTTCAACAGAGTATAATTCTGTTGAGATTTTAGAACTCGTCCACACTACGATGGAGGAAAATTGTCGAGATTGAGAACCTTATCTGTAATTCAACCGAGAATAATGCAGTTGAGATTTAAGAACCGGTCAGGTCTTCGACTTAGGGAAACATCTTCATCAAGATCTAGGACTGTCTGGTCTTCAACGGAGGATAATTCTATTGAGATTTTAGAACTCGTCCACACTACGACGGAGGAAATTGTCGAGATTGAGAACCTTATCTGTAATTCAACCAAGAATAATTCAGTTGAGATTTAAGAACCGGTCAGGTCTTTGATTGAGGGAAACATCTTCCTCAAGATCTAGGACTGTCTGGTCTTCAACGGAGGATAATTCTGTTTAGATTTTAGAACTCGTCCACACTTCGACGGAGGAAATTGTCGAGATTGAGAAACTTATCTATAATTCAATCGAGAATAATTCAGTTGAGATTTAAGAACCGGTCAGGTCTTCGACTGAGGGAAACATCTTCATCAAGATCTAAGACTGTCTGGTCTTCAACGAAGTATAATTCTGTTGAGATTTTAGAACTCGTCCACACTACGACGGAGGAAAATTGTCGATATTGAGAACCTTATCTGTAATTCAACCAAGGATAATTCAGTTGAGATTATGAACCGGTCAGGTCTTCGACTGAGGGAAACATCTTCATCAAGATCTAGGACTGTCTGGTCTTCAACAGAGTATAATTCTGTTGAGATTTTAGAACTCGTCCACACTACGACGGAGGAAAATTGTCGAGATTGAGAACCTTATCTGTAATTCAACCGAGAATAATGCAGTTGAGATTTAAGAACCGGTCAGGTCTTCGACTTAGGGAAACATCTTCATCAAGATCTAGGACTGTCTGGTCTTCAACGGAGGATAATTCTATTGAGATTTTAGAACTCGTCCACACTACGACGGAGGAAATTGTCGAGATTGAGAACCTTATCTGTAATTCAACCGAGAATAATTCAGTTGAGATTTAAGAACCGGTCAGGTCTTTGATTGAGGGAAACATCTTCCTCAAGATCTAGGACTGTCTGGTCTTCAACGGAGGATAATTCTGTTTAGATTTTAGAACTCGTCCACACTTCGACGGAGGAAATTGTCGAGATTGAGAAACTTATCTATAATTCAATCGAGAATAATTCAGTTGAGATTTAAGAACCGGTCCGGTTCTTCGACATAGCTGTGAACTTAACTGCATCTTTCTTGAAAGGTAGAGGTCAGTCGTATGCAATGCATGATATATATCAAGCAATGATGTTCTCAAAATAAGTGACATTGTGTTGTATGATGCGTATATGCATGTAATCATGATGTATGGAAATGTAATGTTTTAGCTGGGGAAAATGAATCTCGGATAGTTGCTGGAGAGAAGAGTTGAATTCTTCGTTTCCGCTGGGGATAGTGGGTGAAGATGTTTGTGAGAATAGACTTGCAGGAGAGGATAACTCCGTTAGGGAATATACTGATGAGGAGATTACTCTGTGGGGAAGAGATGCTCTGATGAGGATTCCACTGATAAATTCCGTTGGGGAAGAATTATCGTTGCTGGTGATATTGGATCCTGTTGGAGATTGAATTTCTGTTTGTGAAAGAAAAGAACTTCGCTGGGGATGATCTCTCAGTTGCGACTTCACTGGGGATAACCTTTTAGGATCTAATGGGGATAATCCTTTGAGCTTTGTTGGGGACAATCTTCCTTTGAACTCTGTTGGGGATATTTATTTTTATACTCCGCCAGGGAGGAACTTCCAGAGTCTACTGGGGATGATTCTTCAACTCCACTATGGAAGCTTTTTCATACTGCGCTGGGAAAATTTTAACTCCACTGGGGATATCTTGTATTCTGTCGGGGAATATTCTTATACTCTGATGGGGAATATTAAGACTGTCGGGGATATTAAGCCTTTTCAGTGTTGATGGTAGATAAACTCTGCTTGGGGGGAGAATATTACTGATTCATTCATTCACATTTGCGAGCCTCAGCTGGGGAGAGTTAACATTACTGTCCTTTTCCTACCCTACGTGGAGCGCATGTTACTGGGACGTGTGCTAAGGATATGACGATGGCTTTGCATCGAGACTTTTCGGCCCCTGTATCTGCAGAAGAAGGTGTCTGCGAAGGCCTTGTGGATCGAGTATTATCCCAACCTATGAGGTGCTTGGTATCTTTCGATCGAAACGACAACTCCTCTTCTGGTAGGCAAGTGACGAGATGACGGGACATAGCCGTACACTTTAATCCCTAATTTTTTCCTGGACCGCCCTTTCGGGTTTTCAGTCCACCGGGATACCCTTTCTTGCCCAAGCCGCCTTTTCAGGTTTTCGACTTGCCGGGTGTACAAATTTTTTCATTTTCATCCCTTATTTTTGCCCGAACCCTTTTGGTTTGCCGGGAAGCCCTTATTTTTTCCTAGGCCAGTCGACCTAGCGGGTCTTTGTTCATGCGCAGTATTTTCTGACTATGTCCACGCTCTCTGGGTGTAGGGGGTTGTCACTGTCGGTAGTGTTGTGTTGCCATACTACCAGAAGATGTTTGTTTGATCATACAAGATTCGTTGCTGGAATTTATGTCCAATGCCCCAAGTGATTCAGATGGAAATTTGCCCCTGGCTATTTGGCATCTTTGAGAGATTCCTTGAATCCTGACTTGACTGCCCCAGATGATGGACAATGATCATGTCGTGCCCCTTGATTGGAAGTGTTTTTTCACTTGAGGTGATTTTTTTTATTGAGAAGGTTTTTTTTTGTTCACTAGATATTCTTCATGCGAATTTCTCTGCTGTTTGAACAAATAGTCATATGCAAACAATGTTATTTTAAGAATGCAAAGCTTATGTCTGTCTTGAGGTTTTGAAAATGCAGTTATTTTTAGTAAAACAAGCGAATTTTTGTAAAATGTGATGTCAACTCAGGATTTACAGTAAGCTCTACAAGAGTCAGGATACCTTTTGTAACAGTATGCTTTCGAACTAACCCATGCTTCAGCTAGGACTTTTAAGGGTTATAATGTGGCCTGGTTCACTGTTCAAGAAACAAAGGATAAAGGCTCAAAATGTATTTGTACCCACCCGTTCTTCGTGATGTTCTTCAATCCTAAACTCAGTTAATTGTGCATTTAGACCCCATTTGAGTCTTTGCTCTGATATTCCAGTGATGATTCGGATACTGACAATTTATTTTGAACAGGCAGTCATTTTGTTGAGAGTTTGTAGGATCTCTTTCTTTTTGATTTTATTATCCCTGTCTTTTTCCTGAATTGTTTCTTTTTGTGATTACAGTCAGCGGAATGCCCCTGTTTTTTTCTTAAGTCTCCTTCACAGGTTTTGACTTAATGGGCTTTTATTTTTGAGAGATAATGACTGCTTGTCGTTATGATTATACGGAACCATCACCGTCTTTTGTTTCGGGAGTACTTCTTTGATGCCATTCATTGTGAACCTGGGTTAACTGAGAAAACTACCCTGCCCCAGGTTATAATTAAGGGTTTTAATTTGTGAAAATAAAAACTCCAACTTCTTAGGCTCAAAGGGGTTGACTAGGGATTATCTTCCTTATAACTCCACTGTTTAGGATTTGAAACAATGCATGTACCTCTTCAGCGAAGTCTGTTCAAAAGCATACTGTAACGATTGTGGTATCATTTTCGTCATCCTCCCTCTAAAGGCTTGGATTTTTTTTTAATCGAGAGATGATCATCACAAAAAATGAAAGCAATTTGAATATAGTGAATACGAATGAATTGATTCAACACAGACATATGCAATGCATTGATAAAGTAATAAAGTTTGACATGAATAAATGTTCGAACAATCAAAAGAAAATTATAACTTGAAAATTCTAATGAACAAAAAGTCTTCTCATCTCAGTACTTGTCACTTCAAATGGTGAACCTTGGGGGGATGGCAAAAGAATTCAATCTGACCGTCTTGTGTGAGTTCCAATGCTCCTTCATCAATCAGGTCTTGAATTTTGTTTCTCAACGCCCAACAGCTGTTAGTATCATGCCCCTGGCTGTTGGAGTGATATGCACACCTTGCATCAGGATTGTACCTTGGGGAGGCTATGTGGGGATTCTGAGGAGGGTCCCTTAACGTCACCAGATTCAATCTCAACAGGTGTTGTAAAGCTTGAGAAAGCGGCATGTTGAGCTTGGTAAACTGCCTCTTGGGTGTATTCGCCTTACTCTGATTAACCCATTGTTTTGGCGAGGTTGTTGTTGGACCTGTGAGGTAGTAGCAACTTGGAGAGGTCTATTCTTCATCAAACCAAACCTTTGACTTCTCGGAAATTGATTAATGACTTGGTCCCCAGCCTTGACTGTTTGATTCACACTGTTGTATCTGTCTTGATGAAGCTGGTTGATAATGGTTCTCATCTCTTCTTGTTCCCGAGCTAAGCCTTGAATAAGAGCCATATGCCCCAGCATCTGGGTTTTCATGGCACTGAACTCAACTTGCAGTTGTTCCATCCGTTCGTCCTTATTGTCTTCAATGACTTTTCTTGACCAAGTTCCCAACAAGGAGTGTTTTCAACTCTTCCTTCCCCTTGAATAGGTTTAGGAATACGTCTCTGAACTGAACTTCTTGAGTTTGAAGATCTTGGTTGTCTTGTTGGAAAGCCAATGCTGAAATAAACAGCGATAACATGAGAGACCTGTACTGGGAGACCTATTATGCAATGATATGTATGATATATTTATGCATTGTTTTCAAGGATCTCGCGGGGTAAACAAGAAACTGTTAGAATTTGTTTGCAGATTGATTGAAGAAACTTCGTGTCGTTAAGAGTCCTTATTCAAGAGTCAAGCTCACCATATCCAGTGGGTCATAGCCCCTGACTCAAGTTATCGTGTTTTGATCTCTAGACGGCATTGGCTAGAGGAAAATAAATCTCCTTGCCCCTTTCTAGACATTTGGTTCATCATAACCTGCATCACAAACCCTTGAGATCCTTGAAATGGTTAAGTAAATGTTAAGGCATGATGTAATGATGTGTATGATATACGTTTAAGTAAAAGTGTGAGGTGCTGCAAGTAAACCCTGCAATAAATCCAAATTATTGGATAATGATTGTAAACAAAACCTGCAAGGAACTCATGTTGTCAGATAACAAGAATGTGCAAGTAGTTCAAGTTTGAAGGCACACAAGTCACACAAACAACCTTAAGTTTAGGCTGGCATGGGGGTTTAGGTATTACCCTCTTCCAGTTTAGTTGGTTCAACCTGTCCTAGAAATAGTAACTGGGTTCTAGAGGATCTCAATATCACTGACCACCCTCGATCGGTCATAATTCCAGTTTAGTAACCTTTTCTTGCGGCCAGAATCATCGCGAGAGTTTGGTCTCAATGAGTGTAGCATACTGCTACTGTTCTATGGCCAAGTTGGTCAATTTAAAGGTTCTAAGGTCAGTTGGTGCTTAATGACCCCTTAGCAGACCCATATTCTCCTCGTTGCGCCACAAGGGATATCAGTACATACTAAAGTGCCACACCAACATAGCTACTACTTCAACCGTATCGGTCTACACCGTACAATTCCCTCACAGTTTATTGCTACTTACCTAATGGGTATCCCCCAGATCCGGGTCAGGATCTATAGTAACTCCGATTCAAGCCCACAAATATAAATCATACAAGTCAAGCAATTGAAAACAATATAAACTATTCCTAAGGTAGACCCCACTTATAATATCCCTAGCAGAGTTGCCAGTTTTGTGATACGGTGGGAAGAACTGACTATTTTTTGGAATGCTGGTTTGCGTTTTGCGTTGGTGTTCGCAAAATGTCGCGGTAAGCAAGAGTCGCCACCGACTTTTATTTTATCCAACAAGGAAAGGAAAAAAGCACAGAAAATTTTCTTTTTTGAGATATTTCTCGGATTCGGGGGGTAGATTATAGAAAGGGAAGGTGTTAGCACCCTTTCTATCCATGGTTATCCACGGGCTCTTAGGTACTTGCTCATATTGTTTTCAAAATATTGTTTTCTTTGTGCTTGTGGGTTTGAAAAAGTTTTTATTTGAAACTTCAATTTAACTCTTGCTTTTGTCCTCAAGAGTGTATGAAGTGTTTTTGAAAACTTTGTTCGAAAAGTGTAAGTGTGAAGAGTTTTTGTTTTTGAAAGAGCAAGTATCTAAGAACCATCTACCTACTCGAAAAAGGAATCATTCTATGCTAATTTCCTTTAGACAATGATATCCCACTATTGATGAGTAGGTAGCATCGTCATTGGAGTTTAAGGGTCAATTCGAATGAGAGACTTACGGTCACTAAAGCAATGTTAGGACGCCTTAGCGGTAACCCTAATGTCTTAGATCATTTTTTTTAGGCAATAATGTTTGAGGCAACCGTTTCGAGGCGACTATGATCTTTTAGACAGGAGGGCGACCTCTATAGTGACCTATACTTAATGACCGTGTACAAAGGCAACCAAGTGGGGTGTACCCTAAGAGTGCGCATGTGCGAGTGTGTCGTTTTCAGTTTATTTTTGTCTTTGTACATGTTAAGGGTGATCTAATTTGATTTTAAGATTAGCATTCAGTCTTGTCATGAAAACCTATTATCAAACATCTAACAATTATAACTTGCGGAAATAAAAGTGCGAAAATTAAATTACAAGGCGTCGGGTATTTACATCGCCAAAGACAAACCCTTTAAAAATAACCAAAGCGATAAAAAATAAATAAAGGTCCTATTAACTATTACAAACCGGAGGCAAGTACATTATTGGATAAAAATAAATAAATCGCGTGTGGGAAATTAAATCGAGCGTAAATTAGGGTTTTGACCCTTTTTGAGAGAAAGTATCTTTTTTTGTTGTTTTTATATTTTATGAAAGAAATTAATCTAAGTTAATTACTAAATTAAATTAAATTAATTAATAAATGTTTTTATTTTTGGATTTTTGGTATTTTAAGAAAGAAATAAAAATTTATTGAATTAGTAAAACCTAATTAAGTCTAGTTAATTTTAATTATTTACAAAAATATGTTAAAATTATTCTAGAATTAAAACCTAAATTGATTTGTTAGTATTTATTAATAAAAATAAAAGTTAAAGTTTAATTTGATAAAAAATATTTTTTGTGATTTTGTTTTATAAAAGAAAAGAATTTTTCAATTGGTTAGAAATTAAATAAAGCAATAAAAACAATTAATTAAAACAAAATAAATAAATAAGAGAGAAAAGAGGTTTGGGCCTGAATTTTATGGTGTATATAGCAATGTTGAGGCCCAATTGGATCTGGCCTTGTTGACTTTCCCTGGATTTGGTGTGTGTGCACTGATTTGGCTTCATGTGGACATTCAATCTTGGACCATCAGATCCGACCTTTGGCCATCTGGCTACTGGATGTATGGAGGTGCACGGTATGCTGTAGCAAGGCAAATGCACCAAATCACCTGAAAAAATAAAATTATGAATGAAAGTGGAGGACCTGGGATTCGAACCCATGTCCTGAAAGTGATTGCTTGCACGCTTGCCACTAGGCTGTTTTGATTCATTTGTTAGTAATATACAAACAAATCATAATATAAAAAGACAAGTCAATATGCCAGCAAACAAAAAAATGCGCGAAAATTTTGAAAGGGCCAATCAGAGGAGGACACGATCTCGTCCCTGTCCTCAGACCTGTAACAATGTTACCTGCGGATTTGGATCCGTAGCTAAAAGCATAGGCCACTCCTAAAATCCATCTCAGGCTACATAAATTCATTCCAAGGCCATGGTTGCATTCGTCTTCTTCTTCCGGTCACGCCTATAGCCATCACTAAGGCTATTTTTATCTGAAACAAAACACCCTAAACCAAGATGCAAAACCCTAACAATGGTTCTTTACGTTAAAGGTTAGATAAACAAAATTGAATAATGCAAAAAGCTTAGAAACATTTTGAGGATTACAAATATGCAAGCAATTTGTTCAAATGATTCAAGAATGATGAATCATGAATCCAAGAACCAAAGTGATTATCGTGACACTTACAGTGCTTTATGGTATGTGAGAATGCTTGCTCTTGATCCAGGAAGATTCAGTGTACGTTCAGGGAACGATTGGGATCGGTCTAAGCTTCTGAAATTGCCTCTAAGTACGATTTTGATTTCACACTTTTTAGTGAATTTTGCAACTTTTGTATTGCCTGTTCTTGCAGCCTCCAACCTCTATTTTCGTGCCTTTTCCTTCCTTATGTAATGTATATTGCATTAGGGTAAGAAACTTGGTACAAATCTCTCCATATCAATGCTCATGAATTTGGATTTGATTCCACCATTACAACCTTCCAAATTTGACCTAAATCATATCTTCTTGTAACCAATGCACTTGATGCGAATTTGATTCACATAATATCTGTATTCAAAGCCTAAAGCAACTAAAAAATCATGAGTTATAAATACTTTTGATTTTATATGATTTTATTTGATTTAAAATGAATAAATTCAATTAAAAATCAAATTAAATAATAAAAATAAGATATGGGCTCATGGGTGAAGCTAGGACACGTGGGCAATGATGTAAGCTCAGATCAAGTGGAAAAGAATGGTCCCATTTGACAAAATTTGAAGTTTTGGGGATAGTTGACTTTTGGCAATTTTGCAAAAATGTCCAACTTCAACAATGCATAACTTCTTCAATTTTGAACGTTTGGAAGTGTTATTTGACTTTTTAAAAAGCTTGAGATGTCCTCTAACCAACCCTTTTGGTCTCATCGCATTTTGATATTCCATGCTCAAGTTATAAGCTTTGGAAAAAAGGTATTTTTGTTGACTTTAAAAAATGACCTATAATGTCCAAATTTATAACTTCTTGTGAGTGCATTTTTTGATCTTGGGGTATGAATATGGATTGTAGGAAATTTCATCCTATTCAAAATGAGCTTTGAATGGGTCATTTCTCATAAATTATGAGAAAGTTATGCTTGGTCAAAGTTGAGTTGACTTTTCCTACAAAACCTAATTTAGCACCTTTTGAGTCTTGATAAATTTTGAGCAATCCTTGATGAATCATGATCAACCCTTGATCAAATGATGAAATATCCTTCAAAATTAGAATGTTGACAAAAAACCTTGAAGTTTGACTATTTTTAGGTCACAGTTGACTTTTGCCCTAACACAATCGATTTTTGGGCCTTTTGAGCAATTGATTGAGCAAACTTCTTCTGCAAGGCTTGAAATTTGACATGGATGATCTTGAGAGCATATTAGGACATTAGGGAGAACTTGAGGTGATTTTGACTCAAGGATCTTGATGCAACACAAAACCCTAATTTGGGGTTGACTGCCTTAGGAGATAGCTTGTCTGTCCAACTCTTGAGCAAACTTGGAGATTTTTCTTGCAATGTTTTGAGAAATATGAGAGGGAAAATTTTGGGGTACAATAGTAATCTTCAGTGGTACAAACTTTGGATCAGGCGTAATCTTAACATGCCTTTTGCAGGTCTTGGAAAGATTGTGGGAAATGGTGATTATAGCAATGTCATTGATTGGAGTAACAAGAGTAACAGGAGTAACATGAGTAATAGTATCAACAGGAGTTTTATGAAAGAGTATTTCTTGAGTATCCATCAGGTGTTGGATGCCTGATTTCAACAGCTGACAGTTGGATTGCAAGGTTGAACAAAAGTAACAATCTTTCTCACAGCCCGGGAAAATCCCGGCTTTCAACAAATTCATCTTGATCAATGGCAACGAAGTCATTAAGTTATCAACAGCGGTAACATGAAGATCTTCCACAATAGCATGGACATTATGACCATGTTTTGGCATAGGAGCAGATATCACATTAAGTTTTTCGGGAGCATCAAGCTCTACCTCCTTGGCATCTATCAAATCTTGGATATTGTTTTTAAGGGCCCAACAGTTGTTGGTGTCATGCCCCACACTGTCCGAATGATATGCACATTTTGCATTTGAATGATAATAGGGAGAAGAGGTATTCAGGTTTTTCGGCGCTTCTTTCAAGTTGGTAAGGTTTAATTTTAACAAATGAGGGAGGACCTGAGCCGGTGTCATATTGATCCGAGTGAACTACCATTGTGGCCTTTCCACCCTTTGCTGATTAGGCCTAGGTTGACTGCTTTGAGGTTGATCGGCTGAGGAGTTCTGGGTCATCACAGCTCCCACCGTTGGTCGGCGCTCCATTCTCCCTTGATTTTTCTGGGAGTAAACAGCAGAAGCTTCTTTCTTGGTTGGGAATGTCTTCTTGACAGCAGTGAAAGCAGCTGCATCCTTCTGAATTTTACCACACTTAAATCCAGCTTCGACCCTTTCACCTATCAGTATTAATTTGGTGAACCCTACAGATGAGCTCCCGATTAAGTGATTAAAGAATGGATCTGACAGGTTCCCCAAAAACATGTCAACCAGCTCTCTATCCGACAATGGTGGCTGCACCCTTCCAGCCAAATCTCGCCACTTTTGGGCATACTCCTTAAATCCTTCATTAGAGGCCATACCCATACTCTGTAGTTAAGTACGAGTAGGCGCTAAATATGCGTTATATTGGTATTGTCGATAGAAAGCAGCAGCCAAATCCTCCCAGTTATGTACATCATATCTCTCAAGTTGATAGAACCAGTCCAATTGTGTACCCAACAAACTATCTTGAAATTGGTGGACCCACAGATCCTTATCAGAAGAGTGAGGTTAGATCTTTCTGATGTAGGACCGCAGATGCATCTTCGGACAGGACAAACTGTCGTATTTAGAAAATGTAGGCACTTTGAACTTGGGAGGAATGACGATCCCAGCAACCAACTCTAGTTCTTCGAAATCCAGTCTGGGAACCCTTTGTACTTCCATGGCCGCCAACCGTTCTTCCAAATTTTTATACTTATCATCTGCGGGAGGATATTGCTGCTCAGAGTAATCTTCCTCCTCTTCTTCTTCTTCCTCTTCGGCTTCAGATTCGGAGGGCATTGCAACTCCCTTACCTTTACCAACCCCTTCGTCAGACGTCGAGGGGAACTCGAGGACCCTTCTAGCCTGGTTCTCAAACCTTCTTCCCATAGTGGCCACACCAGCCCTTTTCTTCTTTTTCTCTTTGTCTTTCTCTTTCTCTAACAGTGCTTTAAGGTCCTCTTGACCCTTTGCCAAGGTCATGAGGAGTTGTTGAAACTGAGAATTTTGTGCTTGCAGATCTTTGACCGTCTTCTCTATATCCATCTTGCTGTAATAAACAGCAGAAAGATAAGGAAACCTGGTGTGAAGACCTGTTTATGCATATGATGAATGATATGTTATTCATGTAATGCATTCAAGGATTGAGAAAGTTGTCTCAAATGCTTGCACAAGTTAGTTTTCATAGATGTTCCAGTTCTAGTGTTTTGGATATCTTTCTTGTATTTTAAGCAAACATGAGAAGTGATGTCCAACAGGCCTGTACAGGCTATCCATATGCTAGCACACTTTGCCCTTGGCCCCTCCAATTTGTGGATTTGATTTTCTGCATAAGATATGGACCAATGCTCAAGAAATTAGTTTTGACATAAAGCAAGATTTAAGCAAAACATGGTAATATTGCTTTTTATATTTAGGGATTAATCCAAGGTGCAATGCTCTAATGACCAAAACAATGCCTTAGACCAATGGTTTTGCACTTAATTATTGAGTGTGGAATGGTTTTGAGGCCTATAATCTAGTGCAAAGCAAGATGACTTGAAATTGCAATTTGTATCAACATGAACATGCCATGGATGAAAAGTGAGTTGTTGCCAACTTCAAGCCTTCGATTCTCCCTAACCACAAATGATTTTGGATAGTTCTTAGACATTTTGAAAATATTGCAACATGATCTACAATCCATCTTTGAAATGTAACTTGAGATTCCAAGTGGAACCATGTGAAAAATGGCCATGAAGATAGGTCAAAATCCTGTCTAAACTAGGGCAAAATTTCACTAAGTTCAAAGTTTTAGGGACCCTTGTTCCAAAAATCATAACTTGAGATCCAAGATTCTTTTGTGAAAACTTCCTGAATCAAAGTTGTAGAATTTGTGGAGGACTACAACTTTCATGTTGGGATTTTTGTTTTAATACAAATGCATCATGGTGAAAATGTTGGGCAAAGTTAGGAAAAATTAAGAAAATTTCATAACTTAGAAAAATTCTAAGTTATGAAAATTTTCAACTTTAAACCCTAATTTGCAAAAATGGGTTTCTTGATGAACAAGTTTCATGTTTTGACACATTTTGATGAAAAATGACCCATGGCACTTGATTTTGACCAAAAAGTCAAAGTTTGACTTTTCAGTGTACAGTCAAAATTTAATCAGTTGACTGAAAAATTCATCTGTCAATCCAATGCAATTGAGATCTTTTGAACCTTGTGAATAGGTCAAGATGATGCCATTGAGTCCTTGAATACATGCTTGAACCTAATTTGCCATTGGCTAGGTCAAAAATCAGAAATTGCCCTTGTGTAGTCAAAACCCTTAAATTGACCATTTTGCCCTTTTGGTGATCTGATCAAATTTCTTGTGGAGTTGTGGTCCAAACTTGATCAAATGGTTCATGTGAGTTCATAATGTTGATATGGGTCAAAATTTATGAAGTTTGACTGTAATTTGGCCACAGTTAACTTTTTCCCCAATACAGTTGATTTCTAGGTCAATTGTCCAATTGGCTGAGCAAAAATTTGATTCAAGGCTTGAAACTTGGTAGAGGTAATCTTGTAAGTCCAACATGAAGTATGAAAGCCATTTTGAGCATTAGAAATCCAAAAATCCCTGTGCAAACTCAAACCCTAATTTATGTCAACAATGCAAGGAGATGTCTTGAGCAGAGCAAACCCTAGCTTGATCTTAAGTTCAAAGAGCCTTGTAATGAGAAATGTTGCTAAAATGAGAGGGAAAATTTTGGGGTACAACAAAGGGCATGGGTTGGATCCTGTCTTTTGTCATTTATTTTCATCATATTTTCATGTTTTGCAGGAACTTACAAAACACACCGAAGTTGTCTACTATCACCAAGGCGCGCTTGGCCTGGTGGTGAAAGTGCAGAGTGACAAGGGTAGAGGGCGTGGGTTCAAAACCCAACCCTGGTAACTTTTTTTAAAACTCTATTTTCTCACTATTTTCACTTATAAAACCCATAATTCGTCAAACTAAACCATTTTTTATCAATTAATTTTCTCACAAACCCTAATCAACATTAGGGATTAGTTTTTGGTTAACTAATAAACTTTCTTATTTTTTTAAAAATTAAAATTAATTAGGGTTTTAGGTTTTTAATTAATTAAAATCAATTTAGGGTTTGATTAACTTAATTGGTCGATTTCTTTTTTTCCAAATTAAAATTAATTAGGTTATTAGGTTTATCATCAAATTTCTTCTATTAAAAATTACCAAAGCAATTTCCTTTCCCTTTTCCTTTTTATCGCTTCGCATATTTTATTATTTGCGTCTTTTTCTATTATTATAATTGCTTACGGTTTGTAATAGATTATTAGGGTTTTACTCTTTTCCCAAATTTTTATTATTTTTACCCTCATTCCCAAAGCCTTGAAATAGTGTAGGAATCTTTAATTTCCGCCTTTACTTTATGCATTCCCAAAGCCTAATGAAGATAAATAAACGGAATTGAATACACTCCCACACGTGCACCTCTAGGGTAACTTCAATTGTTGCCTTCAGAACAGAAAGTAGTCATGTCTCTCGAATGTGGGAACGCTTTAGCAATGTCCTTCTATTTAAAGATTGTAGTCCATCGATGACCTTTTCGATGATTCCTTCGGTACAATCTAGTCCCTTACGAATTTTTAAAGCGCCCCTACGAGTTGCCTTTGATGATTGTATGATGACTTGCGCTTGTCCCTTCACATGCAACGATAGGGCTTCCTACTAACTAATGGTAGGGTAGCATTATATAAAGGAGGATAAGAAAAACAATAAAGACCTTGAGTAAGGGTAGAATACTTTTAATCGCTTTCTTGCAAATTTTTCTCACAAATACTTTTCATACATCACTTTCAAAACAAATATTTTCAAAACACTTTGTACGCATTCTCGAGGACAGACACGAGAATCATTATAAATTTTCCTTACTATTGGCATATTTTCAAAATATTCTTCAACACATTCACAAAGCATTTTCAAAGTGAGCTAGTGATTAAGAGCGCGTAGATAACTACGGATGAAAAGGATGCTAACACCTTCCCTTTTCATAATCTACCCCCCGAACTCAATAATCTTAAGGTCTTTCCTATTCTTTTCACCCTTTCCTTATTAGATAAAAGAAAAGTCGGCGGAGAATCTTGCTATCTGCAATATTTGCGATAAAATGCAAAACCAAGTCAGTTCTCCCACCGTATTACATTGTTGTTTTGACTTGTTTCCACCATAGTGTTTTTCTTTCTTAGGATCTTTTTCTGACACGGTTAAGTGTTAACACCCAGAACTAGACGCTCTGATGCCAATTGAAGGATAGAAAAAACAAGAAAGAGGGTTTGAATTGGGGTTTTCAAAAATTAAGGCTATAAAACATGTTGGTTATCCTGGTTCTTTTTGAACTCAAAACTACTTCAGCCCACCTTCCAAGGTTATTTCTCCTCTCTCAGTCGAGGTCTTAATCCATTAATCACAAATTATTACAATTCACGAAAACAACTACCAATGTCTTCTGAAGATCAAACCAGAACTTGGTTTCTCAAGGAAATACAATTGAAAATAATTATAAAATGTGTTTGAGTTTGCATATAACAAGCTTTATCGCAATTGTGATATTTACATAAATTTTAGCCCAAAGACTATTTTTAACAGATATAAAGATGTGAGAAATTTTAAGCAACTGTTCATATGCGTGTATGTTTTTCATCTTTCATATACCTCTTTATATAGGTAAATTCATGAGATTGTTGGAGACATAATATACGTGATTTTGGAAGGTTGTTGATTTGAGATTTGATTTTCTTTCCAAAAATATAGATCTTTTTCCAGCCATAATGTTTCCAGTCGTTACTTTATAAATGCCATTAATATGATGTTGGATCTACACCGTCTCAGATTATCTTGAGCTAATTACTTGTAATCAGAACTTTTAATATGATAGTTACATTTGAATCTTCTTTGTTCTTTCAGAGTTTTATATATCAGAGTATAACCTGCAGCTTGGTGCTTCAGAAGTTTGAATGGAAGCATCAAAACTTCTCTTTATTGCATGTTATTTTAGCTTCACTTCAGAGCTACTTGTATGTTCTTTTTCTTAAGAGCTTCATATGTGATTTTTCACGTCATTAACTTTATTGCTTTCATAAGAACTTCTCTGAAAATTCAATTAAATGATTAGAGTTCATAATTGTTCTTCACAATAATTATGTATTTGTTATCATCAAAACTAATAATTAGGTGTAGAACCAAACTATGTTATAACAATATGCACATTTCCTTAAGCTAATAAAAGTAAGCTCTTTGAAAAAATGGGGAAGGTGAATAAACAAGTTGAAAGTAAAGACTTGAGTTTTATAACAGGTCCAATTTCAACTTGTTTAAACAACAATCAACACACTACCTAAACTATCATAATAAAAAATAATAAAATATGCTTGTTTTAGGTTGTAAGCTTGAAGCATGTTATTTATACACACTTCTCCAAGTTGCCTCTTTATACAGTTAGTTCTCACCGACGGTGAAACCTAACTAAGAACTTAGCAAACATGAAGAGAAACAAACATATACACCAATTTTACAAGTATACAAAACATGTAAAATTCACAATTATGGTAAGCATATACAAGTATGAATATAAACAAGTAAAAATATACAATATATATGATATCTACAAAACTCAAAAACTAAGAAACTATTGCAATGCGATCAAATAAAAACACCAATCTCCGACAACGACGCCATTTTGTTGAAGTGGTAAAGCGGCAAGCAAAAGTAAGTATTTATTTTGATATAGGTTATATCGTATCGTCTCCACATGGATCAGTGCTACTGAATTTTTGTTCGACACAACTCTCATTAATGAGTTTGGGTAAAATGGGTTTAAGGTAAATGCATAAATTAAATTTATTAACAGAAAAAGAATTCATTCTTCAGAGAGAAGAAACTTATCAGGCATGCATATAATCCACTCCTCACAAACTTAAACATACTGAACAATCATATGCAACCTACAATACTCATCAATATCAACACATATCAACCACAACACCCCTTGTATCATCTCGGAGGCGATCTCTCAACCAACCTCAACAACACATAACACAATCGTATTACTCGCGTTGATGATATCTCACCACAACACAACCAATATAGTAGCATTAAGCACAAACATCCAAGTGAATAATAGCTCTAAATCTATCTCTAGAATTTATACACTCTTAGATAATCATCCTAGATAAGAATTCGAGTAGTATATGACTATAGCAATCCAAACCCCAAGCACAGAGTAAATATCAAGGATAATAATCGACAAAGATTTGTAAAGCAAGCTTTATAAAATTCCATGGGAGATAAATATACATGAGTTTAAAGTAAATACGTATATAAAACCCAACAAATAAAGAATACACAAAGAAGAAGAGAAATGAACCACAAATCTTCCAGTTTCCCAGCATCGATCGATGAGAAATCCAGCTCGGATCATCCGTATGCAAGTTCCGTTGTTATTTTCTATGCTAATCTACTAAAACAATAAGGTGATAGAGTTAGGAGAACAAAAACTTTCCCAAAATAATAACCTAGTGTGATACGGTGGCAGAACCGACTGTTTGACATTGGTTTGAATTTTGTGTTTTTTGTTTGCAAAATGTCGCGGTAAGCAAGAGTCTCCACCGACTTTTATTTCATCCAATCGGAAAGGAAAGAAGTATAGAAAAAATCCTTTTTCGAGATATTCTGAGTACGGGGGGTAGATTATAGGAATGGAAGGTGTTAGAACCCTTTCTATACATGATTTTCCATGGGCTCTTAGGTAATTTCTCATCATTTTTTAAATTGCTTATGTGTGTGATTTGTTTTGAAAAGTTTTGTTTTACTTCGTGATAACCCTTGTATCAGTCCTCAATGGTGTGACGAAGTTATTTTGAAAATTTGTTTGAAAAGTGTAAGTGTGAAAAGTTTTTTTTTTTACTGAGCAAGTACCTACTAGCATCTACCTACTCGAAAATAGATTGTATCTATTCTTATTTCCTTTAGAAAGCGCTATCCTACTATTGAGAAATAGATAACACCGTCATTGGAGTTGTAAGGGTCAATTCAAAAGGGATGTACGATCACTAGAGCAATATTAGGACAAATTAGTAATAACCCTAGAGTCTTAAGATCATATTCGAGGTGTTGTACCCCAAAATTTGCCCTCCCATTTTCCTCAACATTTTCTCACCACAAGACCCTTGGAGCTCAAGGTCCAGTTAGGGTTTCCTCTGCTCAAGACTTCTCCTTGCACTGTTGACCCAAATTAGGGTTTGTGTTTGCACAAAGATATTTTGACTTAAAATGCCTAAGATGACTTTCATGCTTCATGTTGGACTCCCAAGTTTATCCATACCAAGTTTCAAGTCTTGATTCCAAATTTTGCCCAGTCAATTGGACAGTTGACCTAGAAATCAACTGTATTGGGGAAAAAGTCAATTGTGGCCAATTAACAGTCAAATCTCATGAAAATTGACCCACATCAAAATTATGAACTCACATAGACCATTTGATCAAGTTTGGATCACAATTCCACAATAAATTGATCAGATCACCAAAAGGGCAAAATGGTCATTTTTAGGGCTTTAACTGCACAAAGGCAATTTTGACTGTTTGACCTAGTCAATGGCAAACCAAGCTCACATATGGACTCAAGGACCCCATGGAATTGTCTTGACATACTCAACAAGTTCAAAAGATCCCAAATACACAAGATTGACAGTTGAATTTCCCAGTCAATTGATCAATTTTGACTGTATACTGAAAAGTCAAACTTTGACTTTTTGGTCAAAATCAAGTGACAAGATTCATTTTTCATGAAAACATGCCAAATCATGAAACTTGTTCATCAAGAAATCAAGAATTGCAAATTAGGGTTTGAAATGAAGATTTTTCATAACTTAGAATTTTCTAAGTTATGAAAAACCCTAATTTTTTCCTAACTTTGTCCCACCTTCTCACCAAGATTCATTTGGATTCAAGCAAAAGTCAAAACATGAAAGTTGTAGCCTATTGCAAAATCTACAACTTTGATTCACAAAGTTTTCCCAAAAGAAGCTTGTAGCTCAAGTTACAATTTTTGGAACAAGGGTACCAAACCATTCTTAACTTAGAGAAATTTGACCTATTTTAGGCAGGATTTTTGCCTAACTTCAAGACCATTTTTCACATATTTCCACTTGTAATTTCAATTTGCATTTCAAAGATGGATTGTAGTACACATTCCAAGCTTCCCAAAATGTCCAAGAACTCATCAAACAACCTCATGGTTAGGGAGAATCGAATTTGGCAAGTTGGGAAAAACTCACTTTTGATTTGGCCAAGTTACATGTTCATACATCTAGGCCATTTTGAAATCAGCTTGCACAACTTGATTACAGGTCCTATATCCCTTTTACACTCATAAATTTAATGCAAACTCATTGTGCCAAGACCATATTTTATGTGTTCAAGCATTACATAAAGGTTTAGTCCCAAAATGGAAAAAGCATAATGTCCATTTTTGCAAAAGTTAAACTTTATGTCAATTAGCAATCCAAGCAAGTACAGTGCAAATCTCTTTGGCACATGTTTATGAGATAATTACACTGATCAAGGCCAAGGTATGCAGCACATTAGGGGGGCCTCTATCAGTCTAAAAACTCAAGTGGACATTTGTTGCTTAAAGTTGAAGAAACATAGGATAACCATACACAACTCTCATCTCAGCTAACACAAGCTTAAGCAAACTTGTCAAACACATTCTAAACATCCATCCTGGCCTGAGACACGAGCCTATCACCTCCAATACCTCCCCATTCACAGAATCACCCTCAAACTGCCAAAACAGGGGAACTGCTGCAGATTGAGTTCCATAACTCATTCCATTCGTGCATTCTTGCTAAAAACACTTCAAACACATCCCACAACATCCCTTGAAGCTATTCCAAACCTCAAACACGACATGTAACACTCCCAAGCAACATCACCATTTTCATTTCCTTTTTTTGCAGTTGAAGTTCCATAACACGATTCACTTGGTTTCAAGACAAAGTAAAGCTTGGAATAGCATCCCCGGACATCAAGGAAGTTGTACCAATCATCACCTTGCATTGAAAGCACCTCCATCACCAGATACGATTCCAACTGAACAGGTAAGTTCATGAACTCATATCTCTCTATCCAGGCATTGTTAGCTTTAGGTTTTTGAAGAAAATATGTCACATTCATAGCCCTGAACATGCCCATGTAATTAGTTTTCATTTATATTATGTGTGCTGTGAGAATTTAATGTCTGAACATGGAACAAAAACTAGGTCAGGAATTGGGGGAGAAGAAATTCTCTCTCATCTTAGAGAGTTAAGTCAAGTTCTTTATATGTCTGGATTCGTCTTTTAATGCTCTACATTTTTCATGTTGTGAGTTTTGCTTGAAAGTCTAGGAATTGGGAGATAGAAAACGCGTGATGATTGTTGTTCATACAGGTTCAGAGGTTGAAGAAGGTCTTTTTGGGCTGGGCTTTGTTTCAGTTTCCTATTTGCACCCTTTTGTTACTTTTGAACCCCCTTGGCCCATTGTGCTCATTTTGATCTTCTTTTTTTACTTTTGTTTTTTATTTCTGACTTATTTATTTTTCCTCATAATATTAAAAATATAAAAAATATTTTTCACACCATTTTTATATTTATTAGGTATTTATTTGTTTAAATTGATGTTTTGTACATAAATAAATACTTAGATATACTTTTATTTAAAAAATACTAAAAAATAATGCAAACACATTTATTTTCTAATTTTTATTTTATCTTCTGAAAATATTTTATACAAAATATACTTTTTTTTTTATAAATATTAAATATCATTATTTTGTACATATTTAATATTTAGTAAATAATATAAATACATATATATTTATTAGAATATTTAGGACAAAAATACAAAATATATACATTTTTATTTTTATTAATATTTAATATTAAAAATACCTTTTTACAAATATACTTCATTTTTATTTTATTTTTGTACATAACTAGTAAATATTGTACATATTAAATAATTAATACCTTTTATTTAATAAATTAGGGTTTTGGCCTAAATACATAAAAAATCCAAAAAAAATTAATACTCTTTATTTTGTTTATTTGACATAAAAAAAATATACCTTTTTTCATACACATAAAAAACATTTTTTTGCATCTTGCATATTTATTCCATTTTTATTTAATTGTTGTATATTAAATATCTTGTAAATTCTAAATTTGATGTAATAGTCTAGGTTTAAATTCCTTATCAAAATACCCCCATTTGAACATTTGTACCCCCCTTCCCATATATTGTGTTGTAATAACTTAGGAACTTTATTTTTCGCACTTTAATGCTTTCTAATTATACCATGCTAGAATTAGGGTTTATATGTAAATCAATTAACCAAAATAGTTTGACCTAATTTCAAGATAAACAAGCATGAAAATGGACAACACTAATCACACTTGCACCCCTAGGGTATTCCACTTGTTGCCTTCAATAATTGGCCATATTGCATGCTAGGTCTCTTTGGGCAAAAACAAACACAATTCAAATGATCATAGTCCCTCGATGACGCTTTCGAAAGTTGCCTAAAAATGATCAAGTCCCTTAAAGGAAAAATTGCCCAAAGATACTTGGCAGCGCTGCAATTATGGTCTAAACGATGACCCGCGCCCGTCCCTTTCACATCCTAACACAAGATTGTCCACCAAATGCAATGGTGGAACAAAATTGTTAAAAGGGTTAAAAACATAGGAGAAAATCTTTGAGAAATTTAGGAGTAGACAACCTCTTAGTTACTTGAATCAAACTTGCAAAACAAAACACTTGCCTATTTTCTAAACCACACATCACTACACTTTCAAAACAACTTTCAAAAACAAATGAAAACCTTTTCAAAAGACATACATCTTTGTATACATCCCAACATGGATCATTACAAAGGTTGCCACCACATTGGCCTCTTTTCAAAACATTTTCAAACCTACACACACAAAGCACCATTTCAAACAATTGAAAATTAAGGCAAGTTGATCTAAGCAAGTAACTAAGAGCCCATGGATAACCATGGATAGAAAGGGTGCTAATACCTTCCCTTTCTATAATTTACTCCCTGAACCCAAGAAAACATCTCAAAGGTTTTTGTTGTGCTTTTTTAACCTTTCCTTAGGATAAAATAAAAAGTCGGTGGCGACTCTTGCTCAACCGAAACATTTGCGAAAAACAAACACAAAACCATAGTCAGTTCTCCCACCGTATCACACGAGGCAACATTTTCGAGGCAACATTCGAATGGTACGTTTGATCTTTTTCAGACAGGAGGGAAACCACTAAGACACCCTATACTTAATGATCGTTTACCGAAGGCAACCGAAGTGAGAGTATACCCTAAGAGTGATATGTGCGAGTGATTTGTTTCAGTTATTTGTCTTTGCATATTAGGGTTTTCTAACTGTATTAAATTTGTCATGCATTCTTGTTATACAATCCTATTAGCATACATCTAAACAGTTAAATATTTGCAGGAATTAAAAATGCGAGAAAGTGAATCTACGCTATTACAAGGCTTCGGGGAGGGGGGATTAATTACATAGCCAAAAAAACCCGGGAGAAATGCATAAGTAAAAAGCCCTAGATTAAACTATTACAAACCATGAACAATTACAAAAATATTGGCAAAAATAATTAACATGCGTGCGATGAATTAAATACGAAGCGACTAGGGTTTTGACCCTTGACTAGACCTATTCGCTATTCAAAAAATGTTTTTGTCATGTTTTTGTTATTTTAAGAAAATAATGAAAAAATTAAATTAAAAAAGAAAATCTTAAGTTCTAATTAATTTTAAATGAAAATACATTAATTTATTCTAAAACCTATTTTTTGTATTTTTATGTATTTGAGAAAAAGAGAAAATTAAATTAAATCAAGAGTTTTAACCTAATTTCTATTTGATTTTATTTGCAAAGATAAATTATAATTTCCCTAGGTTAAACTAAATTAAATTAATTTTGATAATAATAAAAAAAACTAATCCTAATTTTTTTATGAATTATTGATTTTATGGTTTTTATGAAAAAAGATTAATTTGTGAATTAAGAGTAAATAAAATAAATAATAAAAGAAATAAATAAAATAAAAGAAATAAGAAAGAATGATGGGCATGTGCTAGCAATTATGGGGGGTGCTATTGAAATTCTGGGCCCAAATGAATCTCAGCCCGTTTTGACTTTGCTTGGTTCAGCGCACATGTTGACTTGAGGCGCATGATGGACCTCTTGCTACTTGAGCGTTAGATCCAGATTGCTGATGGATATGATGGTGAAAATTGAATGGCCTATGGTGGACGTTGGGGGCTGCAGTGTACCTGATCACTTATTGAAAAATAATATGAACAAAGTTGGGGACCTGGGGATCGAACCCAGGTCCTTATGCTCAACATCAAACACGCCCAACCATTTGTACCACGCGCTTCATCTGTTCATATAATAACAATAATGCATAATATATAAAACAGGATATTTAATTGGAAAAACGCGCTAAAATTCAAACCACCCAACCAGGGAGTGCCACGCACCGTCTTCTTCATCAAACCGTCATTTTAGGTAAACAAGCTTTTACCTACGGACGTTTCGTTGTAGGTACATACCTGTGCATCTCAAAAATTATCCACAAGCAAGATAAATGACCATGTCTGGTACCAATAAACTCGTCTCATCCTCACGAGTATCATGGTACCAGAATCAATGTCCAATTTAGCCTATACAGTAAAGCCCTAAACAAGAAAACAAAACCCTAGCCATGGCAGTTTCACATACAGTCATCAAAAATGCAATTGAATAGAATAATTTGCTTGCAAACTCAATGATGAACAAGAATATATAATTAAAATGTGCACATGATGAGTAAATCAATGAAATTGAAAATGAGTTTTTTAGGCAAACTGTCTGGCTGCTATGGGTCGATTCTCGGCACGAGGAGGCTTTCAATTGATTCAGTTAGCTTCAGAGACGTTCTAGGATGCGATTATGAGTGTTGGAAAGCTTTGAATTTTCCTCTAGGATAGAGATCAGATCACCACTTTTCTACCAAAAATTGAGTTTTTGTTATTGGCTATGCACGACTCTTAACCCTTATTCTTGCATTAGAAACATTCAATATATATTATAGAATGCATTAGGGTTGTAAAACTGATCACATCTTTGGAAGTTTTTCAAGATTTGATTTTGTTTTCATGGCATATGTAATCTTTCCAAATTTGGCCTACTCATGCTCTTTTTGTTCCAATTATCATTGATTCGAATTGGTCTTGCAAGCTCATCAAATCTTGGTTGCTAACCTGTCAAAAAAACAAATCAAATTAAATCTTTGATAATTTTCATCATTTATTTGATTTAATTCAATTTTTAATTAATGAAAAATAAAAATAAATTGAAAAATGAAGAAAACAATTGGTGGATAAGCATTTGAGTCGTGGAACACATTATCATTGAGGTGCAAGCATAAAAATTTGGGCCCATTTAGCAAAAAATGCAAATTTGAGCACATTTGACTTTTGGCAATTTTGCAAAAAAGGTCAACTTGGCCAATGCATAACTCTCTCAATTTTGATCCTAGAGAGGTATTCTGTGACTTTTTAGAAATATTAGGATGTCCTCTAAGCAACTCTTTTGGTCTCATCTCAATTGAGTCTTCCATGTTCATGTATGAAGCTTTGACCCAAAAGGTGTTTTTGTTGACTTTCCAAAATGACCTATAATGTCAAAATTCATATCTTCTTGTGAGTGCATATTTTGAACTTGAGAGGTGAAGATGAATTTTAGGGAATTGCATCCTCTTCAAAATGATATTTGGATGGATCATTTCTGATAAATTATGAGAAAGTTATGCTTGGTCAAAGTTGAGTTGACTTTTCCTACAAAACCCTAATTTAGCAACTTTTGAGTTTTGATGAATTGTGAGCAATCCTTGAGGAATCATGATCAACCCTTGATCAAATGATGGATAATACTTCAAAATAAGGATGTTGACAAAAAATCTTGAAGTTTGACTATATGTGGGCCACAATTGACTTTTGACTTAGCACAATCGATTTTTAGGCATTTGAGCAATTGACTGAGCAAACTTCTTCTACATGGCTTGAAACTTGACATGGATGATCTTGGGAACATATTAGGACAATGGTGAGCATTTGGGATCCTTTGTACTCAAGCATCTTGATGAAAAATGAAACCCTAATTTGAGGTAGACTGCCTTAGGAGAGAGTTTGTCTGGTCAACTTTTGAACTTCCTTGAGCAGTTTGGGGACCTGACTTGCCATGTGTTGAGAAATATGGGAGGGAAAATTTTGGGGTACAACAGCTGCCCTTGTTCAATCTTCTTAAACCTGAGGATGTAGATTGGCTCGTCTGCCTTTCGTGATCTTAAGGTGGAAGATGATTGAACACTAGAGTGCCCAGAAATTTGCACTCGCATGAAGTGATAATTGGTTTGTGATAACAGGAATGGGCTTATAGATTCCATTTGGCAGTTGATAGATAATTGTAGGAGATGGTCTTAAAGATGCCATCCGAAGAAGTGTCGATTGCATAAGAGATTCCTTTGTGAGAACCTGTATACCCATTGTTGTGAAGGACTTCGCTCAGGAATGTTGGTCTCTGTCTTGAGAGAAATAGAGTTTTAGGAGCTTCAGTTTTCCGTTAATCCACTGGGGAATAGTTTCGGTTTAGAAAGCGGAAGTGAACTGTGTGTTTTGTCGGGTATATGATGCACCGTGACTTTCTGGGGAAATGTGAAACCAATCGTGTGTGATCGGGTCCCAGTTTTACTGTGTTGTGGACTGTTGTCTAGGGATAAGAGAGGAAGAACCCGGATAGTAAGGTTATAAGAAGGAACCTGGATAGTAGGGTTACTTCGATATGAAAGCCTGGATAGTAGGGATGTGAGAAGGAACCTGGATGGTAGGGTTACTTCGATATTAAGGCCTGGCTAGTAGGGCTGCAAGAAGGAACCTGGATGGTAGGGTTACTTCGAGATGAAAGCCTGGATAGTAGGGCTGCGAGAAGGAACCTGGATAGTAGGGTTACTTCGATATGAAAGCCTGGATAGTAGGCCTGTGAGAAGGAACCTGGATAGGAGGGTTACTTCGATATGAAAGCCTAGATAGTAGGGCTGTGAGAAGGAACCTGAATGGTAGGGTTACTTCGAGATGAAAGTCTGGATAGTAGGGCTGCGAGAAGGAACCTGGATAGTAGGGTTACTTCGATATGAAAGCTTGGATAATAAGGCTGCGAGAAGGAACCATGATAGTAGGTTTACTTCGATATGAAAGCCTGGATAGTAGGGCTGTGAGAAGGAACCTGGATAACAGGGTTACTTCGATATGAAAGCCGGGGTAGTAGGCCTGTGAGAAGGAACCTGGATAGTAGGGTTACTTCGATATGAAAGTCGGGGTAGTAGGGTTGTGAGAAGGAACCTAGATAGTAGGGTTACTTAGATATGAAAGCCAGAGTAGTAGGGTTGTGAGAAGGAACTGGGGTAGTAGGGTTGTGAGAAGGAACCTGGATAGTAGGGTTACTTTGATATGAAAGTCGGGGTAGTAGGGCTGTGAGAAGGAACATGGATAGTAGGGTTACTTTGATATGGAAGCCTGGCTAGTAGGGTTGTGAGATGGAACCTGGATAGTAGGGTTACTTCGATATGAATATGGGTAAAATTACAGAGGGAACCTGGGTAAGGTTGCTTTTGTCGCACTGATGATTACTCTATTTAGCCTCGAGTGTTGATCATGGACCTGCTGGAAATTGTTGGTAATAATTGTCTTACCTGAAATAAATACATGGTTAATTATGTGAGATGCATAAGATGCATTGTATGATTATGTTCTCAAAATAAATGAGACTATGTTATATGCGACGTATGCACATGTCATGATGTATGAATATGAATTGCGGAAGTAATAATCCGAGTCCAGGAAAATAAATCCCTGACTGTTGTTTGGAGAGTGTGAGAAATGGTAGTCTTGACTGTTGTAAAAAAAACCATGGTTCCTCTATTTCTGTCGAGGATGGTGAACAAAGATGACTATGCTGGGGATTTGCCCCTTGGCTGGTAAATATTCTGCTGGAAGAGACTCTGTCCAAGGATAACTTTGCGGGGAATAACTCTGTTGGAGAGGAGATACCCTATTGATAGATATGTTGTCTTGGAGAAATAACTCAGTTGGGGATGCATTTTTGTTGCTGGTGATAGTGAATTCTTGTTAGAGATTGAATTTCTTCTTGTGAGAAAAATAAACTTTGCTTGGGGGAAAATTTACTGACTCGCTCGCGATTGTGAACCTTAGCAGGGGAAAGTTATGTCCTGTTCGGGAAAGCTGACATTACTGTCTTTGGATATTTTTTACTCTGTGGGGAGTGTATGCACCACTGCTCATGTTCTCAAGCTGGCTCTATCCCTGTACCTGATGGGAAAAGTAACTGTAAGGCTTGGGCACTTCTTATTTGTCCCTGTTCCTGGAATTACAAGTAATCGTCTTTTGTTTCTTATTTAAATATTTATGAGCAACAATTATTTTCAAATGCATATATCAAAAGTAAATCACTGTACGTTCTTGCGAAACAAAACAGAAAAAGAAAAAGAAATCAAAATTTCTTATGAAAATGAATTGTATTGATTTTGAAGTTGGCCCGTAATAGGCGTTTTGTACAAAAGAGGCTGACGTCCTAGTAAGAGAACAACGCCAAAAGATAGAAATTACAATTTGTATAAAAGAAAGAGAAAAACAGCTATGTGAAATGACCCCATTGGGTTCCAACTCTGTTATTGACTTTATATCTTCAAGCGTCTCATCACTTTGCTGTTTGGCCGAAGGTTGATCAGACTGATTGGCGTTGTCCGAGCTTGGTAGTCGATACCGAAATCTGGTTGCGAGATGATCCAATGAGACATAGTGTTACGCTTCGATCCATAATTTTTGCCTGGACTTCCCTTTCGAGTGTTCAGTCCACCGGGATACCCTTTTTTGCCCAAGTCTCCTTTTCAGGTTTTCGACTTGCCGGGTGTACAGTTTTTTTTATTTCCATCCCTTACTTTTGCCCGAACCCTTTTGGTTCGCCGGGAAGCCCTTATTTTTGCCTAGGCTAATCAACCTAGCGAGTCTTTGATTATGCGTAGTATATTTTCACTATGTCTGCATTGACGGGGTGAGGAAGGTCGTCACCATCCATGTAGGTTAGAATCATATCTCCTCCCGAGAAAATGTTCTTAACCACAAATGGCCCTTCGTATGTAGGGGTCCATTTTCCCCTAGGATCACCTTGCGGTAGTATGATGCGTTTGATCACTAGATCCCCGACTTGATATTCTTGACGTCTGACTTTCTTGTTAAAATCCTTGATCATTCTCTTTTGATACGTATGACCATGACAGAGAGCAGTAAGTCTCTTTTCATCGATTAGATTCAGCTGATCAAGTCGGGTTTGGATCCAGTCATCTTCGTTCAAACCCGCATCCTTCATAATCCTGAGAGAGGGTATTTGGACTTTGATGGGTAGGACTGCCTCCATGTGTTACCCCTGTCGACATCTGTGTTGAGGTACGGTACCCATGAAGAGCGAATGGTAACATCTCGTGCCAGTCTTTGTATGTCACCGTCATGTTCTGGACAATCTTCTTGATGTTCTTGTTAGCCGCTTCAACAGCGCCATTCATCTTCGGCCGGTAGGGAGAAGAGTTGTGATGCTGAATCTTGAACTGTTTGCAGAGCTCGGTGATCACTCTGTTATTGAGATTTATACCATTGTCAGTAATAATTCTCTCTGGTACACCATATCGACAGATCAGATTGTGTCAGATGAACCGCGCCATGACGTTCTTGGTTACTGTAGCAAAGGAAGCTGCCTCAAACCACTTTGTAAAATAATCAATTGCTACCAGAATGAAACGATGACCGTTAGACGCAATAGGTCTGATCTCGCCAATCATGTCGATGCCCCACATTGCAAAGGGCCAAGGAGATGTCAAAACATTCAGGGGAGCTGGAGGCACATGCACCTTATCAGCATAGACTTGGCACTTATGACAGGTTCAAGAATGCTGATAACAATCGGCTTCCATAGTGGACCAGTAATATCTTGCCCGTAAGATTTTCTTTGCCATGGTATGTCCACTGGAATGAGTTCCGAAGGTACCTTCATGTAGGTCTGCCATGATCCTTTCTGCCTCGCTTTTGTCTACACACTGCAGTAAGGTTGAATCATGGTTACGCTTATAGAGGATTCCATTACTGATGAAGAACTTCGCAGCGAACCTTCTCAGAAACTTCTTATCATTAACAGATTCCCCCTAGGGGTATTCTTGAGCCTCAAGATACCTCTTTACCTCGTGGAACCAGGGTTTATTTGCTACCTCTTCAGTATCAATGTCACAGTAGTGTGCGGGTTCATCCAACCTCTCAATGGTAATCTGGGGAGCTTCATTGTCCCACCTGACTTTGAACATAGAAGACATGGTAGCTAGCGCGTCCACCAACTGGTTCTCTTCTCGTGGGAAATGTTCAAAGGTTATCTCCTCAAAGTGTAGGAGCAATGTCAGGACATACTATTTGTAAGGAATAAGATTCGGGTACTTCGTATCTCACTCGCCTTTGATCTGATTTATCACTAGAGCGGAATCTCCGAATACACTCAAGAACTTAATCCTCAAGTCAATAGCATCTCGAAGACCCATAATACATGCTTCATACTCCGCCATGTTGTTGGTGTAGTTAAAACATAATCAGACGGTGAACGGAGTATAACAACCCTCAGGAGATATGGTTACAACACCAATGCCATTACCCAATGTGTTCGAGACTCCATCAAAATACATAGACCATCGAGATTCCTCCTAAGGTCCTTCATCCGGTCCAGGTTCTTTGCAGTCGGTTACCAACATGATATTCTCATCCGGGAACTCGAAATTCATGGACTGGTAGTCATCCACATCATGATGCCCCAAATGATCCGCCAATACACTCCTCTTGATTGCTTTCTAGGTTGTGTATTGGATGTCGTACTCGGTTAACATCATCTACCATCTTGCTATCCTTCTGGAGAGAGCGGGCTTCTCGAAAATATACTTAATCGGATCAATTTTCGATATCAACAAGGTAGTGTGAGTCAGCATATATTATCTCAGTCGGCGAGCAGCCCATGCCTAAGCGCAACAAGTTTTCTCGAGCAATGAGTACCGGGTCTCACAGTCGGTAAACTTTTTGCTAAGGTGATAAATGGCGTGCTATTTTCGACCAGACTCGCCATGCTGCCCTAGCACACACCCCATTGAATTGTCTAGCACTGTCAAGTATAATATCAAAGATCCCCCTTCAACTGGAGGCATCAAAATTGGTGGTTCTTGAAGGTATTCTTTGATTCTTTCAAAAGCATTATGTCACTCATCATTCCACTTTACCACTTGATCTTTCTTCAGTAGCTTGAAGATTGGCTCACAAGTAGCAGTCAGATGTGAAATGAACCTGGCGATGTAATTCATGTGTCCCAAGAAACCTTTAACTTCTTTCTCTATGCGGGGAGCCGACATCTCTTGTATGGCTTTTACCTTTGCAGGGTCTACCTGAATACCTTTGTCACTGACAACAAAACCCAGAAGCTTACCAGACCTTACCCCGAAGGTACACTTGTTCGGATTCAACCTCAACTTGCACGTCTTCAACCTGTCAAATAGTTTCTGGAGATGATCAAGGTGCTCCTCCTCAGTCTGGGACCTAGCTATCATGTCGTCAACATAAACCTTGATCTCATGGTGAATCATGTCGTGGAACAAAGTGACCATGGCATGTTGATAAGTTTCCCCAACATTCTTTAACCCGAAAGGCATTACCTTGTAACAGAAAGTGCCCCACTGTGTAACGAAGGTTGTCTTCTCTATGTCTTCAGGAGCCATATTGATCTGGTTGTAGCCAGAAAAACCATCCATGAAGGAGAATATCTTGTGTTGCACGGTGTTGTTGACTAGAACGTCAATGTGAGGAAGTGGAAAGTCGTACTTGGGGCTTTCCCTGTTCAGATCCCTGTAGTCCACACATATTCGTACCTTACCGTCCTTCTTAGGTACCAGAACGACAATGGCAACCCACTGCGGATAAGAAGTGACAGCTAAGAACCTTGCATCGAACTGTTTCATGACCTCTGCCTTGATTTTCTCTGACATTTCAGGGCACATACGGCGGACCTTCTGCTTTACCGGAGGGCAGTCTTCTTTGGTTGGCAGGAGATGTAAAACAATATCAGTGCCCAAACCAGGCATGTCTTCATAGGACCAGGAGAAGATCTCAACATAGTCGCGTAGCATTTTTATTAACCATTGTTTGACACTAGGCTCCAGATTCACACCTATTTTAACCTCTTCCCTGTCTTCCTCTGTAACCAAATTCACTGACTCAACTGGCTCTTCATGAGGCTGTATGGCCCTTTCTTCCTGCTGTAACAGTCTAGCAAGTTCTCTAGGCACCTCACAATCATCCATACCTTCATCCTCGGCTTGGTTGATCGGATATTCAAAGTCATAACTGGAAGTAGCAGAGTTGTTATCAATGGGATCCATAGTGGATATGGATATGCATTATGATACGTGAGTGTGTGTGTAAGAGCATAGCTGTTTTGATAAAGTGAGACAGAAAAGAAAAAACAAGAGCGCAAAATTTGTAATGCAAGAAACATCTAATGCTTTATTAATGATATATGAATTGACAAATAATAATCCCTCACAAGCAAAGCCAAGGCGCCTCGGGTAAGGCACCGGGCCGTACAAGTTCAAATTGTTTATTACAAATCTTAAAACAAAATCCAATTACTGCGGAATAAAAGAAACAGGTATGAAGTCCTTCGTCGTCCAATTATTCAGTCCATCGTTGGTTGTTGGGTAGATCCAGCTGTCGATGTTTGAATCTTCTTCACTGTCCTCAATTGCATTAACTCCACAATTGCTGATGTGTAGAGGAGGTCTTCTAGCCCACGCGCGCCTAACAGCCCTTTGAGCCCCTGTAGTAAATCCCAAACCAAATTTGTCAGTTTTGTGAGTGAAATCAAGGATTTGACCCTAATTGGTACACCCACCTTCCTCAATTACAGCCATGGCGTCCTTGAGAGAAGCCATCTTCAACGGAGGTTTATTGGTAGTAACTTCAGTTGATGCTGAGAACCGAGGGACCTCTTCGAAATCCTGACAAGGAGTTTATATGAATTCCCCGTCCATTTCTACATAGCGGAAGGAATTGAGATGACTCACCATATACTCCTCTTCATCTCGCACCATGATAATCTTCCCTTTCACCGGATATTTCAGCATTTGATGGAGTGTGGAAGTAACTGCCCAAGCTTATGAATCCAAGGATGACCCAACAAGCAAGAATATGATGGTATGATATCCATTACGTAGAAGGTGGACCCAAAAGTCTGAGAACCCACTTTGAACGGGATGTCCACCTCCCAGTGCACCGTTCTCTTTGATCCATCAAAAGCCCTTACCATAATGTTACTAAGCTTTAAGGTCAAACCTTCATAATCCAAACGGTCCAACGCTTTCTTTGGCAGAACATTAAGCGAAGACCCGGTATCTACTAGTACATGAGCCATAGTGGTGCCCCTAAACTCAATCGAGACATGCAGAGCATTATTATGGTTCCTTCCAAAAACTCGTTGCTGGAAAATGTGTGATGTCACATGCAAGTATACATAATCTTTTAAAGTAGTAAGTGATATATTAGTAAGGATGTAGAACACATATGGAGTGAAAATAACTTAAGTTGATGTGTAAAATTATCTTTTGTGAATGAGAATGAGCATAAATAACAATAATTGATGGTTGTCACAAGTTCAGTTTTAATGTAAACTGTATCAGAAATAACTTTGGTCTAAATAAAAATAATTAATAATGGAAAATATGTTGGGAAATGATCCATTAATATGAATTGTCTATTGTGTGTACATGATATGCTATGTCATTCCATATGAGTTCAGAATGTGATATTAAGGTGTATTCCTACTATCAGGAACATATACAATAAAGCAATTAGGCAAATTCTTAAGCCTCACATTTAACTTTAATGCATGTCCGATTTCATTCCAAATGCCTTCTATGATTGTAGCTGTTTATGCCAAAAATATCTAATCTAGTGAATATTTCTATCCTATTATTTTCAATCACAATTATCATGAGTGTTGTACCCCAAAATTTCCCCTCTCCAATTTCTCAAAGATTCTCTCACAAAATCTCCATTTCTCGAAATTCCATAAGGTTTGATCAGCTTAAGACACTTCCTCAACACTGATGACTCAAAACTAGGGTTTGAGTTTGCATAAGTACAATTGGACTTTTAATGCCCCATATAGTTTCCATGGATCATATTGGGCTCTCAAGCACCAGGTCAAAGATGGAACTTCTGAATCCTCGAAAGGAGGAAGAGGAAACTATCGAAAGGGCAAAGCAGATAAAAAAAGGTGTGCAATTATAGATAACCATATCAAATTCAAAATCTGGTTCAGGATGTTCGAACCACATGACTGATCGAAAGGAGTGGTGGGTAGATTTTGACAAGTCTAAGGAGAGCAAGCTTGCTTCGATTTCCCAAGCTTCAACTGGGAAATAACTTCCTTCGAGCAACCTTCTTCAATCCACAAGCTTTGATTGGGCAATGGCTTCCTTCGAGCAACCTGCTTCGATCCACAAGCTTCGTCTGGGAAATGGCTTCCTTTGAGTAACCTACTTCGATCCACAAGCTTCCACTTGGAAATAACTTCCTTCGATCAACCGGCTTCGATCCACTTCTAAACCCTTCGACACACATAGTTTCGACACTATGAATTACAAGTCTATATTTATGCTTTCTTTGATCCACAAGCTTCAAATGGGAAATGGCTTCCTTCGAGCAACCTGCTTCGATCCACCTGTAAACCCTTTCACACACATAATTTCGACACTATGAATTACAGTTTAACAAAAAAACATGCTGATAATAGTTCATTGTAAGACAATGATCAATTCGACAGAAGTTCAATGATTGAAAACTGTTAGACCACAAGGATAGTTGGTTGTGGCATTTGAAGTTTGGACATTTGAACTTTCGACCACTTAATCAACTGATTACTCAAAATATGGTTTTCCAAGTCTTGAGATTCTTGAAAAAACTTTGTGATGTTTGTTTAGTTGGAAAGCAATCTAGAAATTCTTTCGTTTTGACTATGCCAATGAGATCATCTTGCATACTCAAAGTGGTCCATTCGAAGAACATACAATTGGTGGAAACAAATATTATTTTGTTTGTTGATGAGTTTGGTCGAAATTTGTTGATCTATTTGATCAAAACAAAAGGACGGAGTATTCGATTGAAGGAATCAAATTGAAGAACATACATGCTACATGATCTTGCTTTGCAGGCCTCAATGCTTGTGTTTCACTCCATAATTGATTGTTTACACAATGAATTAAGCTATTACCCAAGTTATTAAGCCATTGTCCAAAAGATCTTTCCATAAATCAAGCTTTTTGGTACAAAATTTTCCTTGAGCCCATACCTTGCTTACTTATGATCATGGAAAGTAGCCTCTCTATACCAACAACTTTGGTACTTCATCATGGGATCGTGGAAAACTTGACATAATTTGATATTTGCATTTCAACCAAACCATAATTTGTTATCTTGCAAATCTGATTACTTCAACTTCCCAAACCTTTTCTCTATAAATGGAGAGACCATTTGCGAGCTAAGGGGGCCAGATTCTTGTGTGTTGAAAAATCCTCAAACACTCCTAAACTCTCAAAAAACTCAGAACCTGCACACAAGCACAAAACTTGGCACATCCTGACTTTACACACAAATTCTCAAATCCCTTTGTGCATTTTTTGGCCTTTCGATTCACTAAGCTTCCATACACCACATAGGAACTAGCCCAACCCTTAAACCACTTATGTAACTCCTCCTTCCTCATCCACCATTTCCAAAATCCTTCTGGATTTCAAAGCAAAGTAGTGATCCCACTAGCTCAAGGAAGGTTCCTGCAAGCTTAATCCATCATCGAACCATTTCTGAAAGTCATATAGAGGTCCTTCGAATTTCACTTCAAGAGGTAAGATTTCTTAACTGTGATATCTTTATACAAGCATTTTCAGCATATACAAATAAAAGAAAAGTCGGTGGCGACTCTTGCTATCCGCAACAATTGTGATCAAACGGAAAACAACCAAGTCAATTATCCCAACGTATTACAATGAGTTACACTTGTTTTTAGATTCCTCACAAAAATAAGCTTTTATCTTTCCCTAAGTTGATCATCCAAAGAAAATATAATGGATGATAAAATAAGGCACTAATAATAGGTCAAATGATATAAAAGATTACTTCATATTAACTTTACAATGCTCATTATAAAGGAGTTTAGCTCATAATGGTAAGTAATGAGTGCGTGTAAGAGGGGGGTGAATTAGGCACGTTAAACTTTTCTGGTTTTTAGTGATGAAGATGACTTATTTTTCTGGTTTATGGTGAAGTTATGAAAGCGATAAAGTTTAGAAAAATAAAGAACGCAAAGATGCATCCTGGTCCCCCTCATAATTCGAGAGTACTCCAGTCCCCTTTTAAATGGAAAAAGATTTTACTATTGTTTGGACTTGTGCACGACCAACATAAACACCAACAACAATCCCCTTGGATTTTCACTAAGTACACTAAGAGAACAATCCCCTGTTAATGACTCTCTTGTTTCCAACAATTTTGGACAACAAGGAAATAATACAAACAATCTTATTTTCAACAATCCTGAAAAATAAGATATGGATACAACAAGTGTTTTAAATATATAAGTTTGTAGGATGATTATCACTTAGAGTGATTTATCAATGACATTGATCTTCTCTTCCAATGACAATAATCCACAACCACTAGAGTGATAGATTTCTCAAGAATTATCTGTTTTATATGATGTGAAATATGCAGAAAAATTCTTGAATGAATGTTAGAAACTAGAAATGTAAATTTTGAAAGTATACAAATTTGATTGGAAGAGGTAAGTTTTGAATTTGAAAAATTAAGTATTTATAATTGTATAACACCTCTATGAAACATGTTAAGATATGCAAAAATATCATGAACAATTGTCAAATTGAAATGAAATAGTTCCATGAAGTGGTGTAAAGTATGCTACAGATTTTTCAAAAATGAACTGTGGGAAAAGTGACTTCCCTTTTATGTTAATCGATTTCATACTGTTAACGTTAACAAAATTTTAAAAACTTTCAATGGTAAATAAATGTCCCTAAGAGGTAAATTGATTTACCTAGTTCAAAATATGATTTTATGCTTCTGGAGATGTTTTGCTTCAGTGGTAAATCGATTTCCTAAGAGGTAAATCGATTTGCTCAGTACTTGAAAAAATGTTTTAAAACATTTTCCATGAACAAGAATGGTTTATGCAATGATTTATTTGAATACTTGAGCATCTAAGACTATAGTGAAGGTAAATATTATCATTATACCTTCTTGAGATACAAATAGCTTGAAACCAAAGTCTTGACTAATGATTCTTTGAATTCTAATGACATATTTTCCTTCTTGTTATTTGGAACTTTGTCTTCATCAAAATATAGTTATCATAGAGAAGATTGACTTCACATTCTCCCCCCTTTTGATGATGACAAACATTTCTCTTTGATGCGTTGTACTTTCGGAAAAGTTTCTCCCCCTAAGATGCATAACTCCTCTTTTATATGTGAAGCTACAAGTATTTTGGAATGATCCTCTTTGGTGGAGTCTTTGCATTGTTTGTACCTAAAAAATTTTTAAACCAAGAAAATATACAATCATAATACTTTTCTCCCCCTTTGTCATTATCAAAAAGAAGGGAAAGATGGGTGAAAGATTTTTTTGACAAGAAGCCATAAAAAGATAAAACTCATATTTAAACCATTCGAGAAAATTATCACAAGATATAATAACCATACATGCATTAAAAGTTTAAAAAAACAATTTATCAAAGTTATGGTACTAAGTACCTTACAATTCCATATTTTAACATAAAACTAAATAGTTCAACATAACATACCATAAAACATAATTTAAAAAAAAATATGCATACTAAAAGCAACATAAAAACTGCAAGTTTTGACAAACACAAACTATAGAACACATTTAGGATTGGTCCATCTCATTGTTATTATTATTGTTATTGTAGTTTGTTCCTTAGTAATGGAATTTATGTTGGATAGGTGTAACTCTTGGAAGAGGAACGTCGGGGTTGTTAGGATCGTATGGAGGAATGTGAAGATGTGAATAAAGGTATGATAATTTTTGGTTCACATTAGTTTGAAAAATATTGATCTGGTTGGTAAGGGCTTCATGGTTAAGAGAAATTTGGTTATTTTTCTATTTCCATTGATCATTAATGGAAGTGTTAAGATTGGAAAATTGTGATGTCATGAAGTCAAGGATAGCTTGATTACTTGGACCATTTGGAGGAGGAACACCTTCACCACCAACACCTTCTTGATCATTCTCTTCATTTCCTTCATTATTATCACCACCATATGTAACCATCTTTGTTTCTTGATAGAAAACTTATGACTCCTAGTATCCATTAGACAATACTAAACATCATCAAAATCAACCTCAAAGTTTTCCATAATACTAGTAATGAACCAAGCATACATAAGAGATTTTTACTTGGTGGTTTAGATCACATATGATGTAGGATGAGGCGAGACCAGTTGACCTTAATATCAATCTTAATTGCATATAAGACTTACATTTCCACATTGGTAATAGTGCAATGATTTCCACTTCTACGGAACACAGTATAAGCCAAGACATAATGGAGTAATCTATCATTAATAGAAAAATTTCTAGCTCTCCAAAAATCCTTTGAAGGTTCTTCCCCACCATGCGATACAAGCTTTTTCTCATGATATTCTTCTTCAGTAATCCTACTCAAACTAAAATAAAACTGTCTCTTCTTATAACCTATCCATTTTTTATCATTTGGAAGATATAAAAGGTTGCCAACAGAGGGAATGTCCAAAATTTTACTAAGTTTCTTAGGGGTCAAAACAATCTTTTTCCCTCTAACATGTGTAACAAATGTTTTATTTTCAATGCACATATTATGGTAAAACATCCTAACTAAATCATGATAATAAGGTCCAAAGGATGTAATAGGAGATCCCAAACCTAAAGAAATTAAAGTATCTTGAAAATCAAAGAATTTTTTAGGAAAAGAAGAGAGTTCACAATATTTAAGAGTTTGTACAACCTTCTTTTGATTGAACTTTTGATACCTTTCCAATTCCACCAGGGTGTGGTCCTTGAAGATATGAGGAACATCCATGGATGAAGATGAAGCTATTCTCTTCCCTTTTGCAGCTACTGAAGCCTTCCTCTTTGGTCTTGAAGCCATGGGTGAATGATATTGAAGGTTGAAGGGAGGCTTTAATGGAGTTTTTTATGGATTTGGATAAGATAATTTTTATGGGTTTTGAGAGAAAAAGAGGTGTTACATGGCTGCTAGGGTTGAGGAATGAGGGTATGGAATCATTTTTTGCTTTTAAAAAAGGAGAGAGAAGATATGTGATTGGACCAACCATTAAAAATATAAAAAAAAATTTTGCACGCTACATGGTAAATTGATTTACTCCTCATGTAAATCAATTTACCAAGGTCAAAAATGCAAAAAATAAAAATTTAAGGAAAGTTACAGCGTGAAATCAGTTTACCCAAAGCAAAACAGGCTAAAAAAATAGAGCCACGGTTTCAGTAGGAATTCGATTTACTACATGGTGATATCGATTTTCCCAGAAGAAAAAATAGAGAAAACATATTTTCCATAATTTTTCATACATATTACACACAATAAACACATATAAGAAGGGAGTAGAAGTAGAGAGATTATGAATAAATTGCATCAAAAATTAGTGAATTAAAAAATATGTGTGCCTTTGATTTATTGAAGTAATTATAACACGAGGTGAATGATTTGTGTCTTTTTCATCCAAAATTCCAAGTTCTCTTTGAATTTTGTAGAAAGGTTTTCGCGCCTAAGGTTTTTTAAATATGTTTGCAAGTTGATTATGAGTATCCATGAATGTTATTTCGACATCTCCTTGAAGTACGTGATCACGAAGAAAATAATATTGAATGTCAATATGCTTGGTTCTTAAGTGCATGACCGAATTTTTTGTAATATTAATTGCATTTGTGTTGTCACAACTTAGAGGTATGCATCCATGACCAAATTTTTTGTAATATTGATTGCATTTGTGTTATCACAACATAGAGGTATGCATGAAGTTGTTGCTTAAGCCAAAGTATTTGTGCATAACAACTACCTGCTACAATGTACTCCACTTCGGTCGTGCTAAGGGAAACACATGCTTGTTTCTTGTAAGCCCAAGATACTAATTCATTTCCAATATTGTGACACGTACCACTAGTGATTTTTCTATTTATTTTATATCCTGCATAATCCGCATCAGAATAACCAATTAAATTGAAAATACTACCTTTAGGATACCATAAAGCAACACTTGTTGTCCCTTTTCATACCTTTTAAGAACTCGTTTTAATTGAACAATTTGGAAGGAAAGTGAATCACAATTATTGCATACCAAATTCTGTTTTTGTTGATTAATAATCTTTTGTTTTTCATCCTTGAAATTATTTTCCATTGTCTCAACTTTTTCTTCTAAAAATGAAATATGTTTCTTTTGAGATGAAATAGTTTTGTACATAATTTTGCATTCATTTATGAGTTCATCTATTTCACCTTATACATCATTATCATAAAGATAAAATTCATTACTAACCTCATTATTTTCATCATCCGAATGATGTGAAGCCATCAATGCTATATTTGACCTTTCCACACTATTCGAGTCAGAGGAAGAACTTATCTCACTGTCTTACCAAGCAACATAGTCTTTTTTATACTTAGTCTCCTTTTTGCCTTTGTATCCACCTTTCTTGCAGAGTTTCGTACAATCTAGCTTTATATGACCCTGCTTTCCACATTCATAACATATGACATCTTGCGTTGAAGTGGAAGCCTCCTTTTTCCTGAAATATTTCTTTCTATTTGCATAAAAAGAGGATTTGTCATTTTTACCAAAGTACTTACCAAGCCTTTTCACAAGAAGCATGAAGTATTCGTCTTCTTCCGGATTGTCTTGTTTTCAACTTTTTTGAAATCAACCTTTAATGTAATGCTTTTAGATTTCTTATCTTGATTCTCATGCTTTTCAAGCCTTCCAAGTTCTGTTTCTTATTCTTGAAGTTTACCAAATAATGTTGCAGAAGTCATATTTGATGGGCCCTTTTTTTCGGAGATTACTGTCACTTTAGATTTCCATTCCCTTGTAAAGGATCTAAGCACTTTAAGATTTAATTCATTGTTAGTTAATGTCTTACTGGGTGTTTTTAGATGATTCCTCAAGTGCACAAATCTTTTTTGCAAGTCGATAATTGATTCTCTGAGCTACATTCGAAATAGTTCGTACTCTTGACTCAATGTATTTCATCTAGATCTTTTGACTTTCGCGGTTCCTTCGTGAGTTTCAACCAAAGTATCCCAAACTTCCTTCGCTGTTGTGCGTGCCAAAATATAGAAAAATCCGTCCATGCTAAGAGCCCCTTGAAGAAGATTGATTGAATTTTTGTCATAAAGAACATTTTTCTCATCATCTTCATTCCATGCACTTTCGGGCTTAGGGGAGCCAACTCCATTAACAACCGTAGTGGGAACGAAAGGACCATTTACAAAAACATTCCAAACATATTTTCTTTGAGATTCTAAATGCGCCTTCATGCATATTTTCCAGAATTCGAAATATTCACCACAAAATAGTGAAGACTTATTATTGCTACCACCATCTTTAAAAATAAGATTTGAGTTCGCGGAAGCCATTATCGATCTTCTAGGAACAGGTTACCTATAGCCTATTATGGTGCCAAATTTAAGTAATGAGTGCACCTAAGAGAGAGGGGGGGTGAATTAGCCACTTTAAAATTTTCTGATTTTTAGTGATGAAGATAACTTATTTATCTGGTTTATGGTGAAGTTATGAAAGCGATAAATTACAGAAAAATAAAGAACACAAAGATGTATCATGGTTCCCCTCACAGTCCGAGAGTACTCCAATCCTTTTTCAACACGAAAGAGATTTTACTATTGTTTGGAATTGTACACGACCAACACAAACACCAAGAAAAATCCTCTTTGATTTTCACTAAGAACACTAAGAGAAAAATCCTCCCCTAATGACTCTCTTGTTTCCAACAATTCTGGACAACAAGGAAATAATACAAACAATCTTATTTTCCATAATCCTGAAATATAAGATATGAATACAACAAGTGTCTTAAATATATAAGTTCGTAGGATGATTTTCACATAGAGTGATTTATCAATGAAATTGATCTTCTCTTCTAATGACAATAATTCACAACCACTAGAGTGATAGATTGCTCAAGAATTTTCGGTTTTATATGATGTGAAATATGTATAAAAATTCTTGAATGAAAGTTAGAAACTAGAAATATGAATTTTGAAAGTATACAAATTTGATTGGAAGAGGTGAGTTTTGAATTTGAAAAATCAAGTATTTATATGTGCATAACACCTTTATGAAACATAGTAAAGATATGAAAAGTTATCATGAATAATTGTCAAGCTGAAATGAAATGGTTCCATGAAGTGGTGTATAAAGAGGTGTAAAGAATGCTATTGATTTTTCAAAAGCGCACAGTGGGAAATCAATTTCCCTCTTATGTAAATATATTTCATACTGTTAACGTTAACAAAATTTCAAAAGCTTTTAGTGGTAAATATATTTCCTTAAGAGGTAAATCGATTTACCTAGTGCAAAATATGATTTTATGCTTCTGGAAATATTTTCAGTTAGTGGTAAATCAATTTCCCTAAGAGGTAAATCAATTTACTCAGTATAAAACTTGAAAACTTGTTTTAAAAAAATTTCCATTAACAAGAATGGTTTATGCAATGATTGATTTGAATACTTGAGAATCTAAGACTTTAGTGAAGGTAAATATTATCATTATACCTTCTTGAGATACAAATAACTTGAAACCAAAGTCTTGACTAATGATGCTTTGAATTTGAATGAAATATTTGCCTTCTTGTTACTTAAAGATTTCTCTTCATTAAAATACATTTAATATAGAGAAACTTGACTTCACAATGATGAGCTCGGTATATTCATCAACACTAGATCCTAATGTAAACATTATTAAACACATAATGAAAAATAAGTGAAAACCTAAGAGTAACTTCTTCTTCTTCTTGCCATATTCAATTGACAAGAGACAAGTTTTGTCATGAAAAATATTGGTAGCTTATAATTGAGATGAATATATGATAAACTCTCCACCTTTGTTCAGCTTACTTTTACATAAATTTCTATCGAGTGTTTCTCTGAGTCTGAACCTCTTTGCATTTTTACAAAAATATCCTTTTATAGTCAACTTCATATAGGGTTTGGTGGAGTCTTAGACCATAGAATTTTGAATATTCATTACTTTTTACCCATAATATTCATAAAGTTTACCTCTAATTCTCCCTTTTTGTACCATTGTTGGGAAAGGTACAAATATAATGCGGAGGACAAGGTGTCGCGTGGTAGGCTAGTTGCGCAGGGAGGTAGTGGTGGTGCCTAACAGAAGTATGTGTTGAAGGGAGGCAAGTTGCACACTAATTCCACAAAAGTAAAAACTTTAGGTTTTTGTCTTTTAGTGCTTAGGTCATACCCTTTCACTTTCCAACTCAGCTTGTCATTCAAATGCTAATATTCCTCCAATTTTCTTTCTTCCATAGGATATTTACTCTCTTCAACATCTCATGGCCCTAAAGCCTACTGGAAATGAAGTACTTCACCAAGTATTTCTCTATCGCGTTAGAACTAGTCACCAGAGGGACTCCCGCTCAAGCATAAAACACATAAAATTCACAAAATTGAGCACCTAGTGTGCTATGTACTAATCTATCTAAAAACAACAGAGTTATACTAAATAATTATATCAACATTAACTAAAACATAAAAATAGAAAGTGTTAAAGGCTTAAATAACCAACAATCTATGAGTTATATAAACGCATTTATGCATAGCTGGTGTACACCCTCCCTTCATATTTAGCCTATACAAGGGTGTAGGATGTGGAGCATGGTGACGTCTACCTCGATCCAAGTTAAAACTAGGGAGCATGGATGAGGATCCAACCCTTGGTTGCAGAATGTTCCTCTGTGACATGGAGCATAGTACAAAAGTATGACAATATCATGTTGATGTTTCTGATCTCAAGCCTCGCTCTATGAAATGCAAGTAAATTTCCAAACGCATTATACAAATTAATACTCTACTACATCAAGGCTACATACAATGAGAAAATAAAGTAACCCAAAATGATAGCTAGCATCATTAGATGTGCAAAGTCGCGAATTACAAATCAAGAAAATTCTAGAAGCACATTTTTCGTTTCATTAGAATAAAATTCAATCTCCTTTATAAAGCAAGCAGTTAGGGATCTCACACCGAAAACAATATGTCATCATAGTCGATGAACGCTGGTGATCTGACCTAAATAGACAAGTTTAAAAGGGTAAAAGAGAAAGCCCCAGAGTTACAATAATTTGTAAATAACGAAAATGATAAAGCAAAGTGCAAACCTCTAAAGTGAATAACACTTGAATCGTCAAGGTAAAATATTTTAATTAAACATCAAATATTGCTACACCTAAGACACAAAAGCCTACGAAGCCATATAAGAAAGAAAAAAGAAGTACATGAAAAAGGAATAACAAGCTGAAGCATTTGGATTTGAAGTATAAGGACTGCCTTCATGAGCCACTATGGCAGTGCACTTCAATAGGTCTAATGTCTCACAAAAATTATGACATCCGAGCATGTCTTACATAGTCCAATCATGAGACTCACAAAGCATTGTTTCCAATTGTCCACCTCATATTGGAGATCTCTAAAGGCCTCTACATAAGCCTCGATATTCTGAAGAGTTTTATGATGATCCTCCACTTAACGAGTTTTCTTTGTAATGGAATAAGAAGCATACTAATATTGTTTATATGTTTCTTTTAGAGCACCATCGAGCTTTGTCACTTGAGATCCAGAGAAGAAGGAGAGCCTTGAATTTTAGCCACATTCTGCATTGAATTGGCTGCTTTAACTTCCTCTTGCAATGCAACAAACTTCTTTTGGACAATATATCACCTTAGATTCATAGCTTTGGTTTTCCATTCACAAGTATCCCTAATAGTAGAAGCCTCCTCACGAATTCGACCAAGCCGAGAAGAGAAGACATCTGACACACACATAAAGGATTTATCTTCCATATAAGAAGGTTCTAGTATCTACCAACTTCGGACTGCACCAAAGCCGGTCATCTCACTACCCCTAATAAAAGGCCAAGATGGTCAAGTAAGGTTCTAGGTCATTAGTGCTTAGTGACATCACTCAGCGGCCCCGTACTCTCCTTGATTGAACTCAAGGGTTACCGGTACTCACTAATATGTCGCACTAACATAGCTATTGCTTCGACCGTGTCGGTATACCCCGCACAGTTTCCACAATGTATTGCTATCTATGAATGTTTCCCAAAATCCGGGTGTAGGATTGCAAACCCAAACAATAGAGCCAAGATGTAAAGCAAACAAGACAAACAATTAATCATGCAAGAGGGTGATCTAAGCCCTAAGGTTACTCCACTTTTAAAATTATCCCCAGTAGAGTCGCCAGTTCTGTGATACGGTGGGAGAACTGACTATGGTTTTGCGTTTGTTTTCGCAAATGTTTCGGTTGAGCAAGAGTCGCCACCGACTTTTTATTTTATCCTAAGGAAAGGTTTAAAAAGCACAGCAAAAACCTTTGAGATTTTTCTTGGGTTCGGGGAGTAGATTATAGAAAGGGAAGGTATTAGCACCCTTTCTATCCATGGTTATCCATGGGCTCTTAGGTACTTGCTTAGATCAACTTGCCTTGGTTTTCAATTGTTTGAAATGGTGCTTTGTGTGTGTTTTGAAAATGTTTTGAAAAGATGCCTTGTCTAGGCTACCCTTGTAACAATTCTTTACTCGAATGTTTTACAAAAGGTGTTTGTCTTTTTGAAAAGATGTTTCAAGGTTTTTTTTGAAAGTTTGTTTTGAAAGTGTTTGTGAAGTGTGGTTTGAAAAATAGGCAAGTGTTTTAGAAAGTTGACAAGTACTTAAGAGTTATCTACCCTAAAGTTCTCAAAGTTTTTTGTTATGTTTTAACCCTTTTAACAATTTTGTTCCACCATTGCATTTGGTGGACAATCTTGTGTTAGGATGTGAAAGGGACGGACACGGGTCATCGTTTAGACCATAATTGCAATAGTGTTAAGTATCTTTGGGCAATTTTTCCTTGAAAGGGACTTGATCATTTTAGGCAACTTTTCGAAAGCGTCATCGAGGGACTATGATCATTTGAATTGTTTGTTTTTGCCCAAAGAAACCTAACATACAATATGGCCCAATTATTGAAGGCAACAAGTGGAATACCCTAGGGGTGCAAGTGTGATAAGTGTTGTCCATTTTCATGCTTGTTTATCTTGAAATTAGGTCAAACTATTTTGTTGTTTTTATTCGCATACAAACCCTAATTCTAACATGGTATATTTAGAAAGCAATAAAGTGCGAAATTTAAATTTCCTAAGCTATTACAACACAATATGGGAGGGGGGTACAAATGTTCAAATGGGGGATTTGACAAGGAAATTAAACCTAGCTATTACATCAATTTGGAATTATTTACAAGATAATTGATTGCACAAATTAAATGGAAATAAAAATAAATATGCAAAATACAAAAAGGTTTTTTACATGTATGAAAAAAAAAGTATTTTTTATGTGTAAACAAAATAAAAAAGGTATTATTTTTGGAGTTTTTGTGTTTTAAGGGCAAAACCCTAATTTTATTAAGTAAATATATTAACTATTTAATATGTATAATATTTAATAATTATATACAAAAATAAAATAAAATGAAGTATATTTATACAAAAAGTATTTTTGGAGGTCAAATATTAATAAAATAAAAATGCATGTATTTTTGTATTTTTGCCCTAAATATATTAATATATATATATGAATATCTTGATTATTTACTAAATATATTATATATACAAGAATAATAATAATTAATATTTATAAAAAAAAGTATATTTTATATAAAATATTTTAAGAAGATAAGACAAAATAAAAATGAAAAGAAAATGCTGTTTACATTATTTTTAGTATTTTAAGTAAAAAGTGTTTATTTATTTATTTATGTACAAATAGCAATATAAACACATAAATGCCTAAAAAATATAAAAATAGTATAAAAAATATTTTTTGTGTTTTTAATATTATTAGCAAAAATTGAAGGGGTGAAAAACACAAGAAGGGGGGGTTGAATTGTAAAACTGGAAACTTAAAGCAAATGACAAGGTATTTTTATCCTGGTTCGTTTGATCTCAAACTACTCCAGTCCACCCGTTCAAGGTGATTTCGCCTCTCTCCAACGAGGTCTTAATTCACTATATTCAACTGAATACAAATCTGTTTTAGCAACTGCTAAAACCTTCTTGATTCAAACCACAATCCGGTTTGTCAAGGCAACACTTTCTTACAAAGGAATAATCAAATGTGTGTGAATGTTTCTACAAAAACTATATCACAACTGTGATGTTTACACAAATGAAGCTTAGAATACTAAGTTGCTAAACGCTAATAGAGTATCAGAGTTTGGTGGTTTAGCAAAACTTGTAGAGTGAAGATTAATGATCAGCTTTTTACGTGTAGAGAGTTTGGAAGCATTAGCCGTGATAATCTTCAAAGCTTGGTTTATATAGCACTTTGAGAAGATGAACGTTGAAGCAAATATTCTTGATTCAATGCTATTTACAAGCTTTCCTTTCTGAGCAGATCTTGTCTAGAATGATGCCGTTGGTATTGATTAGCTTTCAATGCACAGTACCGTTGCTTCTTCAATGCACGATCTGGCTTGGCTCATTCTGATTCTGCTTTGCTGCTGATGAACTGATTTGATTCTGTATCAGAGTATTTTACGCGCAGTTCTGTTCATCAAGCTTCAGCATGTGCAAGCGTTGATCTTCTGATCTTGACGTTCTGATTCAGCAACTTCTGATGCTGATGCACAAACTCATATTCTGATGCTGGGAACGTGATCTTGCTTATTTTAATCAGCATATCTGCAAGTCAGAGCATAGTAATTTTAAGTAGCATATAATTCAATCATGAAATATTTAACTACTATATCTTTTCACATTGTTATCATCAAAACTTAATTATAGGGTACTAGATTCAAACATTGTTCTAACAATCTCCCCCTTTTTGATGATGACAAAAACTAGATATTTTAAATGAAAAATAACGTGAAAAGGTTATCAGATCTATGTATCAGAATAAGAAGTACGGAGAAGTTAGAGTTTAAGAAATACTCCCCCTGAGTTTGTTACTTCCCTTTGATATGCGTGTTCTTCAGAGTCAGATCTTTTTCTGTCTTTGAGCATCAGATTGTAAGTCTTTGACTTATCAGAAAGCAGAGCTTCAGAGCTTTTCCTGTCAGAGCTTTGCTTCAGATCAGAGTGTTAGGTTGATCAGAGCTTCATATATCAGAACTTCATATTTGATCAGAGCAACATGGTCTTCTAGTCTTCATTGTGTTCAAGAGCTTCCTTGTGCCTGTAGACTTAAAGACAAAACAGAAAAACATTTCAAGTAATAGATAGTTAGAATGTTTGAGAGTTTCTGTCTAGTTATCCGTTATTGATTTAAATATCATTCTTGTTCTCCCCCTTTTTGTCAGCAATCAAAAAGTGCTGGTGATGTGCTAAAATGATTTAGATCAGAAAAACTAATAGTATTAAAGATAGTTCAGAATCAGAGCAAAATAGCATTACAAACCATAGTCAAAACATAGTCAAAAGTACATCAGAAAATAAGGAAAATATAGAGAATGTCATGCATGAAAAAATTTCAAGGTTGTGGGGGCATGCGTGAGAACAGGCTTTCCAGCATTGCCTGAATCTTTTCAGAAGTTGCATTCTGCTTCTGAACCAAGGTGACAACAGAATCAATTTTGCTGTCCTGGACATTCATTCTAGCTTCCATCTTCTGATTATTCTCATCCATCCGCTGCTGTAGACGCAAGTCATTCAGCCTTAACTCTTCCAGAGCCTGCCTGTCCAAGGCAGCTTGAGAGCTTTCAGCAGGAGGAAGCTTCTCAGAACTTTCAGCTACATCTTCTGCTGGATTCTCTTCTTGAAGAGTCTTGTCTTCTTCTGCTGGTTCCACCTGAGCAGCTTGCTCTTTCTCAGACCACGATGCAGAGTCCAGAGGAAGCACAACTTCTTGAGGCAGCTGACTCTCAACTTCCTTCAGCAGCTTGCTAAAGTTCTGTTGAGCCTGCTCATAGTTGACGTCCTGCAGCTTGAGTGCTTCAGCACGAACCCAAACTCTGAACTGTGACCAGAGCTGATCAGAAGCAGCTGGGTCGATCATCCCGGGACAGACTTGCTTCAAGGAAGCAATCCACTGTTAACTCAGAGAGAACCTCAAGATTCTTTACTGGGTGAGAAGAGTTCTGGTAGGCGCTTGATATTGCTCAGAGGTTTCCTTCTTCTGATTTCCTGCAGAAATGCTGGAGGATGCCATTGTTCTCACACAAAAAGCTTGAGAGTAATTTGAGAAAAGCTAGGGTTTTGAAGGAGATATGCAGAAAAATTCTTAAGAGATTATGAGTAAGAGTAAAGATTAAGAATGAAGAGTAATGTGCTTAAATAGGATTTTCAAAAATTATTTTGAAAAATAAAACGTTTTTAAGAGAGAGAAAAAAAATAATGATTGCAATTAACAAGCGTGATTACTTTTGCATTTAATGCTTGCTGATTTTGGGGGATTTGAGAAAGATACTTAAAACGGTTACCAGACATGTGTCTCAATGCACCCAATCAGCGTTTTCCTTTCTCAGAAACGTGCACGCGTTCTGCTTCAGGGATTTGCTGATGATTGGATGACACTTGTTTGATATAGTGATCAGCACGTCTGTCTTTGAGATTAGACTCTCAGATCTTCAGACTTGCCTCTGATACAATCTGCATGTTCTAACTTTCTGAAACAAAGATTGATCAGAAGTTCACAGTAATATAATTACATTCTGAAAGATAAAAATATGGAATTAAAGCATTTTCATTCTGGGCATACTTTCATGCTGAGATGTTTCAGAATGAAATTAAACCTATCTTCTGAAAGGGGTTTTGTAAAGATATCAGCCCATTGATGGTCTGTATCTATAAATTTCAAGTTTAAAATGCCTTTCTGAATATAGTCCCTAATGAAGTGATGTTTTATTTCTATATGCTTAGCTCTAGAATGTAAAATAGGATTCTTACTTAAGCAAATAGCAGAAGTATTATCACAAAGAATAGGAATGTTACTCTCAAAAATCTGGAAGTCTTCAAGCTGACTTTTCATCCAGAGCATCTGTGTGCTGCAACCAGCTGCTGCTATGTACTCAGCTTCTGCTGTTGACAGAGCAATAGTTGATTGCCTTTTGCTGGACCACGAGATCAGATTTTCTCCCAGAAACTGGCAGCTTCCAGAAGTACTTTTTCGTTCCACTCTGTCTCCAGCAAAATCAGCGTCGCAGTAGCCTACTAAACTGTAATCACTAGATTTTCTATAAAACAAACCCAGATTAGTAGTACCTTTCAGATACTTGAAAATTCGCTTAACAGCTGTTAAGTGAGATTCTCTAGGATCTGATTGGAATCTAGCACAAATACATACACTGAATAGAATATCAGGTCTTGAAGCAGTCAGATAAAGGAGAGAACCAATCATACCTCTGTAGACTTTCTGTTCTACGCTTTTGCTTACCTCTTCTCTTTCCAGAATGCACGTGGGATGCATTGGAATCTTTGATGGCTTACATTCTGAGAGGTCAAATTTCTTCAGAAGATCTCTGATGTATTTGCTCTGATGAATGTAAGTTCCCTCTGGAGTTTGATTGATCTGAATTCCTAGAAAGAACTTCAGTTCCCCCATGAGGCTCATCTCAAATTCTGCCTGCATACACTTAGCAAATTTTCTTCCAAGAGAAGGATTAGTAGAACCAAAGATTATATCATCAACATAAATTTGACAGACTAAAATGTCACTCTTAACTGTTTTACAGAATAGAGTGGTGTCCACTTTCCCTCTGGTGAACTCATTTTCAAGCAGAAAGTTACTTAGCCTTTCATACCAAGCTCTGGGAGCTTGTTTCAGACCATACAGTGACTTTTTCAGTTTGAAAACATGTTCTGGATGTTTAGTATTTTCAAAACCTGGGGGTTGGTGAACATACACTTCTTCTTCTATATAACCATTTAAGAATGCACTTTTGACATCCATCTGATACAGAGTGATGCCTCTATTAACAGCAAATGAGATTAAGAGTCTGATAGATTCTAACCTGGCGACTGGGGCAAAGGTTTCTGTATAGTCTATCCCCTCTTGCTGACTATAACCTTGTGCAACCAGTCGTGCCTTGTTTCTGACGACTTCACCTTGTTCATTGAGCTTGTTTCTGAACACCCATCTTGTTCCAATGACGTTGAATCCTTTTGGTCTTGGAACGAGATCCCATACGTCGTTTCTGGTGAATTGATTCAGCTCTTCTTGCATTGCCAGAATCCAGTCATTGTCCAGAAGTGCTTCATCAATGGAAGAAGGTTCAATCAGAGACACAAGTCCCATCAGAGTTTCTTCAGAGTTTCTGAGGCTTGCTCTTGTTCTGATTGGATCTTCCTTTCTTCCTAGAATAGATTCTTCTGGGTGATCCAAACTGCTTCTGGGTACTCTCTTCTGAGGTTGATCAGCAGCAGTTGTAGGATTTCTAGCATTGCTTCTTTCAGACGTTGAAGGAATGTCTGTGTTGAGAGCTTCTGATGACTTGTCTTCAGAACCTGCAAATTCAATTTCTATACCTGCAAGATTTTCATTCTGCTTTGACTTTTCAGAGTCAAGCTTGTCATCAAAACGAACACTGATTGATTCTTCCACAATCTGTGTTTCTGTATTGTATACTCTGTACCCTCTTGAGCGTTCAGAGTATCCTAACATAATACACTTCTGTGCCTTAGAATCAAACTTGTTCAAATAATTCTTAGTATTTAGCATATAGCAAGTACATCCAAATGGATGAAAGTGCGAAATGTTGGGCTTTCTGTTCTTCCACAATTCATATGGAGTCTTTTCCAGAATAGGTCTTATTGAGATTCTATTCTGAATGTAGCACGCTGTGTTTATTGCCTCTGCCCAGAAAGTCTTAGCAACGTTTGTCTCGTTGATCATGGTTCTGGCCATTTCTTGCAATGTTCTGTTCTTTCGTTCTACAACTCCATTTTGTTGGGGAGTTCTAGGACAAGAGAAGTCATGCAGAATGCCTTTGTCATTAAAGAATGACTCAAAATCTTTATTTTCAAATTCTCCACCATGATCACTTCTGACTTTAACGATTCTAAGATCTTTTTCATTCTGAACTTGGTTACAGAAGGTAACAAACACAGAGTGTGACTCGTCCTTGTGTCTTAAGAACTTTACCCATGTCCATCTGCTATAGTCATCTACGATTACTAACCCATACTTCTTGCCACTGACAGAAGCAGTCTTAACTGGTCCAAATAAGTCAATGTGCAGAAGTTCTAATGGCTTAGAGGTAGAAACAACATTTTTGGATTTAAAAGATGGTTTTGCAAATTTGCCTTTCTGACATGCTTCACACAGAGCATCTGAATTGAACTTCAAATTTGGAAGTCCTCTGACCAGATTGAGTTTGTTAATCTGAGATATTCTTCTCATACTAACATGCCCCAATCTTCTGTGCCAGATCCACTGCTCGTTGTTAACAGACAGAAGACATTTTACGTTCTGACTCTTAAGTTCAGAAAGTTTGATTTTGTAAATGTTGTTTTTCCTCTTACCATTAAATAGGATAGTCCCATCTTTCTGACTAACAGCTTTACATGATTTTTGATTAAAGATTATATCATAACCGTTATCACTTAATTGACTTATGGATAACAAGTTATGCATCAATCCATCAACAAGCAGAACATTATTAATAGAGGGAAGATTTCCGTTACCTACAGTTCCAGAGCCAATTATCTTTCCCCTCTGATTGCCTCCAAAGCCAACGTGGCCTCCAGGCTTAAGTTCCAGGCTTTGGAACATATGCCTTCTTCCCGTCATGTGACGTGAGCAGCCAGAGTCCAGGTACCATGACTGGTGTTTCTGACTTGCTGCTAAAGATATCTGCAACATGTATTATTTTATCCTTAGGTACCCAGATCTTCTTGGGTCCTGTTTTGTTAGTTTTACCAAAACTCTGATTGAATTTTGGTTTCACAAAGTGATTGCTACTAGTATATTTGATGTCATGTGTGTGACCATACACAAAGTGTGAATTTAGAGGAGTGTACTTAATTGTTAAATCCATGACATTTTTAGGTGTAGGATTCTTACCTAGGTATCCTATTCCTTTCCTGCCGTTTCTGCTAACTCCATAGATCATTGAAGCCATTTTGCTTCTATCTATGCTTTTAGCAAGGAACTTCTGGAAACTATGATCATACTCCTTGATGATCTCATCAGCGTTGCTGGGAGTTTCAGCAATTGGTTCCTTCTGAGAGTTTTGTAAAGAGTTTTCTAATTTTAAAATTTTATCTCTCAGCTCAGAGTTTTCCAATCTGAGACTCTCAGACTTATTAGAGTCAGATTCAAGAGTCCTTTTCAGGTCTCTGAATTTAGCTCTAATCTGCTGATAACGTTCCAGAATTTCATTTAGGCTTTCAGCAAGTTCAGCCTTTGTAAAATTAACAGCGAAGTTAGGGAATACCTCTTCTGTGTCTGATTCTGAGTCTGAGTCAGAAGCTTCACTGTCATCTTGAATGTTAGCCATAAGCGCTAGGTTCGCCCTTTCATCATCTGATTCTGAGTCAGCTTCAGACGAGTCAGAGTCATCCCATGTGGCCATGAGACTTTTCTTCTTCTCTCTTCCAAACTTCCTTTTTGGCTTTTCCCTCTGAAGCTTTGGACAGTCACTCTTGTAGTGACCTTGCTCATTGCACTCGTAGCAGATGATGTCTTTTGTATTTGGCTTCTTGCTACCTGAGGAGCCTTCAGATCTTCTGTATCCAGAGGAAGAATCTGTCCTTCTGTGTCTGGAAGAAGACTCGTTATGATCAGATCTTCTGGGATTCCTGAACTTCTTTTGTCTTTGCTTCCACAGTTGATTTACTCTTCTGGAGAGAAGAGAGAGCTCGTCTTCTTCTGATGAGGATCCATCAGATGTTTCTTCAACTGCCTGCAAAACTTTAGATTCAGATTTTCTGTTAGATTTCAAAGCTATAGGCTTACCTTGCTTCTGAGGCTCGTCAGCTTCCAGCTCTATCTCATGACTTCTGAGGGAGCTTATAAGTTCCTCCAGAGTGATTTTGTTGAGATCTTTCGCCAGCTTCAGAGCAGTAACCATAGGCCTCCACTGCTTGGGTAAACTTCTGATTATCTTCTTGACATGGTCAGCAGTAGAGTACCCCTTGTCCAGAACTTTGAGACCAGCTACCAGAATCTGAAATCTAGAGAACATAGTTTCAATGGATTCAGATTCTTCCATTTTAAACGCCTCATACTTCTGAATGAGCGCCAGAGCCTTTGTTTCCTTGACTTGAACGTTGCCCTCATGCGTCATTCTGAGAGAATCAAAGATGTTCTTAGCTGTGTCTCTGTTGGAGATCTTCTCATACTCAGTATAGGAGATAGCACTGAGAAGGATGGTTCTGGCCTTATGGTGATTCTTGAAATCACGCTTTTGTTGATCAGTCATTGACTTTCTATCAATCTTCTGACCAGTTGCATTAACAGGGTGCGTGTATCCATCTGTCACCATATCCCACAGATCAGCATCATGTGCTAGAAAGAAGCTTTCAATTCTGTCTTTCCAGTAGTCAAAGTTTTCTCCATCAAAGACTGGAGGTTTGCCGCTGAATCTGTCTCTATCCTCATTGTTGTCATTGCTGAAATGAGAGTTGTTTCCTGCCATAGTGTTTTTCTGATGCTGGATCTTTTACTGACACGGTTAAGTGTTTTAGCTCAGAACCAGGCGCTCTGATGCCAATTGAAGGGGTGAAAAACACAAGAAGGGGGGGTTGAATTGTAAAACTGGAAACTTAAAGCAAATGACAAGGTATTTTTATCCTGGTTCGTTTGATCTCAAACTACTCCAGTCCACCCGTTCAAGGTGATTTCGCCTCTCTCCAACGAGGTCTTAATTCACTATATTCAACTGAATACAAATCTGTTTTAGCAACTGCTAAAACCTTCTTGATTCAAACCACAATCCGGTTTGTCAAGGCAACACTTTCTTACAAAGGAATAATCAAATGTGTGTGAATGTTTCTACAAAAACTATATCACAACTGTGATGTTTACACAAATGAAGCTTAGAATACTAAGTTGCTAAACGCTAATAGAGTATCAGAGTTTGGTGGTTTAGCAAAACTTGTAGAGTGAAGATTAATGATCAGCTTTTTACGTGTAGAGAGTTTGGAAGCATTAGCCGTGATAATCTTCAAAGCTTGGTTTATATAGCACTTTGAGAAGATGAACGTTGAAGCAAATATTCTTGATTCAATGCTATTTACAAGCTTTCCTTTCTGAGCAGATCTTGTCTAGAATGATGCCGTTGGTATTGATTAGCTTTCAATGCACAGTACCGTTGCTTCTTCAATGCACGATCTGGCTTGGCTCATTCTGATTCTGCTTTGCTGCTGATGAACTGATTTGATTCTGTATCAGAGTATTTTACGCGCAGTTCTGTTCATCAAGCTTCAGCATGTGCAAGCGTTGATCTTCTGATCTTGACGTTCTGATTCAGCAACTTCTGATGCTGATGCACAAACTCATATTCTGATGCTGGGAACGTGATCTTGCTTATTTTAATCAGCATATCTGCAAGTCAGAGCATAGTAATTTTAAGTAGCATATAATTCAATCATGAAATATTTAACTACTATATCTTTTCACATTGTTATCATCAAAACTTAATTATAGGGTACTAGATTCAAACATTGTTCTAACAAAAATAAATAAGTCAGAATAAAAAAAGAAAAGTCAAAAAATCATTAAAACAAACAAAATGGGCTCAGGGGGTGTGAAACCAAAAACATGGTGTGAAAAGAAAAATCAAAGCAGGCCCAGCCCACGTGGCTTCTTCTTCAACCTCTGGACAGTTCTTGTTCAAAAAACACGCGCCTTGTTCATGAATTCAAACATCCTGATTCCTTGAGTTTTAGCACAAACTTACAACATAAGAAATGTTAATCATCAAGCCACGATTCTAAATATGTAAAGAACTCATCCTAACTCTCAGAAATGAGAGAGAATTTCATCATTCCCAAATCTTAACCTAACTTTTTAACAATGTTCAGATCTTAAATTCTCACAGCTCAGGCAAAATAAATGGAAAGTAAAGGTATGTACAGATTCAAGGGCATGAGTAGAACACTTCTTATTCACAAACCTAGAGCTAACAATGCCTACATTAAGAGTTAGAAGTTCAAGAAGATACCTGTTCAGTTGAAGTCGTATCTGATGATGAAGGTACTTTCAGAGCAAGGTGATGATTGGTACAGCTTCCTTGATGTCCAGGGATGCTATTCCAAGCTTTACTTTGCTTTGAAACACTTTGAATCGAGCTATGGAACTTCAACTGCAAAACAAGAAAGTGAAAATGGTGGAACTGATTAGAGGAGTTACAGGTCGTGTTTGATGTTTGGATTAGCTTCAAGGGATGTTGTAGGATGTGTTTGATGTGGCTTTAGCAGGAATGCATGAAAGGGATGAGAGTTGGCACTCAAACTGCAGCAGGTGCTCTATTTGGGCAGCTTGAGGGTGGTTCTGTATTCTAGAGGGCAATGGAGGTGTTGGAGTCGTGTGCTAGCTCAGTTAGGATGTCTTGAATGTGTTTGATAACTTTTGCTAAGCATGTCTTCACTGATATCAGAGTTGTGTTGTGATATGCTCTATTTCTTACACTTTAAGCAACCAAAAGCCAAGTTGGTGTTTAGACAGGTAGAGGCCCCCATAACATGCTGCAAACCTTGGCATTGATCAGTGTGATTAGTCTCTAAACTTGTGCCAAGGGGATTTGATCTGTACTTCTTGGATTTTCATTTTGACATAAAGCTTACTTTTGCAAAAATGGTTAAAGTGCTTTATCTATTTTGGGATTAATCCATCATGCAATGCTTGAACACATAGAACATGGTCTTGGCACAAAGAGTTTGCATTAAATTTATGAGTGTTGGATGGTTTAGGGGCCTGTAATTAAGGGAAGCATGCTGATTTGAAAAATTGCACAAGTTATGAACATGGAAATTGGCCAATTCAAAAAGTGAGTTTTTGCCATATTGCAAAATTCGATTCTCTCTAACCATGAGGTTGTTTGATGAGTTCTTGGACATTTTGGAAAGCTTGGAATGTGTACTACAATCCATCTTTGAAATGAAAATTGAAATTCCAAGTGGAAGTATGTGAAAAATGGTCCTGAAGTTAGGTAAAAACCTTGCCTAAAAAGGTCAAAATTTCACTAAGTTAAGAATGGTTTAGTACCCTTGTTCCAAAAATTGTAACTTGATATACAAGCTTCTTTTGGGAAAACTTTGTGAATCAAAGTTGTAGATTATGCAATAGGCTAAAACTTTCATGTTTTGACTTTTGCTTGAATCCAAATGAATCTTGGTGAGAAAGTGGGGAAAAGTTAGGAAAAAATTAGGGTTTTTCATAACAAAAAAATTCTAAGTTATGAAAAATCTTCATTTCAAACCCTAATTTTCATTTCTTGATTTCTTGATGAAAAAGTTTCATGATTTGGCATGTTTTGATGAAAAATGAATCTTGACTCTTGATTTTGACCAAAAAGTCAAAGTTTGACTTTTCAGTATACAGTCAAAATTGATCAATTGACTGGGAAATTCAACTGTCAATCTTGTGCATTTGGGATCTTTTGAACTTGTTGAGCATGTCAAGACAAATCCCTGGGGTCCTTGAGTCCACATGTGAGCTTGGTTTGCCATTGGCTAGGTCAAACAGTCAAAAATTACCTTTGTGCAGTCAAAACCCTAAAAATGACCATTTTGCCCTTTTGGTGATCTGATCAAATTTTTGTGGAATTGTGATCCAAACTTGATCAAATGGTCCATGTGAGTTCATAATGTTGATGTGGGTCAATTTTCATGAGGTTTGACTGTCAATTGGCCACAGTTGACTTTTTCCCAATACAGCTGATTTCTAGGTCAACTGTCCAATTGACTGGGCAAAACTTGGAATCAGGGTTTGAAACTTGATATGGATAAACTTGGGAGTCCAATATGCAGCATGAAAGTCATCTTAGGCAATTTAGGTCAAAACATCTCTGTGCAAATACAAACCCTAATTTGGGTCATCAGTGCAAGGAGAAGTCTTGAGCAGATGAAACCCTAACTGGATCTTGATCTCCAAGGGCTTCGTGATGAGAAATCAATGAGAAATGGGAGGGAAAATTTTGTGGTACAACAGTTGCCCATGTTCAATCTTCTTGAATACGAAGAGTTAGATTGGCAAGTTTGCCTTTCGTGACTCGAGGGTAAAAGGAGATTGGACACTAGAGTGCCCTTAAATTTGCACTCGTCAAAGCAATGGATGCGGGAATGGGCTTAGAGATGCCATTTGGAGATGGGCTTAATGATGCCATCTGGAAGAGTGACAGAAACTTGTAGGGGATGGGCTTAAAGATGCCATCTGGAAATGAGTATCAGGAAGGTGTCCATGCTTTGGACCATCTCTGAACTGGGGGTCTGAATAAGCAATAGATTGACATCCGTTGTTGGGAGGAATCCATACACTGTTTTCAAAAATTGCATCTGAACAAGTTGATAGATTAACATCCGTTGTTGGGAAGAATCCATAAACTGTTTTCAGAAGTCTTGAGAAGAAACTGAACAAGCGATAGGTTAACATCCGTTACTTGGAGAACCCGTAAACTGTTTTCAGAAGTTGAGAAGAGTTTGAACAAGCGATAGATTAACATCCGTTGTCGGGAAGAATCCGTAAACTTTTTTTAGAAATCTGGAGAAGAATCTGAACAAGTGATAGGTTAACATCCGTTACTTGGAGAACCCGTGAACTGTTTTCAGAAATCTTGAAGTTGAATAAGCAATAGAGCAACATTCGTTGTTGGGAAGCGTCCGTAAACTGTTTTCAAAAAACGCATCTGAACAAGCAATAGATTAACATCCGTTGTTGGGAAGAATCCATGAACTGTTTTCAGAAGTCTTGAGAAGAATCTGAACAAGCGATAGGTTAACATCCGTTACTTGGAGAACCCGTAAACTGTTTTCAGAAATCTTGAAGTTAAATAAGCGATAGAGCAGCGTCCGTTGTTGGGAAGCGTCCGTAAACTGTTTTCAAAGGTTGCATCTGAACAAGTGATAGATTAACATCCGTTGTTGGGAAGAATCCATAAACTGTTTTCAGAAGTCTTGAGAAGAATCTGAACAAGCGATAGGTTAACATCCGTTACTTGGAGAACCCGTGAACTGTTTTCAGAAATCTTGAACTTGGAGGAAGAACCGGTGTAGGGTTCCCTGATGATGAGCTCGTGTAAAACTGCACCTGGATAAATCTGGAATAAACATTAGAATGTTGCCATGCCTGGGTCACATCTGACCTATTCCTGGAAAGAATCTCAGAAGATAATGATTTTAGTCTGCCGACTGGTCTTACCTGAAAAGGTAAAGAGTTAGTTGTATGCAATGTCATGATGCATGATGCAACGAATGTTATATGATATGAATGTAAATGAATGCGCATGTAAGCTGACAAGCTAGCTTGCTGAGGATAGATGAATCCGAGAGGGCTGAGGATAAAAGCATCTTGACTGCTGCCGGGACGAATAATTCCTTGGCTGCTGCTGGGGAAGAGAATTCCGGATGACTTCTACTGGGGAGTTCCAATCTAATAGACTCATGTTGGGGAGGTAAGACTGAGAATCTTCAGTTTAGTGAGAAGCATCTCTGTGGGGAGAAGGTTCACTAGTCTGGTTCCGTTGGGGATTGATAGTTTGAAGTTTTAGCTCTGCTGGGGATACTGAAACTTAAACTCTGACGAGAATTGAGTACTGGAGGATTCTCTGGTTGGGGATAACAAAGAAAAACTCTTCTGGGGGTTGTATTGATAAGTTATGCTGGGGAACACTGATGAACTCCGCTGGGGATAGGAAGAAATTTGCCGAGTGCGATCTTCTGTGGCAATAAGCTGAGGATAACCCAGTTATAAGCCCTTGTGAGGAATAACTTTGAATAAAGCTCGGGATAGACGTCCGTACTCTGCAGGGGATAAGCTTCCAGAATCTACTGGGGATAAGCTTCAAGACTTGCTGGGGATATGGATTCCAAATCTCCTGAGGGTTTCTTTTGAAAGGGTATCAAGATATCCAACTGTACCTTCAACCTATCAGTAATCCTATTTCTTGATTCATAAGGAAATGATTATGTTCAAATGCATATGCCTATTTAATAAAACATTGGACGTTTCTCAAAATAAAACAAATAGTGCAAGAGAAAAGAAGAAGGAAATGACACAAATTTCTGGGAAGAGTATTTGTATTGACTTTCTATGAGTATATTTGTGCAAAGGAAACAAACATCCTAGTAAGAGGATTTTGTCGTAAATATTTGAAAGATTTATACAAAATAAAGATGGCTATGTGAGATAATTCCATGGGATTCCATTCCGCTATAGCCTTCACAACTCTGAATATCTGTCCATTCAACGCTTCGTCTGCCGATGACTGGATTGATCAGAAGCCTGGAACTGGTTGATGAAGAGATTGTCTTTGAAGTGATCCGACGAGACATAGTCATACGCTTTAATTCCCTAACTTTTTCCTGAATCGCCCTTTCGGGTTTTCGATCCACCGGGAAACCCTTTCTTGCCCAAGCCGCCCTTTCGGGTTTTCAACTTGCCGGGTGTACAGATTTTTGTTGTTTTTATCCCTAATTTTTGCCTGAACCGCCCTTTCGGGTTTTCGGTTCACCGGGATGCCCATTTTTTCCCAAGCCGCCCTTTCGGGTTTTCGACTTATCGGGTTATTTTATGCGTAGTATCTTTTGACTATGTCTGCGTTCGCAGGGTGCGGCAAATCGTCGCCGTCCATGGTAGTCAGAATCATTGCACCACCAGAAAATATGCTCTTGATCGCAAATGGTCCTTCATATGTAGGAGTCCATTTGCCCCTGGGATCGCTTTGCGGCAAGATAATCCGCTTGATTACGAGATCTCCGACTTGATACACTTGACGTCTGACTTTCTTATTGAAGGCCTTGATCATCCGTTTTTGATACGTCTGACCATGGCATATAGCAGCGAGTCGCTTCTCGTCGATCAAATTGAGTTGATCAAGTCGAGTCTGCATCCAATCATCTTTATTCAAACCTGTATACTTCATAATCCTTAGAGAAGGAATCTGAACTTCCATAGGCAGGACAGCTTCCATGCCATATACCAACGAAAATGGGGTTGCCCCGGTTGAAGTACGTGCCGTCGTACGGTATCCATGCAGAGAAAACGGTAACATCTCATGCCAGTCTTTGTAAGTGACTGTCATTTTCTGAATGATCTTCTTAATGTTTTTGTTCGCAGCTTCAACAACACCGTTCATCTTCGGCCGATAGGGAGATGAATTGTGATGATAAATCTTGAATTGTTCGCACAATGCGGTGATCATCGTGTTATTCAAATTTGTACCGTTGTCTGTGATGATCCTGTCTGGAACACCATACCGGCATATGAGATTTTGCTTGATGAAGCGGGCAACCACATTTTTAGTAACAGAGGCGAAGGAAGCTGCTTCGACCCATTTGGTGAAATAGTCAATGGCAACTAGGATGAAGCGATGTCCGTTGGAAGTCGTGGGCTTGATCTCTCCGATCATGTCAATGCCCCACATTGCAAATGGCCAAGGAGCAGTCAGAACATTGAGAGGAACCGGAGGGATATGAACTTTGTCAGCATAGACCTGACATTTGTGGCAAATACGGGAATGTTGATGGCAGTCAGCTTCCATGGTAGACCAGTAATAGCCTGCCCTTAGGATCTTCTTAGCCATTGTATGCCCGCTCAAGTGAGTGCCAAATGTGCCACTGTGTATCTCAGTCATGATCAACTCTGCTTCAGCCTTGTCTACGCATCGGAGTAATACACAATCATGGCTTCGCTTGTAAAGGATGTTGTTGCTTAGGAAGAATTTAGCAGCGAATTTCCTTAAGAACTTCTTGTCATTTACAGAAGCTCCTTCGGGATAATCTCTAGTCTCGAGATACCTTTTGATTTCATGGAACCAGGGTTGTTCCACTACTTCTTCGGTATTAATCTCGTGGCAATGCGCAGGTTCATCCATTCGCTCGATAGTGATTTGGGGAGCCTCGTTATCCCAGTTGAGTTTAAACATGGAGGACATTGTGGCTAGAGCATCTGCTAGCTGATTCTCTTCTCGCGGAAAATGCTCGAAGGTAATTTGCTCGAAATGAGGCAACAATGTCAGGACATGTTCTTTGTATGGGATAAGATTGGGATGCTTGGTATCCCACTCTCCTTTGATCGGACTGATAACCAAAGCCGAGTCCCCAAATACGATCAAAGATTTGATCCCCAAGTCTATGGCAGCCTTGAGACCAAAGATGCAAGCTTCATATTCAGCCATGTTGTTTGTGCAACTGAAGCAAAGTCGGGCCGTGAAAGGTGTGTGACAACCTTCCGGAGAAATGAGTATTGCGCTGATACCGTTTCCAAGTGCATTTGAAGCACCATCAAAGTACAGGGTCCATCAGGATCCCTTTTCGGGTCCGTCATATGGTCTGTTACCTTCAATGTTGTCCAAATTCATGATGTCCTCGTCTGGGAAGTCAAATCTCATGGGTTGATAATCTTCGATAGCTTGATGAGCCAGATGGTCAGCTAGTACACTCCCTTTTATAGCTTTTTGGGTGGTGTACTGGATGTCATACTCTGTTAGGATCATTTGCCATCTAGCTATCCTTCCGGATAAGGCGGGCTTTTCGAAGATATATTTGATAGGATCCATTTTGGAAATCAACAAGGTAGTATGAGTCAACATATACTGCCTTAGTCGGCGAGCAGCCCATACCAAAGCGCAACAAGTTTTCTCGAGCAGTGAGTAGCGAGTCTCACAGTCGGTAAACTTTTTGCTAAGGTAATAAATAGCATGCTCTTTTCGACCAGACTCGTCATGCTGGCCCAAAACACACCCCATTGAGTTATCCAAGACGGTCAAATACATGATCAATGGTCTTCCTTCGACGGGTGGCATCAGAATAGGAGGTTCTAGCAAATACTCCTTGATCTTATCAAAAGCAGCTTGGCAATCGTCGTTCCATTCGACTACCTGATCTTTCTTCAAGAGTTTGAAAATCGGCTCACAGGTAGAAGTCAGATGGGAGATGAATCTGGCAATGTAGTTTAAGCGCCCCAAGAACCCTCTAACCTCCTTTTCAGTACGGGGAGCAGGCATCTCTTGTATTGCTTTCACTTTTGCTGGATCGACTTCAATGCCTTTGTTGCTTACAATGAATCCTAGGAGTTTACCAGACCTAACTCCAAAAGTACACTTACTTGGATTCAGCCTGAGTTTGTATTCTTTCAACCTGGCAAACAGCTTTTCTAGATGTTCAAGGTGCTCCTCCTCTGTTTGTGACCGAGCTATCATATCTTCTACGTAAACTTCAATCTCATGATGTATCATATCATGAAACAAAGCTACCATGGCGCGTTGATAAGTTGCCCCAGCGTTCTTCAGTCCGAACGGCATCACCTTGTAACAGAAAGTGCCCCATTGTGTGACAAAAGTTGTTTTCTCCATGTCCTCGGGGGCCATTTTGATTTGATTGTAGCCCGAGAATCCATCCATGAAGGAAAACACTTTGTGCTGAGCTGTGTTGTCGATCAAAATGTCAATATGAGGTAGCGGAAAATCATCTTTAGGCCTGGCCCTGTTCAAATCCCGGTAGTCCACTCACATCCTGACTTTTCCATCCTTCTTAGGTACTGGTACGATGTTAGCGACCCATTGAGGATAGGACGTAACAGCCAGAAATCCAGCGTCGAATTGCTTCATCACTTCTGCTTTGATCTTTTCAGACATGTCAGGCCTCATTCGGCGGACTTTTTGCTTGATTGGTGGACAATCCTCTCTTGTAGGGAGACGGTGAACCACGATGTCCGTGTCTAAACCCGGCATGTCTTCATAAGACCAAGCGAAGATTTATACATACTCATTCAACAACCGTATCAGGCGTTCCTTGACACTCGGTTCCAGATTGGCACCCACTTGCACCTCCTTCCGGTCTTCCTCGGTCCCTAAGTTGACAGTTTCCAATGACTCTTCGTGCGGCAAGATGGCCCTTTCCTCTTGCTGTAGAAGCCTGGCTAGTTCCCCTGGTACTTCACAACCTTCGTCATCTTCATACTCGGCTTGATTGACCAGATCTTCAGAGTTATTGAAGGATATAGCAGAATCGTCACCCATGGAATCCGGAGTGGATGGGTACCTGCATTTGTGAGTGTGGGTGTGTGTAAGGGATAGCCATCCTTAAACAAAAATGCAAAAGGAAAGAAAATGAACACAGCAGTTTATCAAATGAAAAACGTCCAATGAATCATTAAACATGGCATATGGATATGAAAAATAATCAAAACCCTTACAAATGGACCTACATGCCCCAGGCTAGGCATGAGGTGAAAAGATAGTGTACGGATTGTTTGAAAATAAATATTACAGACCAATAGGAAATGTTTGACAGATGAATTACTGATGAATAAAAGTGATGGGGACAAAGTCTTTTGCCTCCCAGATGCACAATCCTCCTTTGACAGTCGGGTAAATCCACTCTTCGATGTTGCCCTCTTTGTCCTCATCCTCCAAAGCGTTGATTCCGTAGGGAGAAATTTTGACTGGCGCTCTTTCAATCTTCGAACGGCGCATAGCTTTCTGGCCTGCGGTAGTGAACCCTAATCCAAATTTGTCTGTCTTATGTGGAATATCAGGCAACTGCCCCCATGCTGAATTCTTCCCCTCCTTTATTGCGGCCCTTGCGTCCTCCAGAGATGCCATCCTGGCCATCTGCCTCGGTGTCTCAGCTGCCAACTTTGCTACTGCTATTTCAGGAAGGACCTCTTCGAAATGCTGGAAAGGCGTCTCAATGAACTCCCCTTCTACCTCCACATACCGGAAGGAGTTTAAGTGGCTAATCATGTACTCCTCTTCGCCATGGACAGTAATGATCTTTCCCTTGACAGGATACTTCAACATCTGATGTAAGGAGGAGGTGACTGCCCCAGCATGGTGTATCCAAGGCCTACCTAATAAGCAAGAGTATGACGGACGGATGTCCATCACATAGAAAGTAGACTTAAACACCTCAGTGCCTATCTTGATGGGAATATCAACCTCCCCATGGACCATTCTCTTCGAACCGTCGAAAGCTCTGACAACAATATCACTCAGTTTCAACTCCAACCCTTCACAATCTAGCCGGTCCAAGGCCTTCTTTGGCAGTACATTCAGCGACGAACCAGTGTCGACCAAGACATGCGCGAGAGTAGTTCCTCGGCACTCGACTGAAATGTGCAAAGCATCATTGTGGTTTCTACCTTTAGGAGTTAGGTCGGCATTAGAGAAACCTAATCCATTGTCCACAGTGAGGCTAGCCACGCAATTTTGAAATTGATCCGCAGAGGTTTCCTGGGGCACATGGGCTGCCTTCAGGAATTTTATCAGAGCTTTAGCGTGCGCTTCCGAGCAAAGTAGTAGTGCCAACATGGAGATTTTTGAGGGGGTTTGCCCCAGTTGTTCTACCATATCGTAATCACTTCTTTTGATTATCTTCAAGATCTCATCCATTTCCTTCTTGGAGGTTTCCGGGATGACCAAGGGTTGAGCCCTCGTCCTGACGAGCTCATCTTGGATTCCCTTACCTTTATCAGCAGCGGTAGGAGAGACAGTACTAGGAACAACAACATCTTCAATCAAAGGGGTTCTAGCGGAGAGTTTTATTGGTGCAGGGATAACCTTGTCAGCTGATGAGGGTCCAAAGATTGCTCTTGGAGGGGCAATCTCTGGAGAAAATATTCTCCCGCTCCGGGTGATTTTGCTCGTGCCTGCAATGTTACCAATGCTGGCCTCTTCATCATCCGAACTTTCTTCAGTTATTTCGATTTGTTTAATACCATGGTAGTAGACGTCACCGCCGTAGTTCCATGGTATTGACTTCTCAGAAACATAGGGGACAGGCCCTGGCATTATTATCTTCAAAGGAACAGATTTCGTAGCTGGTGTAATCTTAACAGGCTTTTTGACGGCCTTGGAAAGATTGGCGTGAATGGTTATGATTGAGACATCTTCAGTATGAGTTGGAGTAGCAGAAACTTTTTCAAACAAAATTTGTCGACTGTCCATTAGGCCTTGGATGCCTTTCTTCAGTAACGGACAATCGAACGGCAGAGAGTAACAACAAAAGCAGTCTTCTTCACATCCCGGGAAGATCCCGGCCCTTAACAGATTCAACTTGATGGTTAGCAATGGAGTTATCAGATCATTGACATCAGCAACATACAAATCTTCTTCAATGGCATTGACATTTCGTCCGTGCTTCGGCATGGGAGCAGATATCACATTAGGCTTCTCCGGAGCGTCAAACTCCACCTCCTTCGCCTCTATCAGGTCTTGGATCTTATGCTTGGGTGCCCAACAATCATTGGTTTCGTGCCCAACACTGTCAAATTGGTAGGCGCATTTAGCATTAGGATGATAATGCGGAGATGACGTATTCACATTCTTTGGTGCCTCCTTGATAGTGGCGAGATTCAACTTTAACAGATGGGGAAGCACTTGCGCTGGAGTCATATTAATGCGAGTGAACTGCCGTTGTGGCCGTTCCACCCGTTGTTGATTTGGTCTGGATTGGTTATAGCGAAGCTGCTCACTTGAAGGGTTTTGAATCATTACGGCCCCCACTGTCGGCCGACACTCAGTCTTCCCTGCTCTTCTTTGGGAGTATACAACAGTTGTTTCCTTCTTAAAAGGCTTCTTCTCAACACTTGCAGCAACACCCTTCTGAATCTTTCCTGACTTGATGCCAGCTTCTATTCTTTCGCCTGTTAAGATCAAATCGGTAAACCCCGCAGAAGAGGTACCAATCAGATGATTGAAAAATGGCCCAGATAGGGTTCCTAGAAACATATCAACAAGTTCACGGTCGGTTAAAGGAGGCTGCACCCTGCCAGCCAAATCCCTCCATTTTTGTGCATATTCTTTGAATCCTTCGCCTGTTCCTAATGACATACCCTGAAGTTGGGTACGAGTAGGAGCAAGGTCAGAATTGTACTGATATTGTTTGTAAAAGGCGGTGGCCAAGTCTTCCCAATTTCGGACGCTGGTTCCCTCTAGCTGATAAAACCACTCCAATTGAGCCCCAGAAAGGCTGTCTTGAAAGAAATGGATCCAAAGGTTTTTATCTGCCGTATAGGGTTGAATCTTTCTTACGTAGGACCTGAGATGCATTTTTGGACAGGACAGCCCATCATACCTCACAAACACTGGCACTTTGAACTTTGGGGGAATCACAATCCCGACAACCAAACCCAAGTCTTCAAAATCCAAACCCGGTACTCTTTGTAGCTCCATGGAGGCCAACCTGTCTTCTAAACCCTTGTATTTATCATCAGCTGGAGGGTATTGCTGATCAGAATAGTCTTCATCCTCTTCGACCTCCTCTTCTTCCACATCGGACTCGGAAGGTACCGCAACCCCACCTCCTTTGTTAGTTCCTTCATCATAAGTAGGAGGAAATTCAAGCACTCTCTGAGCTTCTCCGTCAAATCTTCTCCCTAAAGTAGCCACCCCGAGTCTCTTTTTCTTCTTTTTCATTGGGTCTTTATTCCCCAGCAAGGTCTTGAGATCCTCCTGACCTTTAGCCAAGGTGGTCAGGAGTTGCTGGAGCTGTGCATTTTGAGCTTGCAGGTCTTTGACTGTTTGCTCGAGATCCATCCTACTAAAATAAACAGCAGACAGATAAGGAAACCTGGCGTGAGACCTGCTTATGCACATGATGAATGGTATGCTTATGTATGCAATGCATTCAAGGATTTAGAATATTCAAACTTGTTGCAGACAAAAAAGAACGCACGTCATATTAATAAGAAGAAATTTGTTAGTACATAAATGCCCCACGGGCCAAATATTACAAAAACAACTTCTCAAGGTAAAAAGGAATTGCGCATCCTCTTTGGTGCGATGTAGGTGTTGAGGGCCTCTTTCTCATGGAGTCGGCGGGTAAGCTCTAGAACCTTCTTCTCACTGGCGTAGAAGCTGGCTTCAAAAGTGTTATGTTCCTCCTTGAGCTGAATCCAACTTTTCTGCATTTCCTCCCACGATGTAGGCATGTCAGGATGTAGGATGGTGTAGGGAACCTCTCCTTCCTTGACGGGCTCTTTAATCACAGGGAGTACATGAGGATAAGGCATCATTAGACTTTGGGCTCGGGCTCGTACCCACTTGAGATAAGGCTCAAGAGGGATGGAGTTCTTGTGTCCCAGAGTCTTGCTATCAACCTTGTTGGGCCTCCCCCAAGCTCTGATGAATCTTTGGCGAAGTCCTTGCGCATCGTTGTCGAAGTCAAAAACTAGGTAAGGAATCAACATGTCGTGAGGGCCATCCCTCTGTGCATATCCAAATTTCCTCAAAGCTAGGCAAGGGTTGTAGGTGATACCTCCTCTGATTCCAAGTAAAGGAACATTAGGAAACTCTCCGCAACGATCGACGATGATGACATTTTCTCTGGACCGAGAACACCAATGTACATCAGAGTGAGTAAGAGTCATCAACCGTTGGGACCACCTTGAGCCTTGGTCATTCTTCAAGACAGATTGTGGAAGGTGCGAAATAAACCACCTTGCAAGGAGAGGAGTACAGCACATGAGAACACCCCTCTTTCTCATTGTTCGTGTGTAAAATGAGTGAAGAATGTCCCCAAGCAATGTTGGTATTGGATTTCTGGATAAGAAGATTTTGATGGCGTTGACATCTACCAATTGGTCAGAATCTGGGAATAAGACCAACCCATAGATAAGGAGTGCCACAATCTCTTCAAAGGCTTGCAGGTCCAGTGAATTCCAACATTCTTGTGCCTTCTCGAACAAGAATTTTGCTAAGAATCCTTTGACGCCGCTTCTGGTTTCCCAATGCCCCTTGATGTCGGATGGTTGTAGATGTAATGCTCGAGCAACATCTTCCGGCTTTGGTTCCTTTTCCGTACCGTTGAAGGGTAGTTGATTAAGGATAGGGATTCTTAGGAGTTGAGAAAACTCCTCCAAAGTGGGCACCAACTGGTAATCAGGGAAAGTGAAACAGTGGTGAAGGGGGTCAAAGAACTGGAATAGCACTTTCATCATGTCTTCTTCAATGTTGGTGCTGACTAAGCTGAGCAGTCTACCATGTCTTTCACTGAAGGATGAGCTTTCCGGAATTCTTGAGGTGAGCTCCTTGAGTTGAGGAGAGATTCTCACAAGGTTGACTCGGATGGTTTTTCTGTGAGGAATTTCCATGACCTACAAAACAAGAACAAAGATGAAGATCCAAACCCTTGAAATAGTTAGTGAATGCATATGATGCTTTATGATGTTTATGATGTATGCACAAAACATATGTACAAGCAATTCACACCAAACCCTAGTTTCAGGCTTGCATGGGGTTTCATAGGTAAGTACCCTCTTGAGTGTAGTTGGCTTAAAAACCTGTCCTATAAATAGTAACCGGGTTCTAAGAAGCTCAATATCACTGGATTGTTTTCATTGTTCATTGTTTCGGTTTAGCCACTTAACTAGCGACCAAAATATTCCAAGAAAACAACCCTCAATGAGTGTAGTATCGAGTATCTACCAACTTCGGACTGCACCAAAGCCGGTCATCTCACTACCCCTAATAAAAGGCCAAGATGGTCAAGTAAGGTTCTAGGTCATTAGTGCTTAGTGACATCACTCAGCGGCCCCGTACTCTCCTTGATTGAACTCAAGGGTTACCGGTACTCACTAATATGTCGCACTAACATAGCTATTGCTTCGACCGTGTCGGTATACCCCGCACAGTTTCCACAACGTATTGCTATCTATGAATGTTTCCCAAAATCCGGGTGTAGGATTGCAAACCCAAACAATAGAGCCAAGATGTAAAGAAAACAAGACAAACAATTAATCATGCAAGAGGGTGATCTAAGCCCTAAGGTTACTCCACTTTTAAAATTATCCCCAGCAGAGTCGCCAGTTCTGTGATACGGTGGGAGAACTGACTATGGTTTTGCGTTTGTTTTCGCAAATGTTTCGGTTGAGCAAGAGTCGCCACCGACTTTTTATTTTATCCTAAGGAAAGGTTTAAAAAGCACAGCAAAAACCTTTGAGATTTTTCTTGGGTTCGGGGAGTAGATTATAGAAAGGGAAGGTATTAGCACCCTTTCTATCCATGGTTATCCATGGGCTCTTAGGTACTTGCTTAGATCAACTTTCCTTGGTTTTCAATTGTTTGAAATGGTGCTTTGTGTGTGTTTTGAAAATGTTTTGAAAAGATTCCTTGTCTAGGCTACCCTTGTAACAATTCTTTACTCGAATGTTTTACAAAAGGTGTTTGTCTTTTTGAAAAGATGTTTCAAGGTTTTTTTTGAAAGTTTGTTTTGAAAGTGTTTGTGAAGTGTGGTTTGAAAAATAGGCAAGTGTTTTAGAAAGTTGACAAGTACTTAAGAGTTATCTACCCTAAAGTTCTCAAAGTTTTTTGTTATGTTTTAACCCTTTTAACAATTTTGTTCCACCATTGCATTTGGTGGACAATCTTGTGTTAGGATGTGAAAGGGACGGGCACGGGTCATCGTTTAGACCATAATTGCAATAGTGTTAAGTATCTTTGGGCAATTTTTCCTTGAAAGGGACTTGATCATTTTAGGCAACTTTTCGAAAGCGTCATCGAGGGACTATGATCATTTGAATTGTTTGTTTTTGCCCAAAGAAACCTAACATACAATATGGCCCAATTATTGAAGGCAACAAGTGGAATACCCTAGGGGTGCAAGTGTGATAAGTGTTGTCCATTTTCATGCTTGTTTATCTTGAAATTAGGACAAACTATTTTGTTGTTTTTATTCGCATACAAACCCTAATTCTAACATGGTATATTTAGAAAGCAATAAAGTGCGAAATTTAAATTTCCTAAGCTATTACAACACAATATGGGAGGGGGTACAAATGTTCAAATGGGGGATTTGACAAGGAAATTAAACCTAGCTATTACATCAATTTGGAATTATTTACAAGATAATTGATTGCACAAATTAAATGGAAATAAAAATAAATATGCAAAATACAAAAAGGTTTTTTACATGTATGAAAAAAAAAGTATTTTTTATGTGTAAACAAAATAAAAAAGGTATTATTTTTGGAGTTTTTGTGTTTTAAGGGCAAAACCCTAATTTTATTAAGTAAATATATTAACTATTTAATATGTATAATATTTAATAATTATATACAAAAATAAAATAAAATGAAGTATATTTATACAAAAATTATTTTTTGAGGTCAAATATTAATAAAAGAAAAATGCATGTATTTTTGTATTTTTGCCCTAAATATATTAATATATATATATATATATATATATATATATATATATATATATATATATATATATATATATATATATATATATATATATATATATATATATATATATATATATATATATATATATATATATATATATATATATATATATATATATATATATATATATATATATATATATATATATATATATATATATATATATATATATATATATATATATATATATATATATATATATATATATATATATATATATATATATATATATATATATATATATATATATATATATATATATATATATGAATATCTTGATTATTTACTAAATATATTATATATACAAGAATAATAATAATTAATATTTATAAAAAAAGTATATTTTATATAAAATATTTTAAGAAGATAAGACAAAATAAAAATGAAAATAAAATGGTGTTTACATTATTTTTAGTATTTTAAGTAAAAAGTGTTTATTTATTTATTTATGTACAAATAGCAATATAAACACATAAATGCCTAAAAAATATAAAAATAGTATAAAAAATATTTTTTGTGTTTTTAATATTATTAGCAAAAATAAATAAGTCAGAATAAAAAAAGAAAAGTCAAAAAATCATTAAAACAAACAAAATGGGCTCAGGGGGTGTGAAACCAAAAACATGGTGTGAAAAGAAAAATCAAAGCAGGCCCAGCCCACGTGGCTTCTTCTTCAACCTCTGGACAGTTCTTGTTCAAAAAACACGCGCCTTGTTCATGAATTCAAACATCCTGATTCCTTGAGTTTTAGCACAAACTTACAACATAAGAAATGTTAATCATCAAGCCACGATTCTAAATATGTAAAGAACTCATCCTAACTCTCAGAAATGAGAGAGAATTTCATCATTCCCAAATCTTAACCTAACTTTTTAACAATGTTCAGATCTTAAATTCTCACAGCTCAGGCAAAATAAATGGAAAGTAAAGGTATGTACAGATTCAAGGGCATGAGTAGAACACTTCTTATTCACAAACCTAGAGCTAACAATGCCTACATTAAGAGTTAGAAGTTCAAGAAGATACCTGTTCAGTTGAAGTCGTATCTGATGATGGAGGTACTTTCAGAGCAAGGTGATGATTGGTACAACTTCCTTGATGTCCAGGGATGCTATTCCAAGCTTTACTTTGCTTTGAAACACTTTGAATCGAGCTATGGAACTTCAACTGCAAAACAAGAAAGTGAAAATGGTGGAACTGATTAGAGGAGTTACAGGTCGTGTTTGATGTTTGGATTAGCTTCAAGGGATGTTGTAGGATGTGTTTGATGTGGCTTTAGCAGGAATGCATGAAAGGGATGAGAGTTGGCACTCAAACTGCAGCAGGTGCTCTATTTGGGCAGCTTGAGGGTGGTTCTGTATTCTAGAGGGCATTGGAGGTATTGGAGTCGTGTGCTAGCTCAGTTAGGATGTCTTGAATGTGTTTGATAACTTTTGCTAAGCATGTCTTCACTGATATCAGAGTTGTGTTGTGATATGCTCTATTTCTTACACTTTAAGCAACCAAAAGCCAAGTTGGTGTTTAGACAGGTAGAGGCCCCCATAACATGCTGCAAACCTTGGCATTGATCAGTGTGATTAGTCCCTAAACTTGTGCCAAGGGGATTTGATCTGTACTTCTTGGATTTTCATTTTGACATAAAGCTTACTTTTGCAAAAATGGTTAAAGTGCTTTATCTATTTTGGGATTAATCCATCATGCAATGCTTGAACACATAGAACATGGTCTTAGCACAAAGAGTTTGCATTAAATTTATGAGTGTTGGATGGTTTAGGGGCCTGTAATTAAGGGAAGCATGCTGATTTGAAAAATTGCACAAGTTATGAACATGGAAATTGGCCAATTCAAAAAGTGAGTTTTTGCCATATTGCAAAATTCGATTCTCTCTAACCATGAGGTTGTTTGATGAGTTCTTGGACATTTTGGAAAGCTTGGAATGTGTACTACAATCCATATTTAAAATGAAAATTGAAATTCCAAGTGGAAGTATGTGAAAAATGGTCTTGAAGTTAGGTAAAAACCTTGCCTAAAAAGGTCAAAATTTAACTAAGTTAAGAATGGTTTAGTACCCTTGTTCCAAAAATTGTAACTTGAGATACAAGCTTCTTTTGGGAAAACTTTGTGAATCAAAGTTGTATATTATGCAATAGGCTACAACTTTCATGTTTTGACTTTTGCTTGAATCCAAATGAATCTTGGTGAGAAAGTGGAGAAAAGTTAGGAAAAAATTAGGGTTTTTCATAACTTAAAAAAATTCTAAGTTATGAAAAATCTTCATTTCAAACCCTAATTTGCATTTCTTGATTTCTTGATGAACAAGTTTCATGATTTGGCATGTTTTGATGAAAAATGAATCTTGACTCTTGATTTTGACCAAAAAGTCAAAGTTTGACTTTTCAGTATACAGTCAAAATTGATCAATTGACTGGGAAATTCAACTGTCAATCTTGTGCATTTGGGATCTTTTGAACTTGTTGAGCATGTAAAGACAAATCCCTGGGGTCCTTGAGTCCATATGTGAGCTTGGTTTGCCATTGGCTAGGTCAAACAGTCAAAAATTGCCTTTGTGCAGTCAAAACCCTAAAAATGACCATTTTGCCCTTTTGGTGATCTGATCAAATTTTTGTGGAATTGTGATCCAAACTTGATCAAATGGTCCATGTGAGTTCATATGTTGATGTGGGTCATTTTCATGAGGTTTGACTGTCAATTGGCCACAGTTGACTTTTTCCCAATACAGCTGATTTCTAGGTCAACTGTCCAATTGACTGGGCAAAACTTGGAATCAGGGTTTGAAACTTGATATGGATAAACTTGGGAGTCCAATATGCAGCATGAAAGTCATCTTAGGCAATTTAGGTCAAAACATCTCTGTGCAAATACAAACCCTAATTTGGGTCATCAGTGCAAGGAGAAGTCTTGAGCAGATGAAACCCTAACTGGATCTTGATCTCCAAGGGCTTCGTGATGAGAAATCAATGCGAAATGGGAGGGAAAATTTTGGGGTACAACACTAATGTTTTTTTGTGATTTTGATTTAATGGTTAGTTTAACAAGAGAAATAATAAAAACAAAAATAAAGATACAAATGGGGCATCCTTCGATCCAGAGATAAATGGGGGGCTTTCGATCCAGAGGGGAAGCTTTCATTCGATCCAGGGAAAGATGGGATTTTTGATCCAGCAGGGACGTTGCCTTTCGATTATGTGAAGGGTGTTACCCTTCGATCCAGTGAAAGGATGTGGCTTTCGATCCAGAGGGTGTTGCTGGAAGGGCATGATGGATCACCTGTGAGGGCACTGAATCTACAAAGTTATGTTAACAAAACAAAAATGTAGGACCTAGGTATTGAAACCTAGGTCCTTCGATCTTGTGCGTGTTGGCCTGTTCAGGCTGGATCTGTAACAAGTGTAAGAAAAAAACAAATGTAGACATGGGTGTCGAACCCATGTCCTTAATCTTGAATTATAAATGTTAATATGTCATGTAATAATCAAAATTAACTTAAGATCGAATGTTTGTTACCAATGAGATGTTTTGCTTTTGATGGAAACGGCTTGAAACGTGTTTGGGCACGCCTCCTGCAAGCTTCAAGGAGTGAGTGGAATGTTATTGAAGATTCCTTCGATTTGGATTACTCAGAAGTTTTTCTTATAATCTTGGTGTGGCTTATGAGGCAGCATGTGCGTGTGAGGTAATATTTGGCCAGTGAGTGTGGCAAGAGTGTTTCTGATAGTCGTATGGTTTTCTTTCGTCTTTTTTCGTGTGTTTTCTCCGCCCTCTGCAATGTGCCTTAGGCCTGTTATTTATAGGAGTGTGATGGTAACGACAAGAAACAAGACTTTAACCATGGCTTTGAAAGCCATGAGACAAAAATCAGACACATTAAAAGACTTCCTTTTTTGAAATATCCATGCCCCCTTTGAGCCTTGGGATGAACCTGGACACATTTGGCTCCTCTGAATGCCCTCCAGTGGTTCTCTTCGATTGTACTATTGTTACTTCCTTCGAATGGCTTTCTTTCAACTCAAACCAATCGAAACATCAACTCTCCCTTTTTAACTGGTCGAAGGTTACTTCAGCTCTCTATCAATCGAAGGCTTTGTAGGAGCCTCTTCACTTTCTTTTGAATTGCCCTAGGCCTCATCATTGTGTCCTTCGATTGAGTCCATATTTTCCTTGTCCTTCAATTGGCTCTGACACTAACCAACTAAACTAATCAAAAGACTTCAACCTACCCAGCCGAAGCTTGATCGAAGGGGGGGGGGGGGGGGGGGGGGGGGGGGAGGGGGCAGCGCCCAATCGAAGCTTGTGATTCAAGCTTGGATCGAAGAGTGACAAATGCCCAATCGGGGACTAGTGAGTCAAGCTTGTATCGAAGAGGGTCTAGCGCTCAATCGGAGTTGGGGGAACAAAGCTTGATCGAAGGTTTTTTAGATGCCCAATCGAAACTCCTTGTCCAAATATCAATCGAAAGACATCCTGTTCAGATGCCAATCGAAGGACCCTGTTAAAATGCCAATCAAAATATCTTGTCCCATGGACAATCGAAGACTCATGTACAAATGCTAATCGAAGGAACCTTGTCCCAATGCCAATGGAAGACTCCTTTATCTTCAAAAATTTTATTTTTTCATTAATCAAGTGTTTATAATCACCCATTTAAGAGAAAAATCTTAGAAAAAATATGAGAGGACAAATTTTGGGGTACAACAGCTTCCCCTGTTCAATCTTCTTAAACCTAAGGATTTAGATTGGCTTGTTTTCCTTTCATGATCTGAAGGTGGAAGATGATTGGAAACTAAGTACCCAGAAGTTTTCACTCGATGATGTGATGGTTGATTGTGTAAGGAATGGACTTAAAGATACCATTTGGAGAAGATGATTGAGAGTTGTCTGAGATGGGCTTAAAGAGGCCATCCAAAGTAGATGTTGACTTCATAAGAGGTCTCTTTATGGGGATTCCTGTTCCTGCTGTCTGAGGAGAAGTCTGCTGGGGAATGTTGATTGCTCATGTTCTCCTACTTGAGGAAAACGTTATGGGGAATAGAGTCTAGGAACTTCATATGTCTATGGCTCTACTGAGGAGTTATCTCTGGACTGGAGAGATGAAAGTTTGTTGTTTTTCTGGTTGAAATCCATGCTTCACAGTTATCTGTTGGGGGAGAATGAAATTAACTACTATCTGGAGATGTATCAGAAGAAAACCTGTGTAGGGCTATTTCAGGATGAGTCTGTGTTGGACTGCCTCTGGAGGGTTATATAAATGAATCTTTTATGATTTATGTTGTACCCAAAAAATTTCTCTCTCATTTATCAAGTATTTTCTCACAAGATCTCCTTTGGTTTAAGACTACACTAGGGTTGATTAGCTCAAGACACCTCCTTAAGCATTGATGACTGAAATTAGGGTTTGAGATTTCACAAGGATAATTGAACTTTTAATACCTCATATGACTTTCATGAATCATTATGGACCCTCAAGAATGATCATGTCAAGTTTCAAGTCTTGGATCACATTTTTGCTCAGTCAATTGATCAGTTGACCTAAAAATCAGTTGTTTTGGGGAAAAAGTCAACTATGGTCAATTTACAGTCAAACTTCATAATTTTTTATCCATATCGACATTGTGAACTCCTATATGTCATTTGATCATGTTTGGACCACAATTCCTTAAGAAATTTGATCAGATCATCAAAATGGCAAAATGGTCAAAATTAGGGTTTTGACTGAGAAAAGGCAATTTCTGATTTTTGACCTAGAAAATGGTTAATTGGTTTGAGAAATGATCTCAAGGTTTAAAATGCATAATTTTTACCTAATGGTATGACTCAAAACTTCCCTCAAGATCAATTGATTGATAGTTGGTTTTCAGTCAACTGATCAAAAGTCAACTGTACACTGAAAAGTCAAACTTTGACTTTTTGGTCAAAATCAAGTGTCAAAGATCACAATTCATCAAAAAAATGTCAAAATATGAAACTTTTTCATCAAGAAATCAAAAATTCAAGATTTCATTTTGAAAAGTCAAAGTTTCCAAACTGAGAAATTTTTCTAAGTGTTGAAAACTTCATATTTTTTCACAACTTTGAGCCAATTTTTCACCATGATGCAAGATGATTCAAAGGAAACTTTCAACATGAAAGTTGTAGATCTTAATGAGATCTAAAACATTGCTTAACAAAACTCCTCCAATAAATTCTTGGATTTCAAGTTATTAATCCATGAAATCATGTTCATAAAACTAAAACACAGTGAAATTTTGAGCATTTTGGTCAGGATTATGACCTAACTTCTGGGCCATGTTTCACATAGTTCCATTTGAATTTTTCAAAAGTGATTCAAAGAGGGATTTTATAGAACATTAAAACCTTTCCAAAATGTCTAATAACTCCTTGAGATCATTTTTGAGCAAGGAGAATCGAAGGTCAGAAGTTAGGGTTTCAAGTTGTTTTACAAGGCAGAATTTGTGATGCACAATGGACCAAATCACATAGCCATGCTGCATAATCTCACTTTGCAGGCTTCTAACTTGAAATTCACTTCTTAATTAAATGTTTCCACAACATATTGAGCCATTGTCCAAGCATTTGAACCATTATCCAAGTTACATTTCCATTTTTGGAAGAAAGGCACCATTGTTATTCTTGAAAAGTGGCTTTAATTACAAAGTCCACTCTCCTTGAGCATTGAACTCGTTCTTTCTGCACACACAAATCCTAAAACCAAAAGCAAGCATGTCTAAAGTACTAACCACTCTATGCAGCCCTGTACCTTGCCTTGGAACAAGATATTTCAACTTTTCTTCAAAAACAAGAAAGATGCTACAATTGAGATTTCAAATTCTGACTTGTTGTAGAACACAAAACCACTTTCCTATAAATACATACACTATTTGCAAGCTAACCCATGCATGCTTAAGCCCTCAAACTCCCAAGAACTCAGAATCACACACAAAAACTCCATTGTTACATAATCTGACCAAAAACTTGAAACTCACATCTCCCTCGTGCGTTTCTAAGCCTTTTGGTTCCTAAAGCTTCTAAACATCAAATACAAACCATCCAAAGTCATTTTGCCCAACTGTAACACTTCCATCATCAAGTTCCATTTTCAAAAACAGGGGTCTGCAACTTGACTTCTCTAGAACTCCTCAGCCACTTTCAGCTCAAGCCAAGCACCACATTAGCTTCCTGGGAACTTGAGGAAGCTAACCCAATCACTAGAACTCATTGAAAGCTGCTCCAACTCAAAACACGATACCCTCTTGCAAAGTGAGTTTTCTTATTTTTGAACTCCTCATATAGGCATTGTTAAGATTTCATTTTCAAAGATAAAATGTAGACCTCATTGCCACGAAGCTATACATATCCATAGTTTTCATTTATATGGCCTGAGCTTAGAGAAATTTGGAGTTGAAGTTTCTGAAATTTTTAGGTTTCAAATTGGGGCCAGAAAAATTCTCACTCATCTTGGATTTATAGCTTTAGTTATTTATATGGTTGGATTCGTGGGAAGAAATGCCACAACTTTCATATTTGTACTTTCCATTTTTGTTGAGAGATGAACAAATTACAGGTGCTCTGGATGGCTGAAGGTTGAAGACGAAGTACAGGCCTTGAAAGAATTATATGTTATGTATTTATCATTTTATTTTAATAAATGGAGGTATAGCCACCACAGTGGTAAGATAGCGTGCAGGTAACCAAGAGGGCGTGGGTTCAACACCCAGCGCACTCCCTTTTGTTCTTTTTTCATATTTTCACTCTTTTTTTTGTCACAAACACACACGCCTGGGCCTCAATGCAGGAGGCCTTGGTGTTTTTATGGCTTCTAACCCTTGGCCCTGCTTCAGCATCCCCTATTCATTTATTTCTTTATTTTATTTTATTTTTGTTTTTTTAGTTTATTTCACTTTCATATTTTCATTTTATTATTTTCATTACTAATATTATGTTTTTTTATTATTAATATGAAAACAAAAAAAAAATATTTATTTTATTATTTTTATACTCATATTTTATTTTTCTTTATAAAAATTAAAAAAGGAATAAAACCAATTTTCTTAACAAATTAATTTCTTATTTTAATTAATATTTAGATAATTAGGTTTAATTATTATATTGTATTATTTTCTTGTAATTTAAAATTAATTTGGAATTTAGGTTTATTTTAATCAAATAATTTTTAATATTAATCCTAAAACTTTTTCATAAAAGACCCTAAAAAATATTTTTTTTTGTGAATTTCTTTTCTTAAATAGTTTAATTTAATTTTATTTGATTATTTTTATAATTAGGTCAAGATTAAAACCATTAAAAACCAAATAAAAATCATTTCTTTTTTTTTCTTTCCATTTTTACATTCATGTCTTTTATTTTCAATTTTGTAGAATATTCAATATGGTTGTAATAGTTAATTAGATTTAATTTTCTTGCAAAATCCCCATTTGTAAATTTGTACACCCCCTCCCCCATTGATGTAATAGCTTAGTATTTTTATTTCCCGCAATTTTATGCTTTATATATAAATGCTAGTAAATTAGGGTTTGTATAGAAAGATTAAAATCAACAAGTTAGCAAACCCTAATTCAAGACAAAACAATGCACGTAAATCAACAGACTTGCACACTTACACCCTTAGGGTAAACCCACTTTGTTGCCTTACAAAATTGGCAATGTTAGGCATGTGAAATATCTTAGCAAAAGCAATCAAAATACAAGATCATAGTCCCTCGATGACGCAATCCAAAGTTGCCTTTCAAAAATGATCTAAGTCCCTCAAAGAGAATTGCTAAGATGTTTTCACAACATTGCTATCATGGCTATATGATGACCCATACCCATCCCTTTAATTCCAAAGGTAAGGTTACTTACCAATCCATGGTAAAATAACAATGTCAAAGGAAAGAGGAAATAAACAAAAAAGACTTTTGAGTAGGTATAATGTTCCTAGTTGCTTGCTCATTTTCAAATCAAAACATCCTTGTTATTTTCAAAACAAACACCAACACTTTTAAAACATCTTTCAAACTTGAAACATTTTCAAAAGATCAACACTTTGTATATATTCTTACGAATGAGAATTATTGCAAAGTTTGCCTAAACGATGGCGCCTTTTCAAAATAATTTCAAAAACCACACAAAGCATATTTTCCAAACAAAAGCAAGTGATCTAGCAAGCAACTAAGAGCCCGTAGATAACTACGGATGAAAAGGATGCTAATACCTTCCCTTTTCATAATCTACCCGCCGAACTCAAGAAACAATTTGAAAGTTCTTTCCTGTTCTTTTCATCCTTTCCTTTTGGATAAAAGAAAAGTCGGTGGCGACTCTTGCTAACCGCAACATTTGCAATAAAACACAAAACAACCAAGTCAGTTCTCCCACCGCGTTACAATTTCTACCTTAACAGATAACTAATGAATCTTGGATGATTGCTACCTCAACTGATAATGAAGGAATCTTTGATGATTTCTACCTCAACAGAGTACCACAAATTCGTCTGGTCATGTAAATAGTTGATGATATTCATCTGTTTATAGACTTTACCTGAAAAGACAAAGGTTTAGATATATGCAATGTCATGATGCATGAAGTGAAAATTATGTTCTCAAAATAAATGAGATTGTGATATATGCATTCGTATTGCATATGCTATGGTGTTTGTAAAATAATGTATGAATGCAATGTATGAACGTATCAGTTGTTCTATTGTTGTGTTGCTGAATTAGGGAAAATAAATCCATAATTGTTGTTGGGGATGAAGAATATAGGTCTTCAAATTTGTTGAAGTTGAAACGTTGGAAGATGAACTTCCGTTTCTAGAGAAATAAACTTTGTTGGGGAAGGAAAACTCCGCGAACTGCTTGGGGATTTTGTTGAAATCCTGTTGGGCGATGTGAATGACATTCATATTTGGGTCGTAACTGAACCGTTTCTAGATGAGAATATGGAGTAAGTGTCAGGATGACATCCGTCTCTAGATCATACCTGAACCGTTTCTAGATGAGAATTTGGAGTAAGTGTGAGGATGGAATCTGTCTCTGGATCGTACCTGAACCGTTTCTAGATAAGAAAGTCTAGAATAGATGCCAGGATGACATTCGTCTCTGGATTGTACCCGAACCATTTATAGATGAAAAAGTCAGGAATAGGTGTCAGGATTACATCCATCTATGGATCATACCTGAACCGTTTCTAAATAAGAATCTAGAGTAAGTGTCAAGACGACATCCGTCTTTGGATTGTACCTGAACCGTTTCTAGATGAGAATCTGGGGTAAGTGTTAGGATGACATTCGTCTCTGGATCGTACTTGAACCGTTTCTAGATGAGAAAGTCGACAATAGGTGTCAGGATGAAATTTGTCTATGGATTGTACCTGAACCATTTCTAGATGAGAATTTGGATAAGTGTCAGGATGACACCTGTCTCTGGATCGCACCTGAACCGTTTCTATATGAGTATCTGGAGTAAGTGTCAGGATGACATCCGTCTCTAGATCGTACCTGAACTGTTTCTAGATGAGAAAGTATGAAATAGGTGTCAGGATGATACCCGTCTATGGATCGTACCTAAACCATTTCTAGATGATAAAGTATGGAATAGGTGTTAGGATGACATATGTCTATGGATCGTACCTGAACCATTTCTAGATGAGAATCTGAAGTAAGTGTCAGGATGACATCCGTCTCTGGATCTTACCTGAAGCGTTTCTAGATGAGAAAGTCTAGAATAAGTGTCAGGATGACATCCGCCTATGGATCGTACCTGGACCGTTTCTAGACGAGAAAGTCTGGAATAGGTTTCAGGATGTAATTCGTCTATGTATCGTACCTGAACCGTTTCTAGATGAGAATCTGGAGTAAGTGTCAGGATGACATCCGTCTCTGGATCGTACTTGAACCGTTTCTAGATGAGAAAGTCTGGAATAGGTGTCAGGATGACATTCATCTCTGGATCGTACCTGAATCGTTTCTAAATGAGAACGCCTGGAATAGGTGTCGAGATAACATTCGTCTATGGATCTTACCTGAACCATTTCTAGATGAGAATATGGAGTAAGTTTCAGGATGACATTCGTCTCTATATCGTACCTGAACCGTTTTTAGATGAGAAAGTCTGGAATAGGTGCCAGGATGACATTCGTCTATGAATCGTACCTGAACCGTTTCTAGATGAGAAATTCTGGAATAGGTGCCAGGATGACATACGTCTATGAATCGTACCTGAACCGTTTTTAGATGAGAATCTGGAGTAAGTTTCAGGATGATATCCGCCTATGGATCGTACCTGAACCATTTCTAGATGAGAAAGTCTAGAATAGGTGTCAGGATGACATTCGTCTATGCATCGTACCTGAGTCGTTTCTAGAAGAGAAAGTCTGGAATAGGTGTCAGGATGACATCTGTCTATGGATCATACTGTTGGCTGAAGATTTTGATGATACAGTTCGAAATAAAGCAATATGGATGATTCATTGGAATGAAGCAAAATGTTACAGTTCGGAATGGTAGAAGCGGTTCTTCGAACGGACATGTCAAAGCTCGGAGCTTCGAGTGACAGTTGTGAAGAGATATTTAAAAGAAGCCTCGAAGTGATAACGAGACTGTGTCTGTGAAATGAGTTCGAAGCAAAGATTGCCAAGGCATTTGAAATTCAAACGCAAGCGGGATGTTGGAATTCAAATATATATGCGCTGGAGCGTTCGAAGACGCGTGGAAGCTAGAGAGGAGCAGTGCTCTGCATGTTCTGAACGTGGCAGAATCTTATAGGCAATACTGTTATGGTCGAAGTAGTATAAATAGAATTCTTAGCGTTAGGATTTCGTGTGTCATATCTATTGTACAAAATTCAGTAAACATTCAAAATACCACATGGATAGGGAAACGAATGCTCGAACAATGTACGTATGATAACACCAAACATTTTTGATTCAGTAAAACTCTTTATCTTCTCCAGTTTATCTTCCATTTTCATGTTAATGTCATTCAAATACCTTTACATTCAAATTCATTTACTTATGTCTTGCATTTAAACGCTTTTCTTCTATTTCGATTCCTTTAAATTTTAGAAACTCTTTTACATTTCATGCTTTTATACTCATGCTTTTTTACATTAAAGCCTTTACATTCAAAGTCATTTACTTATCTCTGCATTTAAACATTTCTTTGCAATCGAATCTTTATTCATTCAATTCAGTTTCGTATTTCTTTACTTGATCATGTCATTAGATTCTTTTAACATGGTAATCGAAGTGAATTGAACACCTATAAAACATTCTAAATACAAATCCTAACTATGAATATCAGCTTTGCAATTAGATTTATCCAAACGACTAATACCCCATAGGATCAATCTAGACGATCCTGCAAGTTACCAGAGAGATTAAATAACAGTCATTAAGATTATTTGATAGTTTGGAGGACTAGCGGTTGTTTACCAGAAATCACTGTAAACAAATTGGCACGCCCGATGGGACCATCATTGGTCGTTACGAAATTTAAAACAAAGTAAAGATTGTTAGGATATAATCATTGTAAAAGTTCTTTCTGGGTGATAAGTTCGTTGTTATATGAACCTTAGAAGTGGTAGAATAACCAATAGCAACCAACCCTTACCCAGAAGAAAACGTAATAACAAGATGTCTAATCCAAACAATCAACAAGGGGAACAAAATGCCCCACATGGAACATGCACTAATATGTCTGCTTCGACGGGAACGTCTAATGCGACCCCTTCGAATGCACAGTCTGTTGCATCCTCTACCAGTAGTGTAGCCACGAATGGAACAAGTGGCATGTCGACTAATAGTTCGATCCTAGGAAATACAGGAACCACTGGTTATCCTGGGGGATTCGTCCCACCATCAGGGACACAAACCCATTTCGCCACCCCACCACCAACTAGACCACCCAGTTTCGATGGTAATAGACTCAGAAATCCCTCTTATGGGATGCCAACATCTTTTATGGCGGGTCTGCACACTTCGACATCGAATACGTCACCACAATTAGGGTCTAGATCTGGGGCTAATCAATTTATGACAAATAACCAAGGTTCAGTAGGTTATAGTGCATTGCCTATCTTAACCACAGAAAATCAGATGGCTTTTAGGCAATTAATGGATGAGAGTAACCATAATATGATAGGAGTGTTAGCACAAACTATGCAAGAGATCTTTGCCCCAATAGTACAAAATGTAACTGTGACAAACAGAGAAAATGCGGATAACATGAGTCGAATAGCAGATTTCTTCGCTCCGCCAGAAAGGCGTAGACAGAACCAGGCATTGGTTCGAGCAAACATACCTATCATAGAACAAATTGCTAATGACCCACCCTATAGACCAGTCAGAGAGGGGGTTAATTTGGGGGCAAGAGCACAAAGGTTAGATGCCTCAGTGATTCGAGAAGAACCACAAAGGGGATTTATAGAACCAGCGGCAAGGATCGAAAGGTTAGATGCCCCAGTGATTCGAGAGGAACCACAAAGGGGAATTATCGAACCAGGGGAAAGGGTCGAAAGGCTAGAAGTCCCAGCGTTTCGAGAAGAACAACCTAGAGGAGTTGTCATGGTGGGTCGAAATCAAGATGCTGATGCAGTCGTTCACAGAGTTCGAAACGATAACATCTTGGCAGAAAATAATTTAACCACCATGATAGAGAGGATTATGGCCCAAAATGGCCTCAATACAGGAATTAGAAGGCCAAATTATGCCTCTCTTATAGTAGATTACATAGTACATACTGATTTACCAAGGGGATATAAGGTCCCTAAGTTTACAAAGTTTGCTGGAGATACCAATGAATCAACAGTTGAACACATAGCCAGGTATCTGACCGAAGCAGGAGACATAGCAAATAATGAGAACCTTAGTATTAAATATTTCCCAAGTTCCCTCACTAAGAACGCTTTTACATGGTTCACCACATTGCCTCCTGGATCCATAGATACTTGGACCCTCTTAGAGAGATTATTCCATGAATAGTTCTACATGGGACAATCTAAAATAAGTCTGAAGGAACTAGCCAGTATTAAGAGGAAATTTACTGAACCCATAGATGATTATCTGAATAGGTTCAGACTCTTGAAATCTAGATGCTTCACAGTAGTTCCTGAACATGAGTTAGTCGAAATGGATGCTGGCGGCCTGGATTACTCTATTCGGAAGAAATTAGACACACAATACTTGAGGGACATGGCTCAATTAACAGATAGGATTCGACAAGTCGAAAGGCTAAAGGCCGAAAAGGCCAGGGCTTTTAAAAGTAACAAGAAAGAGAGAATTTCATATGTCGAAACTGAGGAAGTCGAAGACTATCCTAAATTCGAAGAGGTCGAAATAGATCTCGCTGAATTAAAGCAGGCTCCACCTTACTCTTGTAAATTATTAGTTCCCACAAAAGGGAAAGAAATTGTTGAAAATGAGAAAAGTGACAAATTCCCAAAGAAGGTGTATACTTTCGATGTAACAAAGTGTGACGAGATTTTTGATTTGCTTGTCAAAGATGGCCAACTCATTGTGCCATCGAATGTCAAAATACCTCCTTTAGATCAAAGAAAGAAAAGAGGATTTTGTAAGTATCATAGTTTCCTAGGCCACAAAACCTCAGTGTTTTCTTTTCAGGGATCTGATTCAAAATGCAATTAAGGATGGCAGATTGAAATTCGCTGACAAACCAAAAATGAAAGTAGATGAAGACCCTTTGGATGTTGCAGACACCAATTACTCCGAGCCCGCATGCATTGGAGAAATCAATATGGTGGAAGCAGATCAAGATGACACTCCATTAGGAGAAAAAAGCACTGAGAATGAAAACTGGTTGTCAGTCGAAGTCAACAAGGGGGTCACTGAGGACGTCCACAAGCAACTAGAGGCTTCGATCGAAGTAGTACCTTTGGCTGTTTCGAAAGAGATCCAGGCTACTGAAGGCCAGGAGAACCAAAAGCAAGAGTTGACACAGGTTACTGAAGGCCTGAGGCTAAAATTAGAGAAAGTCCAGATCACAAAGCCAGCCTCCCCTCAGAAAGAAATATGGGATACTTTGGGAGAGCCCAGTGGAAAGTTTGACTACTTGGTGAAGTATTCTGCCCCAGAAAGTTCAAAAATCCAAATCGAAGATGTCAAACCTACAGGATGGGGAGATGATGACATAAAGGGGGAGGATGTAGATGTCAACATGGTGGATATGGAGAGACCTCGTTCTGAGATGGAGGAGATGGAAAGATACTTAGAAAAAGAAAAATACAAAAGGGAGGATAGTTATGCTAGGGATGCCAGTCTTAAAGACTACCTCATGTTGTGCCACAAAGGAGATGCCGAAATGATACTATGCCCTAGATGCAGCATCATCTGCAACCAGAGAATTTTTGCAGACTTCGAGAGGAAACAAAGGGCACGAACTGGCATCAACTGGCGCCAGGATAACCAGTTATTCAGGTGTTACCCTAAAGCTGGAGAAAGTTTGTTGGAGTTTGTGGTTCGCTGTCACAAAGGGGCAACCAAATGCCTAGTATGCCCAAGGTGTTTTGCAGTGTACGATCAAAATATGGCCGGAGCCTTCGAAACAATCCCTTTCGCCCCATGCTGGAACCACAAAGAGATTGGTCAGATGAGCCAACGTTTCGAGAGCAACTACACTCAACGAAGGCCTGATAGTCCTCATCCCAAAGGCGCTCGAAGGGTAACGTTCAAAATTCCTGCTGAAATACCAACAGACAAATGGTTGCAAGTCAGAACTGACAAGGGCAAAGACAAATGGAGAAACAATGAGCGAAACGCACGCCACGCCATGACATATAGAAGGCAGTTCAATATGGCAAAGAGGGAAGAAGTGAGGTTAGAAAACTACAAAGGAAGAAACCCCATGTCAAGATCATAATGGCGAAGGCAACAGAGAATTCGAAAGGCTGAAAGGGAAGCTATGGCAGATAAAGGAGCAACTTCAATCAAAAACCAAGGAGAATCAAGCACCAACAAACCTATACCAAATAATCAACCTGAGGACAAACCCCCGGTTAGTAGGAGACTCTTCTCTGAAACACAACCAAATGAATCAAAGGAGTACACACCAGGTCCAGAAGAAGACGAGGATATGCTAATGGACAACTTCGAATCAGAGGGGGAGTCTTCACTCAATATCAATTGCAACGTGGAATTTGTACTACCTTGTGAGTTTGGACAGGAAACTGAGATCAAAGAGCATGAGGAGGATGATAAAATAGATCTGATGAAGCATAGGCCAGTGTGTTACTACGTAATGGACAACGGAGCTGTCGAAGAGCAGAATGCTTTCTTCGAGTGCCCAGAGCCAGCTATGAAAAATCATCTGAAGCCATTATTCATTCGAGCAAAGGTTGGTACCCATGGCGTAAATAAGGTCTTAGTGGATGGGGGCGCTGCAGTTAACTTAATACCCCATTTCATGCTGAAAAAGTTAGGAATACACGAGGGTGACATCAAACCACACAACATGGTCCTATCCAACTATGAAGGGAAAGTAGGTCAAACATTGGGGGCAGTTCAACTGGACTTGATGGTAGGATCGAGCTGCAGGCCCACCATGTTCATGGTGATCGAAGCCAAATCCAACTACAACTTGCTGTTGGGAAGAGAGTGGATCCATGGCGTAGGAGCAGTTCCTTCGTCAATGCATCAGAGGTTGGTTTTATGGAGAGAAGATGGGATTGTGGAGAACATTGAAGCGGACCAGAGTTACTTCATGACAGCAGTCAACTTAGTTGACAAAAGAAATTATGACAAACACTTGGCCAAGATTGCTCCTTGTTCCCCTAACGACGAAATCAACGAAACCAGGAACGCACACTATTATATGACCCTACGCCATGATGGCATGTATTGGGATAGAAGAATAGTCAGTGAAGATGAAGGAGTCGAAGGTACTACGCAAAGACGGCCAGCAGGCTGGGAGTTCGACAACCTTGCTCATGATTGAGTCCTCCTTCTTCGAAAGGATTTCGGCCTATATGGCTGAGAATGAATGGAAAGCGGCCTTAGAGGTTGAAATAGATAAATTGGCAGTAGAAGTGAACGAAATAAATGGGGATGGTTTGAAAGGCTCACCCTTTGAATAACACGAAATAGATCAAAGGCTAGATGCCATCTATGATAAAGAACCCTTAGGCTTCGAGAAGGACCCCACAGACTCAGGTGCCAAAATGTTGGTGCAGGATCCGCTCGAAGAAGTGAATTTGGGGGATGAGAACACGAAAAGAATAACCTACATAAGCACAAAACTTAATCCAGGCCTCAAGCAGGAAGTGATCGAAGTCCTCAAGAGAAACAAAGATTGCTTCGCGTGGGACTATGATGAAATGCCTGGTTTAAAGAGGGAGTTGGTGGAGCACAGACTTCCAATCAAGGATGGCAAGAAGCCCATCAAGCAAACTCCTAGAAGATTCGCACCAGCGGTTCTCACAAAGATCAAAGATGAGATCAAAAGGTTGCTGCGCTGCAGATTCATAAGAACCACAAGGTATGTCGAATGGTTAGCAAATATAGTACCTGTTATTAAGAAAAATGGCTCTCTGAGAATTTGCATAGATTTTAGGGATTTAAATACTGCAACCCCTAAAGATGAGTACTCCATGCCTGTGGCAGAAATGTTAATAGACTTTGCTGCAGGATTCGAATATTTAAGTATGTTAGATGGATACTCTGGGTACAATCAGATTTTTATTGCTGAAGAAGATGTTGCCAAGACAGCATTTCGTTGCCCAGGAGCCTTAGGCACCTACGAATGGGTAGTGATGCCTTTTGGTTTAAAAAATGTTAGGGCAACTTATCAAAGGGAAATGAATTCGATTTTCCATGATTTCATTGAAACCTTTATGCAGGTGTATATTGATGATATAGTCATCAAATCTATATCTGCAGAAACCCATTTGCATCATTTGAGCCAATCATTCGAGCGAATGAGAAAACATGGCTTAAAAATGAACCCCCTTAAGTGTGCATTTTTTGTGCAGGCTGGAGATTTCCTTAGCTTTGTGGTTCATAAAAAAGGGATCGAGATCAACCAAAATAAGACCAAAGCCATAATGGAGACGAAAGCACCTACATCAAAAAGGGAGTTGAAATCTTTGCTAGGGAAGATTAACTTTCTCAGAAGGTTCATTTCGAATCTAAGTGGAAGAACCCAAGCTTTCTTTCCGTTGCTTCGTTTGAAGCAAGGCCAAGCCTTCGAGTGGAACGAAGCCCATCAGGAGGCATTTGATAAGATAAAAAGATATCTCTCTCAACCTCCTATATTGTCTCCACCTTCATGGGGAAAGCCCATGAGATTGTACATATCTGCCTCTGAAGTTAGTATAGGTAGTATGTTAGCACAAGAAGATAGCAATGGCATCGAAAGAGCCATATACTATTTAAGTAGGGTATTGAATGATGCAGAGACTAGATATAGCAATATAGAAAAGCTATGTCTCTGTTTGTACTTTTCTTGTATGAAACTTAAGTATTATATAAAGCTTGTTGATGTTTATGTTTCATCTCATTTCGATGTTATCAAACACATGCTTTCGAAACCAATAATGCATAGCAGAGTTGGTAAATGGGCTTTAGCCTTAACAGAATATTCTTTGACTTTCATGCCTTTAAGAGCTGTGAAAGGTCAAGTAATTTCTGATTTCATTGTGGACCATTCACTGGTCGAAAAGACTGTCATGGGTTACGTTGAAGTGCAACCTTGGAAATTATACTTTGATGGTTCGACCCATAGGGATGGTAGTGGTGTTGAAGTTCTTATAATTTCTCCTGAAGGAATTCCAACAAAATTCAAGTATAAGTTAAATGGTCCTCGTTGCTCGAACAACGAAGCTGAATACAAAGCGCTTATTGTTGGACTTGAAGCTTTGTTGGAATTGGGGGCAACTAGAGTCGAAATTAAAGGAGACTCAGAGTTAGTGGTCAAGCAAATAACAAAGGAGTACAAATGCATAAAGGAGAATCTGATGACATACTTCGTCATAGTTAACAGGCTACTTAGAAAATTCGAATACATGGATATTCAACATATACCAAGAATAGAAAACCAAGAAGCAAATGACTTAGCACAGTTGGCTTCAGGTTATAAAGTTTCTACCAAAAACTTTGAGGATTTGGTCGAATTGAGAGGTAGGGTTATGGCTACTAGACTCGTACCATCAGATCTAGAGAATATAAAATTAGGTTGTAAACAGGGATTCGAGGTACTAGCCATAGACACCTTATCAGATGCAGATTGGCGAAGTCCACTTGTGAGTTACTTAACAAATCCAACATTGAATGTTGATAGGAAGATAAAATATAGAGCATTATCATATGTCCTCATGGGAAATGAATTGTTCAAAAAGACCCAGGAAGGCATATTACTGAAATTCCTAGGAGAAAGTGAGGCATACTTAGCATTGTCAGAAGTCCACAATGGGGAATGTGGGGCACATCAAGCAGGTCATAAAATGAAATGGTTGTTATTTCGATATGGCATGTATTGGCCCAGCATGCTCAAAGACTGTATAAATTTTGCTAAAGGGTGTGAAGAATGCCAGAAACATGCAGGAATTCAACATGCTCCTGCAAGTGAGTTACATTCGATCATTAAACCATGGCCCTTTAGAGGATGGGCATTAGATTTAATAGGAGAAATTAATCTTGCTTCGTCTAAAGGACAAAAATATATCTTGGTAGGAATAGATTATTTTACCAAGTGGATCGAAGCAATACCATTAATAGTTGCTGATCAAGAGGCTATTGTTGAGTTCATACAGAAACAAATTATCTATAGGTTCGGATTGCCAGAGAGCATAACCACAGACCAAGGTTCTGTGTTTACTGGTAGGAAGATGCAAGAATTTGCTCAAGAGATGGGGTTTAGATTACTAACATCAACACCATATTATGCCCAAGCAAATGGTCAGGTCGAAGCAGCCAATAAAGTGATAATAGGGTTAATTAAGAAACATGTTGGTAAAAAGCCAAGGAACTGGCACAAGACTTTGGACCAAATTCTATGGGCCTGTAGAACATCTCCTAAAGAAGCTACTAACACCACGCCTTTCCAACTAACATTTGGTCATGATGCAGTTCTACCAGTAGAAATTCATCTACAATCAGTTCGAATTCAAAGACAAAACGAGATTCCATCTGCATTATATTGGGAGATGATGATGAATGAGTTAGTTGAGTTAGATGAAGTTAGATTGCATGCATTGGAAATCATAATGAGACAAAAGGAAAGGGTAGCCAGGGCATATAACAGAAGGGTGAAAGGAAAATCATTCACTATTAATGACTTAGTCTGGAAATTCATATTGCCCATGGACAAGAAAAATAAAACATTAGGTAAATGGTCACCTCATTAAGAAGGACCTTTTCGAATAGTAAAGATATTTTCAAACAATGCATATGAAATCGAAGAGTTGGCTGATGATAAGCGAATCCTAAAGGTTAATGGGAAATATTTAAATAAATATAAGCCACGCCTGCAGGAGATTCGAATAATAACAACATAATTGAAACATCATAAAGGAATGCCAAAATGGTAATATAAATTGCCAAAATGGCGTTGTTTGGATATTACAGACCAAAATTCAACCAAGATTCAAAACTAATTAAATAAACAGAGATTTAAAAATAGGCATTGTTCCTCAATCTATCAAAAGTACTCTGAAAGGACTCAAGCCTTTGTTGGGTGAAGCGCCTTGCTCCTTCCAGGGTAGCTACTTCTCCCTTAAGCTGCTCTGCTGCTTCCATTCTGCAAGTCCTTTGTTGAGGAGCTCTTCGAACTGATTGCCAGCAGTATTGGTTTCATATGCCAATTGTTGTTGTTGAGCCTCCTTAACCTTTTGTTGGAGCTCTTGAATTTGCTTTTCCCAGAGAAGAATAGACTGAGCTCGAGCTTCATAGTCAGTTTTGGCTTGCTTTATATGCATGGCTTGGTCTTTAGCTTCTTCAGAGAGCTTCGAAGCATGCTCATAAGCAGCGTCCATGGCAGTTCGTTTCTCCTGGACCTTTTTAGTAGCAAATTCGTCTTGAAGAAGACACCCAGTCACGTTATCTAACAAAGTTTGAAGATCGAATAATATGGTGCTGACTGGCAAAGAGCAGGTGGCGAGGTTAACTTGCGTAAGTAGCTCCTTCATGGTATAGCAAGTTGTATTATCCTTCTTGAGCACTTCGAACAAGTCCACATCAAGGATTGTTCTCCTAATTTTGTTAAGGAGTACAACTCTATCATCTGAGGGCAATGGATCGTTAGTCGAACTAGTACCAGCCCTAGCAAGAGGAGTGTCCCTTTGAGCTAGTTTAGCCTTCATATACCCAATTGGGTCATTTCGTCTTAGGAGAGCTAACTCCTCTTCAGTCATTTGAGATTGAGACGATTGAGGAAGTTCTATATGCAAGGGAGTCACATCCATCTCGACTTCCATAGGCTCATTGGTCTGGTCACCATCACCTTCACCTTTTTCTTGCTCATTGCCTTCTTCATCATCAACCAAATCCACCATTTCGATATCATCGTTCTCACCGCTATTGACACCTGACTCTGTTCCATCAGTCGAACCATTCTGGGCATCTTCTTCCTCGGATCCTTCCTCTGCAGATTCTTCGTTCTCTTGATCAGAATCAGCCTTCTCCTCTTCAGCATGAATGTCCTTTGGGCTCTCTTGAAGGATTTCGAGAGGAGACTTTGGAAAAGAAGTTTCTGGTAAAATCTTTGCAGACTCATGAGGCGTTGCTTCGTTCGTTTATTTCAAAGGAGGAGAATTGCCTTGGTCGTCTTGTTGCTCTGAAGCCCCAGTCGGAACCGCCATGTTGGAGGATCCTTTGTTTTGCATCAGGTTACTGGAGTCCCCATGAGGAGAAGAGTTGATGGGAGCAACAGTCTTTGATGGAGAAGTCGAAGTAGTAAGAGTTGGGTTCGAAATGTCCTACAGAGACAAAGAATATTAAGAGCATGCACCAAGGTAATGAATAACTATTTTTGTTAAAGATTCGAGTTCAATTTACCTGTGGATTCTCAGAGGAAAGGTTACTATCTATATGTTCCAACATTATGTTGGAGGTCGAAGGTGGATTTTTGGATTTTGTTGAGGGAGCAGCATCTCTGGAATCGAGTCCAGAAATGCCAGTTGGTTCAGCGCCTTTAGAAACTTCTTTCTTCTGCTTCTTCTTTGAAGCGGTTAGTGAATTCCCTCCAGCATTGGGATTCTTCCCAGTAGTGCTTGGTTTCCTTTTCTTCGGAGTGGTTGGTGGGAGTTTGTTAGTCTGAAAAGATTTAAACATGAGTTAGATCTAAATCATGAATTTCAGTTCATTCGAAACATCAGGGCTAATTGATTACCTCTGGAGTTGGAACAGTTGTTATTGTTGGTGTTGTGATTGTTGCAGTAGTTGTTGTTGGTATGACTAAGGGCACATCATCATTGGTTTCGACAGATTGTTGGGAGGTACTTCCTTCTTTAGACTTCGAAGCAATGGACTTTATCCTGATGGCTGAAAATCGAAACAATTAAGGTAAATGTTAAAAATGAAGAAAGTAAGAAACATTTGGGATTTTCCAAAGCATTCGCACCTGCGCCTTGATTAGATATAATCGACATGGAAGAAAGGTCATAGCGAAGATGTCATGGGAAATCATGGAGCCAATGACGAGCCCATGTCACAGTCTCAGATGGCTTTGGTTTCTTTTGAAGGTATTTTAACATTTCTTTGCAAGTGAACCACCAAGGGTATGGAGGAAACCAAGCCAGAGCCAGTTCTGAGGTAGGCAACCTAGGAAATTTAGGTGGATGCATTTCGAGTGCCAACCTATACCTATCCTCAGGTGACAACCCTGAAGGAAGTTTGAGCTTAGAAATTTTTTCTTTAAATTTTTCCTTCAAGGTCTCAGCCGCTTGATGCATAGTGGTTTCCAAGTGTGTGGGATCATAAGTGGTTTCGAAATAATTTTGAAAAGCCCTAATCTCTTTGGCGTGAGTGAACATACCTTTCTTGGAATGTACCTGAACATCGAACGCATCAGTTAGTTTCTGTTGAATGGAGAGGGTATCGAACATATAAGATTGGTAGAACTTAGTCCACCATTCCAGAAAACCCTTCGCTGTGAAGTGTGTGGGTTCAAAAGGTAGTAGTTCGAATTGAGCGAAGTCTTGATATTGTTCTTGTTGCAGATTGGCTTCTCTTGCTTTAAAGGTTCGACCAGAAGTGATGGCACTCTCTGTTTCGAACAGAGGTTCAGGGATTAACTGACACAGGCCGAATTGTCTGGAAACAAAGTTAGGTTGATAGGCAAAGAGGAAGATTTGATTCTTGGAAGGAGTGATTCGTGAGGAAATTAATCTAGGAAGCAGAAAGGCTTTCCAAATATCTTGAATTTCTTTACTTTTAATTGCTTCTGAAAGAGACATGGTGAACCATGATGGTCCATGAGTCCTTGAAGAAAAGGGTGCCATGGTCTCTCCAAATTTGTGTCTTTTGGAAAAAATCATGATGTAGTTTGAGAAAAGGACTTTGAAGTCATCTTTATCATCATTCGGGGTGAGTTTCTGCAGCCTTGTACCTTCAATAATTCTATCTGCTATCTCCGCATCTTGTTCAACAACGGTGTCAGCAGTTGATAATGAGGATTCAAACATGGCATTAAGCCATAATTGGAGTAACCAGAAGGGGCCAGCTAGAAGGATGTTTTTGGGAGTATGGGATTTCAAACTCGAAACGGCTGATCTTAAGCTTTCGTAAAGATCAACAAGTAATAGTTCGCTCAAACATACCCTCCTATTCTCATGTAAGTCTCTAGCTAAAGGGATGAACCTGCTTGCTACCTGTAAGGACCTGCTACAGAATACGTATCTTGATAACCATAAAGTGAGAAAAGCAATATGTTCCACATATGACACACTATCTCCTTCAGTGTGGTAATGGCTAATGAATTTGGAAAAACTGGCTAATTTGACATCAAAGTCAATAATGCTGGAGTGTTCTTCATTATCAGGGATGTAGGTTTCTCCTACTGGTGACAAACCAGTGATGGCTGCTATATCGAAAAACGTGGGTGTTATCATTCCCCCAGGGAGATGAAAGGTGTTGTAGGTGTTGTCCCAGAAATATAAGGATGCAAATAACAGTGGATGACTATAGGTGAAGCCTGGTTTCGATAACTTAATCAGATTATAGATTCCTAATTCCTCCCATTGCTGGGATTTCTTGGCTTCTACTTTGGTGAGCCAGTTTTGGTAAGCTATGTAAGAGGTAGGGCGGGATCGGAATGGTTTAAAGTTGCTCTTCACGTAGTCTAACACAAAGGGATATTTTGGGGGGACGGTTGGAGTTTCTATGGTTTTCGAATCAGAAGACTCGCCTATCTTAGGGATATCCATCTTATTAAACAAGGGTTTAAAGTTGTAACAGACAGGGAAGATTTTTCTAGTATCTTTCAAGATTTCAAAAACTGTAAGAGGACCCATTAGAGCAAACCTCTTTCCAGCAGCGTTAGTTGGAATCAATACCTGAGAGGAGTAGAGCATTTCCTTTTCCTTAGAGATCACTTGAGGGATAAGCACAGATTGACCTTGATAAGTACCGACCTTGCTTTCCATAATTGTTCCTGTGTTCTTGCTTTTCTTCTTGGAAGTTTTCTTCAGTTGGGATGATGTTGTTGAAGACATTGTTGGAAGTTTCAGAATGTGAAAAAAGAATAAAAGACTAAGTTTATTAGTTTTTATAGTGTGGAAGCTTAAACATCCACTAAGTGAGACTAGGATACGTGGGAGTTGTGGGTTGGATTGAGGAAGAGGTGGCGTAAAGGCTGATATTAGTAATAAGCGTGATTAATAATAATCATTGTTTTATAACCGCACCATGATGTGAATACTGATTCAAGACAGTTAAGAAATCCAAGAGGCGTCGTGATTGACGTGGTTGAAGTCATACACAATAAATGTTATGATTACTCAAAAGTCACATCAGAATCTTGCAAATATATTTAAAATAAGTGTTTCTCAAAGGATCGAAATACATATTTTAAAGGTGCATTTTGTTGGCTGAAGATTTTGATGATACAGTTTGAAATGAAGCAATATGGATGTTTCGTTGGAATAAAGCAAAATGTTACAGTTCAGAATGGTAGAAGCGGTTCTTCGAACGGACATGTCAAAGCTCGAAGCTTCGAGTGACAGTTGTGAAGAGATATTTAAAAGAAGCCTCAAAGTGATAACGAGACTGTGTCTGTGAAATGAGTTCGAAGCAAAGATTGCCAAGGCATTTGAAATTCAAACGCAAGCGGGATTTTGGAATTCAAATATATATATGCGCTGGAGCGTTCGAAGACGCGTGGAAGCTAGAGAGGAGCAGTGCTCTGCATGTTCTGAACGTGGCAGAATCTTATAGGCAAGACCGTTATGGTCGAAGTAGTATAAATAGACGTCTTAGCGTTAGGATTTCGTGTGTCATATCTATTGTACAAAATTCAGTAAACATTCAAAATACCACATGGATAGGGAAACGAATGCTCGAACAATGTACGTATGATAACACCAAACATTTATGATTCAGTAAAACTCTTTATCTTCTCCAGTTTATCTTCCATTTTCATGTTAATTTCATTCAAATACCTTTACATTCAAAGTCATTTACTTATGTCTTGCATTTAAACGCTTTTCTTCTATTTCGAATCCTTTAAATTTCAGAAACTCTTTTACATTTCATGCTTTTATACTCATGCTTTTTTACATTAAAGCCTTTACATTCAAAGTCATTTACTTATCTCTGCATTTAAACATTTCTTTGCAATCGAATCTTTATTCATTCAATTCAGTTTCGTATTTCTTTACTTGATCATGTCATTAGATTCTTTTAACATGGTAATCGAAGTGAATTGAACACCTATAAAACATTCTAAATACAAATCCTAACTATGAATATCAGCTTTGCAATTAGATTTATCCAAACGACCAATACCCCATAGGATCAATCTAGTCGATCCTGCAAGTTACCAGAGAGATTAAATAACAGTCATTAAGATTATTTGATAGTTTAGAGGACTAGCGGTTGTTTACCAGAAATCACTGTAAACACATAGCTGAACCGTTTCTAGATGAGAAAGTCTGGAATAGGTGTCAGGATGACATCCGTCTATGGATTGTACCTGAATCATTTCTAGATGTGAGTCTGGAGTAAGTGTCAGGATGACATCCGTCTCTGGATCATACCTGAACCGTTTCTAGATGAGAATATGGAGTAATTGTCAGGATGAAATCCGTCTCTAGATCGTACCTGAACCGTTTCTAGATGAGAAAGCTTTATTTAGAATGTTTCCGCTGAGAATTTCTATATTGCTTGAGAAGAAATCTGTTGGGGAACATGAAAAGCTTGTGACTTAGGCTAGAGAATTCTTTAAGATGCCAGAGCAGTGATTGGAGATTCTTGCTTGTTTAGGGATACAAGGACGCTTGACATCACTTGGCTGTAAGATGAGGATATGGAGGTGATTTTTTAGTAGCATGCCCCTGTCTCTATACCTGCTGAAAAAAGTATTTGCGGAGATTTTGTGGATGGTTTGAGTGTCATCCAAACTCCTGCGGTTTTGAGTAGATGTTGATCAGGGAGTATTCTACTGATAGACAAATGACAAGATGACGGGACATAATCGTGCTCTTTAATCCCTAACTTTTTCCTGGAATGCCCTTTCATATTTTCAGTCCACCGGGATACCCTTTTTTCCCCAAGCTGCCTTTTCAGGTTTTCGACTTGCCGGGTGTACAAAATTTTTCAAATGTATATCCCTAAGTTTTTCCCAAACCTTTGGTTCGCCGGGATGCCCTTATTTTTTCCCATGTCAGTGGATTTAGCGGGTCTTTGTTCATGTGTAGTATTTTCCAACTATGTCTGCGTTCACCGGGTACGGAGAATTGTAATTGTCCATAGTAGTAAGTTTTGCCATACTGCTAGAAGATGTTTGCTTGATCGCACATGATTCGTTACTGGAATTCATGTCTAATTACCCCTAGTGATTCAGATGGAGGTTTGTCCCTGGCTATTTGGCATTTTTGAGAGTATCCTCGAATCTTGACTTGACTGCCCCAGATCAGCTGGATACCATGCCATGCCCCTTGATTATGAAGGGCCTATCACTGGAATGTCTTTCCATCTGAAGTGATTATGTCCATTGAGAGGATTTTCATTCATTGAATATTCGTCTATGAATTTCTCTACTATTTGAACAAATAGTAATATGCAAACAATGGCATTTAAAGAATGTAAAGCTTATGTCTGTCTTGAAGTTCGAAAATTCATTTTTAGTAAAACAAACAAATTTTGTAAGAGTGTGATATCAGCTCAAGATTTATAGCGAACCCTACAGGAGTCAGGATACCTTTTCGTAACAGTATGCTTTCATACTAGCCCATGCTTCATCTATGACTTTTAAGGGTTATAACGTGGCCTGGTTCACGGTTCAAGAAACAATGGATAAATGCTCAAATTTTATTTGTAACTGACCCTTTCTTCATGATGTTCTTCAATCCTATGCTCAGCTAATTGTGCATTTAGATCCCAATTAAGTCTGGAATATTTTCTTGGATATTTGGTGATGGTTCGGCAATTGAACGTTCGTTTAAGAAGGCAGTCATTTTGGTAACCTTTTCTTTTTTGTTGAGGATTTGTAGGACCTCTCATTTGATTTTTTCATCCCTACTTTTTCCTGAACTGTTTCTTTTGTGATTACAGTCAGTGGGATGCCCTAGTTTTTTTTCTTCAGTCTCCTTCATAGGTTTTGACTTAGTGGGATTTTCTTTTGAGAGACAATGACTTCCTGCCTTGACGATTATTCAGAACCATCACCATCTTTTGGATGACATCTTCTACACTATTTGTTGTGCATGAAGGGGAAAGTTTTCGATTGAATGCACATCTGAATTAACTGAAAAAACTACCCTGCCCCAGGTTATGATTAAGGGTTTTAATATGTGTGAAAAGAAAAAACTCCTACTTCTTAGGCTCAAAGGGGTTGACTAGGGATTATCTTCCTTATAACTCCACTGTTTAGGATTTGAAACAACGCTTGTACATCATCAGCGGGGTCTGTTCAAAAGCACATTGTAGAGATTATGGTATCATTTTTGTCATCCTCCCTCTAAAAGTTTAGAGCTTTTAATCGATAGTTGAATATCACAAAAGGAAGTAAAAACACAATTTGAATATAATGAATATGAATGAAATGATCCAAGACAAACATATGTAATGCATTGATATAATAACAAAGTTTGACATGAAACAAATGTTCGAACAATTAAAAGAAATTACAAATTGAAAATTCTAGATGAACAAAAAGCCTCTTTGTCTTGGCTTGTCACTTCAGATGGCGTGTCTTTGAGGAATGGCAGAAGAATTCCAGTTGACCATCTTGTGTGAATTCCAACACTCCTTCATCGATCAGGTCTTGAATTTTGTATTTCAATGTCCAATAGCTATCAGTATCATGCCCCAGACTGTTGGAGTGATATGCACATATTGCATCAGGATTGTAAGTAGGAGCGATAGTATTACGAATCCGAGGAGGATCCTTTAATGTGACCAAATTCAACTTTACCATGTGTTGCAAGACTTGCGACATTGGTATGTTGAGTCTGGTATATTGCCTAGTTAATGAATCTTGCTTACGCCGATTACCTTGTCGTTGTTGGTGAGGTGGCGGTTGGGTTCGTGATGTAGCAGCAATTTGGAAAGGTCCACTTTTCACCAAACCCACTTCTTTTCTCATCAGGAGCTGATTACTGACTTGATCCTCAGCCTCGACTGTTTGTTTCATACGGTTTCATATGTCTTGATGAAGCTTGCTGATGAGAAACCTCAACTCTTCTTGTTCCCGAGCTAAACTTTGGATAAGGTCCCTTTGATTACTCATCTGGATTCTCATTCGTTCCATTTCATCTTGCAGTTGTTCCAACTGGTCATCGTTGTTGTTGTCAGGATGTTTCTTGGTCAGATTCCCGTTGAGGAGTGCTTTCAATTCTTCTTGCCCCTTGGATAGGTTGAGGAACATTTCCATGAACTATGACTCTTGAGTTTGGAGATCTCTGTTGTTGTACCCCAAAATTTTCCCTTTCATTTTCTTTTACATGGGTGGTTGCAAACATCTGCTTGAGGAAAGTAAAATTTGAAGGTGAACGAAATATCCTTCGATTGGAGCATCAGAGCATCACAGAACTGGGAAGGTGTTAGCACCATTTGTGAATACAAAATGCAAACCAGTATTAACTGTCGGTTCTGCCACTGTATCACAGAACTAGCGACTCTGCTGGGGAATAAAAAAGTGGGGTTTATCTTAGGGTCTAGTTCATTTTAAAATTGCTTTCTTTGTTTGCTTTGATTGATTTATCTTTGAGGGTTTGTTGGGTTATTCTTGTAAAGATCCTACATCTGGATCTGGGACACCTTTTAGGTAAGTAGCAATAAATCATGGAGGCTGTACGGCATAGACCGATACAGACGAAGTGGTGGCTACGTTAGCGCGATACTCTGGATTGTACTAATGTTCCTTCAGTAAGTAAAAGATAAAATTAGGCTTCCTCATAGTGTCACTAAGACCTAACTGACCTTTAGAACCTTTAATCGACTCATCCTAGCCATTAGGAAGTAGTGAGATAACCGGCCTTGGTTCTGACCGAAGATTGGTTGATACTCGATGCTACACTCATTGAGACTGGACTTTTGGGATTTTTTGGCTGCAATACTTTGGTGCGTAAGCTGAAACAATTCCTAATGGGAAGGTTAATGATATTGAGACTCCTTAGAACCCGGTTACTATTAATAGGACATGTTGAGCCAACTAAACTTCAAGAGGGTACGTACCTTTAAACCTCATGCAAGCTTTTGAACTTAAGGCTATTTGTGTGACTTCATTTCCTTCACTTATCTAATAACTTGAATTCCTTGCAGGATTTATTTATAGTCATTATCCAATAAACTAGTTTTCTTGCAAGACATAATTGTCTTCATCACCCTGCATTTTTTCTTGATGCATGGCATACACATCGTAGCATGATACCATAGCATTCCCTTAACCATTTCAGGGATCTCAAGGGCATGTGGTGCAGGTTATGATGAACCAGACATCTAACAAGGGGAAAGAGGATTTATTTTCCTCTAACTAATTCTGTCAAAGGATCAAAACATAACAACTTGAGTCAGGGGAGATGACCCACTCGATATGGTTAGCTTGACTCTTGTAGAAGGACCTTCAATGATACGAAGTTCTTCAATCAAAGCTGCCAAATTCAACGCCTAACATTTTTCTTGTGTTTACCCCGTGAGATCCTTGAAAACATTTTCACATCATATATGTCATTGCATAACATGTAGTCTAAAGTACATGTCTCTCATGTTCTCGTTGTTTATTTCAGCAATGGCTCTCAAACAAGACAACAGAGATCTCCAAACTTAAGAGGCTCAGTTCATGGAAATGTTCTTAAACCTATCCAAGGGGCAGGAGGAATTGAAAGAACTCCTCTCTAGGAATCTGAGCAAGAAACATCTTAATAACAACAAGGATGACCAGGTTGAACAGCTGTAGGTTGAGATGGACGCAATAAGAATCCAAATGCTGGGGCAGATGGCTCTTATCCAAAGCCTAGCCCGGGGACAAGAAGAGCTGAGAGCCCTCGCCAGCCAGCTTCATTAAGACGGATCCAATCGTATGAAACAGACGATCAAGGATAGGGATCAAGTCACTAATCAACCCCTGATGGGACAGAAAATTGGAGTTTTCTAAATTGTTGCTATGTTGCAAGCCCAACCACAACCTTTCCAACAACCACAGGGTAATCGTCGTAAGCGGGATTCATTCACTAGGCAATATACCAAACTCAGCATACCAATGTCGCAAGTCTTGCAACACATGTTGAAGTTCAATTTGGTCACATTGAGGGATCCTCCTACAAATCCCAATATTGCCCCTCCAATGTACAATCCAAATGCAAGGTGCACATATCACTCCAATAGTCCAGGGCATGATACTGATAGCTGGCGGACATTAAAATACAAAATCTAAGACCTGATTGATGAGGGAGCATTGGAATTCGCACAAGATGGTCAACTGGAATTATTCTGTCATCCCTCCAAGGCACACCATCTAAAGTGACAAGATCATACAAAGAGGCGTTTGTTTATTAGAATTTTAAATTTGTAATTTTCTTTTGATTGTTCGAACATTTATTCTTATCAAACCTTATTATTTCATCAATGCATTACACATCTTTATCTTGAATAAATTTGTTTTCACTATGCTTGAACTTTTTTCTTACTTTCCTTTTTATGATATTTAACTCTTGCTTAAAAGCTCTAAGCCTGTAGAGGGAGGATAACGAAAAAATACAATAATTTCTACAGTATGCTTTTGAACAGACCTTGTTGACAATGTACAGGTTGTGTTATAAATCCTAAATAGTGGAGTTATAAGGAGGATAATCCCTAGTCAACCCCTTTGAGCCTAGGAAGTAGGATTTTTTCTTTTTGGACAAATTAAAACCCTTAATCATAACCTTGGGCAGGGTAGTTTCTCTCAGTTAATTCAAATGCACATTCGGCCAAAAATTTTCACTTCATACGCAATGAATGGCATCGAAAACATCCTTCCAAAACAGAAGACGGTGATGTTTCTGCATAATCATTGAAACAGGTAGTCGTTATTCTTCAAAAAAATGGCCGTTAAGTCAAAACCTATGAAGGAGACTTAAGAAAAAACTGGGGCATCCCGCTGACTGTAATCACAAAAGAAACAGTTCAGGCAAAAGTAAGGATAACAAAATTGAAAAAAGAGATCCTACAAATCCTCAACAAAATAAAGATTATAAAAATGAGTGCCTTCTCAAACAAACATTCAATTTCTGAACCATCACCAAGTATCAGAGCAATGATTCCATACTCAATTAGGATTTAAATGCACGATTAACTGAGTATGGGACTGAAGGACATCACGAAGAGCGGGCGGGTACAAATAAATTTCGAGCCTTTATCCTTTGTTTCTTAAACCATGAACCAAGCCACATTACAACCCTTAAAAGTCCTAGCTTAAGCATGGGTTGGTTCGAGAGCATACTGTTACAAAGGTATCCTGACTCCTGTAAGGTTTGCTATAAATCATGAGTTGATATCACATTCTTGAAAATTTTGTTTTACTATAAAAAAACGCATTTTCAACATAGACATAAGCTTTGCATTCTTTAAATTACATTGTTTGCATATGGTTAATTGTTCAAATGGCATAGAAATTCACACAATGAATATTCAGTGAACAAAGATCCTTTCAATGGACAGAATTAACTTAGAGGGAAAAAAACATTCTCAATAACAAGTCTTTCATAATCAAGGGGAAAGGTATGGTATCTAGCTAATCTGAGGGAGTCAAGTTAAGATTCAAGGAGTCTCTCAAAAGTTACGAATAGCCAAGGGCAGACCTCTGTTTGAACCATTTGGGGTATTGGACATGAATTCTAGCAACGAATCATGTGCGATCAAGCAATATCTTTTGGCAGTGGAACAACACTTACTACTATGGACAGTGACAATCCCCCGTATCCGGTAAATATGGACATAGTCAGAAAATACTACGCACGAGAAAAGACCTACTAGGTCGACTGGCCTAGGAAAAATTAAGGGCATCCCGACAAACCAAAAGGGTTCGGAAAAAAATTAGGGGTATACATATGAAAATATGTACACCCGCCAAGTCGAAAACCTGAAAATACGGCTTGAGAAAAAAGGGGTATCCCGGTGGAGTGAAAATCTGAAAGGGAAGTCCAGGAAAAAGTTAGGGATTAAAGTGTACGACTATGTCTCATCATCTTGTCATTTGTCTATTAGTAGAATACCCATCATCCTGATCAGCATTTACCAAGCACCCCAGGAGTTGGAATGACACTCAGACCATCCACAGAGTTTCCGTAATTACTTTCTCCAGCAGGTACAGAGGCAGGGGCATCCTACTAAAAAATCAATGCCATATCCTCAGCTTATAGCTTAGTGATGTCAACTTTCCCGTTCCCCGACGGAGCTAGAATCTCCAATTACTGCTCCGACGTCTTAAAGAATTCCCTAGCTTGGTTCACAGGTTTTTCATGTTCCCCAACGGATTTATTCTCAAAAGCAATTGAACAGGAATTCCCAACAGAAACATTCTAAATGAAACAAGTCCTCTTCTAGAAATAGTTTAGGTACGATCCAGAGACGGTTGTTATCCTGATACTTATTTAGATTCTCATCTAGAAATAGTGCAGATATGATCCAAAGACGGATGTCATTCTGACACTCATTCAACACATGTTTCAAATACAGTTCAGATATGATCCAGAGACGCATGTCATTCTGACACTCATTCAATACATGTTCCAAATACAATTTATATATGATCCATAGACGGATGTCATTCTGACACTCATTCAATACATGTTCCAAATACAGTTCTGATACAATCCAGAGACGAATGTCATTCTGACACTCTTTCAATACATGTTCCAAATACAACTCAAATACGATCCAGAGATGGATGTCACTCTGACACTCATTCAACACATGTTTCAAATACAGTTCAGATATGATCCAGAGACGAATGTCATTCTGACACTCATTCAACACATGTTTAAGTACAGTTCAAATACGATCCAGAGACGGATGTCATTCTGACACTTATTTCAACACATAGATCCATACATAAAATCTCTGCAGGTACTTTGTCCAGCAGGTACAGGGGCAGAAACTTCCTGATGCAAAGTCACCGCTACATCCTCAGCATACTTCCTAGTGATGTCTATGTCCCCGCAGAGTGAAAACAACCAAAGCTTTGACCTCTTCTTCCCCAAGAAGAAATTACCTCCTCCAGCATAGTTCCCTCATAGAGCTAAAATCTGTGTTCCCTAGCTAAGATTTATAATCTCAAACAGTTTATAAAACCTTATCCCCGGTAGAGTTTATTTCTCTAGCTGCGGAAGTTCATCCCCCAACAGAGTTTATTTCTCTACATTGGTAAAATATTCCAACAGAGTATCTTCTCCCCAGCGGAACATTCTCAAGCAGAAGCCAAATATCCCCGACAGAGTAGTCTCAAACGGAAAGAGGAAATCCCTGGAAATATTCTCCATTCATCATCCCCAGCGGAAATGAAAGAATCACTTTACTCATCTACCCAAACAGTAGTCCAGGATTCAACTTCCCAGTACTCTCCAGCAAGCAGTCAGGGATTTATTTTCCCAGACTAGGAAATGTCGCAACAGCATTCCATATTCATACATCATGGCATGTGCATACATATTTCATACAGCGCAATCTCATTTATTTTGAGAACATCATTACACAATGCATTTCATACATCATGACATTGCATACAACTAACTCTTTATCTTTCCAGGTAAGATCAATCAACAAACATCATAAACTACTTTTATGACCTGACAGTCTTTTCAAAGGTTACCTCTGACGAAGGGTTATTCCAACATTTTCTTCAGAAGATCATATTGAAGGCCTCTATGGGTTCAGTATAAATCGACCAATGATTTATTCTGATTCATTTCCAGTAAGCACTTTCTCTGGTTCAGTTAAATCGACCCTAAGATTTCTCTGATTCCATTCTAGTTGAAGATAATCCAAGACCTCTGTTGGTTCAGTTTAAATCGACCAATGATTTATTCTGATTCATTTCCAGTGGATACTTTCTCTGGTTCAGTTAAATCGACCCTAATATTTCTCTGATTCTATTCCAGTTAAAGATAACTCAAGACCTCTACTGGTTCAGTTTAAATCGACCAATGATTTATTCTGATTCATTTCCAGTGGAAACTTTATCTGGTTCAGTTAAATCGACCATAAGATCTCTCTGATTCTATTCCAGTTAAAGATAACTCAAGACCTCTACTGGTTCAGTTTAAATCGACCAATAATTTATCCTTATTCTTTTTCAGTAGATACTTTCTCTAGTTCAGTTAAATCGAAACTAAAATTTTCTGGTTCTTATCTAGTTAAAGATATTGTAAAGTCTGGAGTCCCACCAGATAGCAGTTTATTAATTACTATGAAGGCTGGATCCGACCGGATGATAGTATAACTTATGGCATCAAGGCTTGGAACCGACCAAATAACAGTATACCTCAGATTCAAGTTCAAGCCTGGACCCGACCATATAACAACTTAATTTGTTCAAATCACTGAAGCCTGGACACGACCAGATAACAGTTCAATGTCTACAATTACTGCGAAGCCTGGAACTGACCAGATATCAGTTAATTTCATATTCCCTGATAAGTAGCTATGAAGCCTAGAATACGACCAGATAACAGTCAGCCTTAATATCCTCAGCAAGTCACTATGAAGCCTGGATCCCGACCAGATAAAAGCTCGCCTTCCTCTCTCCCGTCAAGAGATAACTCCCCAGTAGAGTAATGGACAACTAAAGCTCCTAGACTCTATTCCCCTAAAATAGTCCCCAGCAGACTCCTTCTCAGACAGCGGGAATAGGAACACCCACAAAGAGACTTCTTATGAAGACAGCATATTCTTTAGATGGCATCTTTAAGCCCATCTCCGACGACTCTTCGTCACTTTCTCTGGATGGCATCTTTAAGCCCATCTCTGACAGTCTTATGTCACCTTTTCCAAATGGAATCTGTAAGCCCATTCCCGATATTATCCACCAACAGTATCACTTCAGACGAGTGTAAATTTCTGGGCACTCTAGTGTTTAATCATCTTCCACCTTCAGATCATGAAAGGCAGACAAGCCAATCTACATCTTCAGGTCTAAGAAGATTGAACAGGGGAAGTTGTTGTACCCCGAAATTTGCCCTCCCATTTTCTTTTACATGAGTGGTTACAAAATGTTGTACCCCAAAATTTTCCCTCTCTTTTCTCAAGAAATCTCTCATAAGATCTCCATTGATTCAAAACTGCACAAGGTTTGATTAGTTCAAGACACCTCCTTAAGCATTGACAACTAAAAATTAAGGATTGAGTTTTCACAAGGACAATTGGATTTTCAAGGCTCCAAATGACTTTCATGGATCATTGGGAACCCTCAAGATTTCTCATGTCAAGTTTCAAGTTTTGGATCACATTTTTGCTCAGTCAATTGATCATTTGACCTAAAATCAAATATATTGGGGGAAAAGTCAACTGTGGTCAATTGGCAGTCAAGCTTCATAATTTTTCATCTATATCAACATTATGAACTCATATATGTCAATTGATCAAGTTTGGATCACATTTCCTCAAGAAATTTGATCAAAACATCAAAAGGGCAAAATGGTCAAAATTAGGGTTTTGGTTAAGAATGTGCAATTTTTGACTTTTGACCTAACAAATGACTTATTTGTTTAAGACATGACATCAAGGATTCAAACACATAATTTTTACTTAATGGCATGGCTCAAAAAAATTCTCAAGATCAATTGATTGACAGATGAATTTCAGTCAACTGATGAAAAGTCAATTGTGCACTGAAAAGTCAAACTTGGACCTTTTGATCAAAATCAAGTTTCAAAGGTAACAATTCATCAAGACATGTCAAAATATGAAACTGTTTCATCAAGGAATTGAAAATTGAAAATTCATCTTTGAAAATTCAAATTTCCAAGACTTAGAATTTTTTCTAAGTGTTGGAAAGTTCACATGTTTTCATAACTTTGTGCCAAATTTCCACCATGATGCAAGATGATTCAAGAGAAACTTCCAACATGAAAGTTGTAGATATCAATGAGATCTAAAACATTGTAGGGTATAACTTTTTCTAGAAATTCTTTTATTTCAAGTTATAAATTTGTGAAGACATGCTCATGAAACTTAAAAGACTTAGTTAAATTTTGCCCTTGTTAGGCAGGATTTTGATCTAACTTCATGATAACTTTTCACCTAGTTCCAATTTTAATTTTAAAAAATGTCAAACATGAAGGTTGTAGGGGATGTTACAAGCTTTCCAAAATGTCCAAGAACTCATTGGGATCATACTTGAGCTAAGAGAATTTAAGGCAAGAAGTTAGGGTTTCAAACTTGTTTTTCAAGTCATTTTCATGATGAACATTTGATCCAATCCATAGCCATGCTGCATAATCTTCACTTTTCATGACTCAAACTTGTTTTTCACTCCTTAATTTAATGTTTACACAACTGATTGATCAATTGTCCAATTGATTCAAGCATTGTCCAAAGCATTTTGCCATTTTAGGGAGAAAGTCACCATTTCCATTCTTGTAAAGCAAGCTTTATGCACAAAGTCAACTTCTTGAGCTCCTAACTTGTTCTCTTTAAGTACACTCCATCCAAAAAGTCAAAATAAATCTTGTTTAAATTTCAACCACTCTACAATAGCAAGTACAAAGGCATGGAAACTTGTTTTGTCAAGAAAATCACATGTTGAGCTTAAACATGTGAATTAAAATTTGGACTTGTTGTAGCACACAAAACTGTTTGCTTATAAATAGAGACACTATTTGCAAGCTAAGACACGAGATCAAGCACCCTAAAACTCTCTCAAGCACTCACAAACCAGAAATTGCTCAAAAACTCCATTGATACACAGTGCTGACCTTGAACTTGTATCTCTCATTTCCCTCGTGCGTTTTCCGTCAAATTCATTTGCAAAGCTTCTATACCTCAAATATAGTCCATCCTTGTATTTGTTTTGAAACTGTAACACCATTTTCATCAACCTCTATGACCAAAAAGCAGAGTCTGCAAGTGGACTTCTAAAGGACATTCCAGCCATCCATAGCTCAAGCTAGGCATTGCATTAGCTTCTTGGGAACTTGAGGAAGCTAACCTGATCATCACAAATCTTTGAAAGCAACTCAAACTCATTTCACGATTTCCAGTTTTGAGGTATTTTTCTAAACTTCTATCTCTTTAACAAACATCATTTTATTCTGATTTGTGAAGATAAAATGTAGATATCATTGCCCTAAAGTTGTACATGTCCATAGTTTTCATTTATATTGATTGAGCTTAGAGAATTTTAGGTTTGAATCTCTGAAAAAAGTTAGGTAAGAATTTGTTACTATTAGAAATTCTTGCTCATCTTTTAAAATTAGCTTAAGTTATTTACATATTCAGAATCATGGTGAAATTTCTAACAAGTTTGATGTTGGAAGTTTTATGAATGGGTGAGAAATGAGTGAGTTACAGGAACCATGGCTGGAGGTTGAAGATGAAGTTCATTTCTGGAACTTGTTTTGTATTATGTATTTATTGTTTCAGTTATATTAACGGATGTACAACCACCCTTGTGGTAAAGGCAACGCGCGTTTATGGTCAAGGTCATTGGTTCAAGTCCCAGCGCTGCCTTTTGCTATATTTCCAACATTTTTCTTATTTTTTGCTATAAACAACCAGTGCCTGGGCCTCTACAACTGGGCCCTTACCATTTTGCTTCTCTTCACCCCCTGTATACTGATCACACGCAGGCCAACTTTTTTATTTTGTTTATTTTTCTGCTCACAAAAATCCCATTGGGCCAGGCTTCAAAATCTGTTTTTTCTAACAAACTCCCAAATCCCATCTCAAACCCCCCTCACTTTTATATTTTTATTTTATTTTATTTTATTTTTCTTTATTATTTTCATTATTATTAATATTATTATTATTATATTTATTAATAAAAATCCAAAAATATATTTTTCTTTATTATTTACATGCTTATATTTTTATTTTCTTTATAAAAAAAAAAAGACAAAAATAATTTCTTAAACAAATTTAATTATTTTTCTTAATAAATTAATAATTATATTTAGATTTAGTTATTTTCTTTTTATTTAAATATAACTTATAATTTATGTTTCTTTTAATTAATTAATTTCCATATTATTTTGACTAAACTTAAGACCTTTTCTAAAAAACCCTAAAAAATGCTTTCTAATTTAATTTATTTTCTTAATTAGTTTAGGCTTAATTTTCTTAATTTAATTAACTATTTTCTTTTGGATAATTAGGTTAAAACCAAACCCTTAACAAAATCCAAACAAAAATCGTTTCCTTTTCATTTACATCTTTGCACATTATATTCTTTTCAATTCTTGTACATTATTCAATATGGTTGTAATAGATAATTAGGTTTAATTTCTTGCAATACCCATTTGTAAATTTGTATACCCCATCCCCCTAATGATGTAATAGTGTAGTAATTTTACTTTCTGCAATTTATCGCTTTCATATAATTGCTAGTAATTAGGGTTTGTATGGAAAGATAAAATCAACATGTAGATAAACCTAATTCAAGATAATCAATGCATGCAAATCAAACATACTATTCACACATGCACCCTTAAGGTTAACTCCACTTGTTGCCTAAAAAATGGTCATGTTACACATGTGGGATGTCTTAGCAAAAACAATAAAAAATACAAGATCATAGTCCCTCGTTGACGCTACGAGTTTTGCCTTTCAAATGATCTTAGTCCCTCAAAGAGAAATGCTAAGATATCTCACAACATTTCTATCATGACTATACGATAACCCACACACGTCCCTTTACATCTAAAGATGAGGCTTCTTACCAATCAATGGTGAGATAACAATATCAAAGTAAGGAAGAAATGAATAAAAGACTTTTGAGTAGGTAGAAATGTTCTTAGTTGCTTGCTCACTTTCAAAACAAACATCCTTTCTCACTTTAAAAAAAACACTTTCAAAACAAACAAACACTTTCCAAACATGAAATATTTTTAAAAAGTCCAAAACATTGTATACATTCTTACGAACGAGAACCATTACAAAGTTTTCCTAAACGAAGGCGGATTTTCAAAAATACTTTCAAAAACCACCACAAAGTAAATTTTCAAACAAAAGCAAGTGATCTAGCAAGGAACTAAGAGCCCATAGATAACTATGGATGAAAAGGGTGCTAACACCTTCCCTTTTCATGATCTACTCCTCGAACACAAGAAATAATCTCAAAGGTCTTTCCTGTTCTTTTCAACCTTTCCTTTTGGTTAAAAGAAAATTCAGTGGCGACTCTTGCTAACCGCAACAATTGCAATCAAACGCAAAACATCCCAAGTCAGTTCTCCCACCGTATTATAGAACTGGAGGATCTGCTGGGGAATTTTTAAAAGTGGGGTTACCTTAGGGCTAAAATCAACTTTAATTGCTTTCATTGTTTGACTTGCTTGCTTTAAATTTTGGTTCCTTGTTTGGGCTTACTTTGATCCTCTACCCGATTTGGGACACCTTTTTAGGTAAGCAGCAATAGATTGTGGAAATTGTATGGCGTAGACCGATATGGTTGAAACAATGGCTATGTTAGTGTGACGCATTTGTGAGTACCAGTATCCCTTGTGTAGAATCGAGGAGAATACGGAGCCGCTGAGTGGCGTCATGAAGCGCTAACTGGCCTTAGAACCTTAATTGAACAAATTGGCCATTAGGTCGTCGTGAGATAACCGGTTTCAGTGGAAAGCTGAAAATTGGTTGATACTCGATACTACACTCATTGAGATTGGACTTTTGGGATATCTCGGCCGCAAGAAAAGATTGATTGTGCTGAGACAATGCCTAAAAGAAAGGTCAGTGATATTGAGACCCTTTAGAAGCTGGTTAGTATTACTAGGACAGGTTTAAGCCAACTAAAACTTCAAGAGGGTACTTACCTACAAACTCCATGCAAGCCTAAACCTAAGGACTTGTTTTCTTTGTGTGTATATGCTTACTTGTACATAACATCATAAACATCATAAACATCATGACATCATATACATTCTCACTAAGGTTATCACTAAGGTGTCCTAACATTGCTTTAGTGATCGTACGTCCCTTTCGAATTGACCCTTAAACTCCAATGATGGTGCTACCTACTTCTCAATAGTGGGATAACACTGTATAAAGGAACAAGAATAGAAACAATCCTTTTTTCGAGTAGGTAGATACTAGTAGGTACTTTCTCAAGTCAAACTTTTCACACTTACACTTTTCAAAACAACTTTCAAAATAATTTCGTCACACCTTTGAGGACTGATACAAAGGTTATCACGAAGTCAAACTTTTCAAAACAAAGCACATACACAAGCAATTTAAAAATATGATCAAGTACCTAAGAGCCCATGGAAAACCATGGATAGAAAGGGTGCTAACACCTTCCCTTTCTATAATCTACCCCCCGTACTCAGAATATCTCGAAAAAAGGATTTTTTTCTGTACTTTTTTCCTTTTCGATTGGATGAAATAAAAGTCGATGGCAACTCTTTCTTACCATGACATTTTGCAAACACAAAACGCAAAATGCAAACCAGCGTCAAACAGTCGGTTCTGCCACGGTATCACAGAGTCCAACACATGAGGATCCCTCTTTTCCTCATAGTGCGACAGTGAAAAGAATGAAGGATATTTCCCAATAAAGTAGGCACTAGATTGCGAGACATGAAGATTTTAACAACATTTACATCTATGAGTTGGTCAGGGTTTGGAAATAAAACCATCCCATAGATGAGAAGGGGCAATATTTCTTCAAAAGCTTGTAATTCCAAAGAGTTCCAACAATCTTGAGCTTTCTCAAACAAGAACTTGGCTAAGAATCCTTTGACACCACTCCTTGTTTCCCAATTAGTTGTGATATCAGATTGTTGCCAGTGTAATGCTTGGGCAATCTCTTCAGGTTTTGGAACTCTTTCTGTACCATTGAAGGGTAGTTAATTGAGAATGGTAATCCTCAAGAGTTATGAGAATTATTCTAGAGTTGGTACAAGCTGATAATCAGGAAAAGTGAAGAAATGGTGTAGAGGATCAAAGAACTAGAACAACACCTTCATCATATCTTCATCAATATTGGTGGTAACCAAGTTTAGGAGGCCGACCATGTATTTCGATGAATGAAGAATTCTCAGGGACCCTTGATGCTAACTCTTTGAGTTGAGGACGAATCCTTACGAGATTGACTTGGATAGTATTCCTGCAGATAGAAGCCATGTCCTACAAAACAATACAAAGATAAATCCCAAAAATCCTTTAAATGGTTAGTGAGAATGAGTATGATGTTATGATGTTTATTATATTATGTACAAGTATATACAAACAAGGAAAACAAGTCCTTAGGTTTAGGCTTGCATGGAGTCTCATAGGTAAGTACCCTCTTGAAGTTTAGTTGGCTCAAACCTATCCTATAAATTGTAACCAGGTTCTAAGGGATCTCAATATCACTGATCTGTCTTATCGGGCATTATTTCAGCGCAAGCCTTATTCACGGTGAGCAAAATCTCCCGAGAAGTCAAATCTCAAAGAGTGTAGTATCGAGTATCAACCATCTTCAGACTTCACCAAAGCCGGTTATCTCACTATGTCCTAATGGGAAAGTTGGTCAAGTAATGATTATAAAGGCAGTTAGTGCTTCATGACACCACACAGCGACCTCTTATTCTCCTTGACTACTAAAGGGATACCGGTACCCACAAATGTGTCACACTAACATAGTTATTTCTTAGACCATGTCGGTATACCCCGCACAATTTCCACAATGTATTGCTACTTACCTATAAGGTATCCTAAATCCGGGTATAGGATTTAAACAAACCCAAATAAGGAACCAAAATTTAAAGAAAGCAAATCAAACAATGAAAGCAAATAAAGGTGATCTAGCCCTAAGGTAACCTCACTTTTAATTTTTTTTTTCCAACAGAGTCGCCAGTTCTGTGATACGGTAGGAGAAATGACTTGAGTGTTTTGAGTTTTATCGCAAATGTTGTGGTTAGCAACAGTCACCACCAACTTTTCTTTTATCCAAAAGGAAACGCTTAAAAGAACAGGAAAGACCTTTGAGATTATTTCTTGAGTTCGGGGGGTAGATTATAAAAGGGAAGGTATTAGCACCCTTTTCATCCATAGTTATCTATGGGATCTTAGTTGCTTGCTATATCACTTGCTTTTGTTTGAAAATGTGCTTTGTGTGGTTTTTGAAAGTATTTTGAAAAGGCGCCTTCGTTTAGATAAACTTTTTAATAGTTCTCGTTCGTAAGAACGTATACAAAGTGTTGGGCTTTTGAAAATGTTTCATGTTTGGAAAGTGTTTTGAAAGTGTTTTTGAAAGTGTTTGGTGTTTGTTTTGAAAATAAGCAAGGATATTTGTTTTGAAAATGAGAAAGCAACTAGGAACAATCTACCTACTCAAAAGTCTTTATTTATTTCTTCCTTCCTTTGATATTGCTATCTTACCATTGATTGGTAAGAAGCCTTATCTTTGGATGTAAAGAGATGGGTGTAGGTCATCGTATAGCCATGATAGCAATGTTGTAAAATATCTTAGCATTTCTCTTTGAGGGACTAAGATCATTTCGAAAGGCAACATTGATAGCATCATCGAGGGACTATGATCTTGTATTTTTGGTTACTTTTTGCTAAGGTATCCCACATCCATAACATGACCATTTTTGTAAGGCAACAAAGTGGAATTACCCTAAGGGTGCAAGTGTGCAAGTGTGTTTGATTTACATGCATTGTTTATCTTGAATTAGGGTTTTCTATTTGTTGATTTTATCTTTCCATACAAACCCTAATTTACTAGCATTATAAAGCGATAAATTGAGGAAAGTAAAATTACAAAGCTATTACATCATTAGGGGAGGGGGTATAAAAATTTATAAATGAGGATTTGCAAGAAAATTAAACCTAATTATCTATTACAACCATATTGAATAATGTACAAGAATTAGAAATATAATATACAAAAAGATAAAATGAAAAGAAATCATTTTTGTTTGTTTTTAGGAAAGGGTTTAGCTTTGACCTAATTAAGAAAATGATTAATTAAAAATAAACAAAATTAAACCTAAGCTAATTAATAAAGAAATTAAGTTAAAACATTTTTTAGGGTTTTTCATAAAAAAGGTTTTAAGTTAATGAAAATAATATAAAAATTAAATAATTAAAAGAAACCTAAATTCTAAGTTAATTTTAATTTAAAAGAAAATAAAATAATAATTAAACCTAAATCTAAATATTAATTATTTAAGAAAAAATAAATTAGTTTGTTAAAAAAATAGTTTTTGTCTTTTTGTTTTATAAAGAGAATAAAATAAATAAGTGTAAAAATAATAAATAAAATATTTTTGGACTTTTTATTAATAAAAACAATAATAATAATAATAGTAATAATAGTAATAAAAATATAATAAATAAAAATGAAACAAAATAAAATAAAAAAATAAAATGAAATGATAAAAGAAAATAATTGGGTTAGGGATGCAAATTTAATGGCAGGGTGAAAAGTTAGCAAAAATAAAGGCCCAACAGCTTGAGGCCCAACGCTGCATGTTTGTAACCAAAAAAAGAGGAAAATGTTGAATAATTGCACAAAAGGTAGCGCTGGGTGTTGAACCTCTAACCTCTAACACAAACACGCGCTACCTTTGCCACTGGGGTGGTTGTACATCCGGTAAGATTGGTGAAATAATAAACATATAACACAAATGAAGTCCTGAATATGACTTCATCTTCAACCTCCAGCCAAAACCTCTGCAACTTCACCATTTCTCAACAAAACTGAAATATGCAAACATGAAAGTTGCTCCATTTTTCTATACGAATCCAACCATGTAAATATCATAAGCTATAAATCAAAGATGAATGGAAATTTTGAAAGTACCAAATTCTGACCTAATTATTTTCAGAGATTCAAATCTAAAATTCTCTAAACTCAAGCAATATAAATGAAATCTATGGACATGTACAACTTCAAGGAAATTATGTCTACATTTTATCTTCACAAATGCTAGCCTAACAATGCCTAAATGAGAAGATAGAAGTTCAGATAATATACCTCAAAACTGGAAATCGTGAAATGAGTTTGAGCTGCTTTCAAGGAGTTGGGATGATCAGGTTAGCTTCCTCAAGTTCTCAGGAAGCTAATGCAATGATTAGCTTGATCAATGGATGGATGGAATGGCTTGGAGAAGTCAATGTGCAGACTTTGTTTTTTGGTTATGGAGGTTGATGTAAATGGTGTTATAGTTCTGGAATAAAGATGGGGATGAACTATATTTGATGTGTAGGAGCTTTTGGAAGTGAAAAGCCAAGAAACGCATGATGGAAATGGAAGATACAAGTTCAAGGTCAGAACCTGCACAAAAATGAATTTTGTGTGCAATTTCTGGATAAAGGGAGTTTGGGAGAATTTTCAGGATTGCAAAAACGTGCCCTCAGTTTCATAATAGTGTCTAAACTTATAGGAAAAGGTTTTGAGAGATTGGGGTGATCAGAAGTACAAGTTCACATGTTATGGCTCTTTGGCTTGTTTTTGAAGCAAGCTTGATACACATTGTCCCAATGCATAGTACAAGGCTATATAGAGTGGTTACAAGCTTTAAACATGTTTATCTGACTTTGTATGTTGAGTTTGTGCTGAAGAAACAAGTTAGAAGCTCAAGACAAGTTGACTTTGTGATTAAAGCAACTTTTCAAGAATGAAATGGTAACTTTGTGCCATAAATGGAAATGCAACATGGATAATGGCTCAAATGCTTGGACAATGGCTTTATCAGTTGTGTAAACCTTCAATTATTGAGTTATTAGCAAGTTTGAAGCCTGCAAAGCAAGATTTGTACAGCATGCTTGAAGATTGGATCAAGTGTTCTTCACAAATTTTCCTTGCAAAACAAGAATGAAACCCTAACTTCTTGCCTTCGATTCTCCTTGCTTAAGTATGATCTCAATGACTTCTTGGACATTTTGGAAAGATTGTAACATCCTATACAACATATATGTTGGATATTTTTGAAAATTCATCATGGAAATATGTGAAAAATTGCCATGAAGTTAGGTCAAAATCCTGCCTAAACTAGGGCAAAATTTCACTATGTTTCCATGTTTCATGAACATGTCTTCACAAAACCATGACTTGAAATCCATGAATTTGTAGAAAAAGTTTCATTCTATAATGTTTTATATCTCATCGAGATCTACAACTTTCATGTTGGAAGTTTCCTTTGAATCATCATGCATCATAGTGAAAATTTGTCTCAAAGTTATGAAAAATGTGAATTTCAGAAAAATTCTAAGTCTTGGAAATTTTGACTTCTCAAAATGAAATCTTGAATTTTTTATTTCTTGATGAAAAACTTTCATATTTTGACATGCTTTGATGAATTGTGATCTTTGGAACTTGATTTTTGACTTAAAAGTCAAAGTTTGACTTTTCAATGTATAGTTGACTTTTCATCAGTTGACTGAAAATCAACTATCAATCAATTGATCTTGAGGAATATTTTGAGCCATGCCATTAGGTCAAAATGAAGTATTTTAAACCTTGAGATCATAACTTAAATCAATCCATCATTTGCTAGGTCAAAAATCAGAAATTGCACCTTCCCAATCAAAACCCTAATTTTGACTATTTTGCCCTTTTGATGATCTGATCAAATTTCTTGAGGAATTGTGATCCAAACTTGATCAAATGACAAATATGAGTTCATAATGTTGATATGGACCAAAAATTATGAAGTTTGACTGTAAATTGGCCACATTTGACGTTTTCCTCAATACAGTTGATTTTAGGTCAACTGATCAATTGACTGAGCAAAAATGTTATCCAAGACTTGAAACTTGACATGAGCAATCTTGAGAATCCAAAATGATACATGAAAGTCGTATGAGGCATTAAAAGTTCATTTGTCCTTGTGAAAATTCAAACCCTAATTTTCAGTTATCAGTGCTTAAGGAGGTGTCTTGAGCTGATCAACCCTTGTGCAGTCTTGAACCCAAGGAGATCTTGTGGGAGATTACTTGAGAAATTAGAGGGAAAATTTTGGGGTACAACACAACCGACTTAGTACTACACCAAAGACGTCTATCTCACTACTTCCTAATGTCCAAGTTGTTCAATTAAAGGTTCTAAGGTCAGTTGATGTTTCATGACACCACGCAGCGGCCCCGTATTCTCCTTGACTACTCAAGGGCTACCGGTACCAACCAAAGTGTCACATCAACGTAGCTATTGCTTCAACTGTGTCGGTATACCCCGCAAAGTCTCCACGATCTATTTCTACTTACCTAAAAGGTGCCCCAGATCCGGGTGTAGGACCTTTACAAGTAAACCCAAGCAAAACCCTTTAAGATAAAGCAAGCCAAGCATACAAGGAAATAAATTTAAAAATTATGAACTAAACTCTAAGGTAACCCCACTTTTTATAATTCCCCAGCAGAGTCGTCAGTTCTGTGATACAGTGGCAGAACCGACTGTTAATATTGGTTTTGAAGTTTATATTCTAAATGTTGCGGTAAGCAAGAGTCGCCACTGACTTTTCTTTTATCCAAATTAAGGAAAGGATTAAAAGAACAGAAAATGAACTTTTCGAGAATTTTCTGAGTAAGGGGGTAGATTATGGAAAGGGAAGGTGTTAGCACTCTTTCCATCCGTAGTTATCTACGGGCTCTTAGATGCTAGCTCATGTTTTGGAAATTGCTTGTGTTTTATGTGTTTTGAAACTTTGTTTTGAAAATTCCTTAGTGCGGTGATTCGCTTTGTGATAACTCTTGTATCAGTCCTCAAGAGTGTTGAAAAAGCAAATGTTTTTTTGAAAGTTGTTTTGAAATGTTTTTGTGTAGGTGCAAAAAAGGTTGTTTTGAGCAAGCATCTAAGAACTTATCTACTTATACTCGGAAAAGTTTGTTATTTTCCTCCTATCCTTTAGACAGCGCTATCCCACTATTAGTGAGTAGGTAGCCCTATTGTTGGATGTATGAGGGACAATCGAAGGGACGTTACAGACACGAAGGAAACTTGGCAAGAAGCTTTAGTAACCACCCTAGGGTTCTAAGATCACTTTTAACCAAAGCAACATCGAGAGGGTCATCGAGGGACTAGTGATCTTTAAACTGGAGGATAGTCACTAAAACTTCTCACGTTTCGAGAATTATGACTGTTTTCTGAAGGCAACTGAAGTGGGAGTACCCTAGAGGTGTATATGTGCATGTGTACTTGTTTCAGTTATTTATTTTTAAACCTTTAGTTTTTTCTACCGTTTGTTTTCAGATCTTCTCATGCAATCCTATTATCATACATCTAAGCAATCAATATAGGTATAGGTATTAAAAGTGCAGGAATGTAAAGTGCAGAAACATAAATACTACGCTATTATGGGGCTTTGGGGGATTAATTACATGTATAAAACTTGGAAAAGTAAAGGAAAGCGATAAAGTCCTAATTTAATCTCTATTACATCCCATGAGCAGTTATAATAATATGAAAAATGTGAAAAATAAATAAATGCACGAACAAATTAAAAGGGACGTCTAAATCCTAAGGAAAAGAAATCTTTTGTATGTTTTTTATTTATAAAAGAAAATAAAACTTAAGTCTATTTAATTTTAAATTAAGGAAAAGGTTAAAATAATGAATTAGTTAATTAACAAAATTTAATTTGATTAATAAAAAACTAGCCTAATGTTTTTTTGTGATTTTGATTTAATGGTTAGTTTAACAAGAGAAATAATGAAAACAAAAATAAAGATACAAAGGGGGCATCCTTCGATCCAGAGAGAAAAAGGGGCTTTTCGATCCAGAGGGGAAGCTGCCTTTCGATCCAAGTCAAGATGGGATTTTTGATCCCGGAGGGATGTTTCCTTTCGATTCTGTGAAAGGTGTTACCCTTTGATCCAGTGAAAGGATGTGGATTTCGATCCAGAGGGCGTTGTTGGAAGGGCCTGATTGATCACCTGTGAGGGAACTGAATCTGCAAAGCTATGTTAGCAAAACGAAAATGCAGGACCTGGGTATCAAAACCCAGGCCCTTCGATCCTGTGCGTGTTGGCCTGTTCAGGTTGGATCTGCAACAAGTGTTAGAAACAAAACAAATGCAGACCTGCGTGTCGAACCCAGATCCTTAATCTTGAATTATAAATGTTAATATCTCATGCAACAATCAAAATTAACTTAAGAACGAAGGTTTGTTACCAATGAGATGTTTTTATTTCGATGGAAACGACTTGCAAAATGTTTGGGCACGCCTCTTGCAAGCTTCAAGGAGCGAGTGGAATGTTATTGAAGATTCCTTTGATTTGGATTACTCAGGATTTTTTTTTGATAATTTTGGTGTGGCTTATGAGGCAACGTGTGCGTGTGAGGTAATATTAGTCCAGTGAGTGTGGCAAGAGTGTTTCTGATATTCTTATGGTTTTTCTTTCTCTTTTTTTGTGTGTTTTCTCCATCCTCTGCAATGTGCCTTAGGCCTATTATTTATAGGAGTGTGATGGTAACGAAAAGAAACAAACCATTAACCATGGATTTGAAAGCCATGAGACAAAAATCAGACACATTAAAAGACTTCCTTTTTTTGAAATATCCATGCCCCTTTGAGCCTTGGGATGAACCTAGACACATTTGGCTCCTTCGAATTCCCTCCAGCGTTGCTCTTCGATTGACCTATTGTTACTTCCTTCGAATGGCTTTCTTTCAACTCAAACCAATCGAAACATCAACTTTACCTTTTTAACTTGTCAAAGGTTGCTCCAGCTCTCTATCAATAGAAGGCTTTGTAGGAGCCTCCTCACTTTATTTCGAATTTCCCCAAGCCTCATCATTTTGGCCTTCGATTGAGTCCTTATTTGCCTTGTCCTTCGATTGGCTCTGACACTAACCAACTAAACCAATCAAAAGACTTCAACCTGGCCAGTCGAAGCTTGATCGAAAGGGAGGGGGACAGCGCCCAATCAAAGCTTGTGAATCAAGATTGCATCAAAGAGTGCCAAATGCCCAATCAAAGACTAGTGAGTCAAGCTTGTATCGAAGAGGGTCCAACGCTCAATCTAAGTTGGGGGACCAAAGCTTGATCGAAGGTTTTTTAGATGCCCAATCGAAACTCCTTGTCCATATGTCAATCGAAAGACGTCCTGTTCAGACGCCAATCAAAGGACCTTGTTAAAATTCCAATCGAAAGAACTTGTCCCAAGGCTAATCGAAGACTCCTGTCCAAATGCCAATCGAAGGCACCTTATCCCAATGCCAATCGAAGTCTCCTTTATCTTCAAAAATTTTATTTTTTCTTTAATAAAGTGTTTGTAATCACCCATGTAAGAGAAAAATCTTGGAAAAATATGAGAGGGCAAATTTTGGGGTACAACAGATTGCAAGGCAGAAAAAATATTCAATGTTCTTCTATCCTTGAACAAAACATTTTTTCTACCCTTGCAATCTATCTTACATAATGGTGTTGATGATGTTGTTGTATTTTTGGAAAAAACACTTAGTTAAAGAAGGTTTGAAAATTTATCTTTGATAGATTGCAAGTGCAGAAAATAATTCTTGCTTCAGGTTAAACAAAGAAGGGAGTTCAACCTTTGAAAATATTAGAAGTTGGATGCATACAAGATATGCAACAAAATCTAGAATTACAACAAGAGTGATGAATCTGGATTTGTTTAATATTTTGTCTAAACAATGTAATATTTAAATAAAAGACTAATTATCTTGGTTTCTTCTAAAACCAAGGGGTAAACATATTTTTTGAGGATATTGATTACCGAGGGGCTAAATTTATCCTCAATAAAAGATTAATTATCTCGGTTTCTTCTAAAACCGAGGGGATAAATTTGGCGTGATTGTTGAGGATATTGTTTATCGTCCTTAAACAAATCTTTGTCATCCATTTAATGAGTTTCAGTGCTCAAGACACTACCATTAGTGATCCGCGTGAAATATAAAAAAAAAACTTCCATTATAAAAGAGTTTTGAATATTAAAAAGCAAGTGAAGCATCATGAAACACTTGAAACTATCTACATCCACCACTTTAAGGTTTCCAAGAGAATTTTTCAGGAAAATTTCTCTACGTAGAATTGCAAGAGAAAAAAAATTATTTGGGTTTAAGGTTTTTATTCTTATATATTTATTTGAGCATAAATCATTTATTTATCTAACCCTTTTTTAGTTTTATTTCAAAAAAATATGTACAAAAGCAATTGAAAATATCATGCACCCAATACTTCCTCTTCCCCAAAATTCTATGATTTGAAGATCTAAAATCTAGATCTTCAGGGAAATTAATTTTTACTTTAATATTATTTGTAAGCAATGTAATATTCTAGGTAAATGGTGTTGTTTATAAACAAATTAAATTATTAATATTATGTGTAAATAATGTAATTAATTTTTAAAAAATAATTTATCTTACCCCTCGATTTTATTGATAAATTGGTAGATATTATACGCTAGTTTTGAAAGTAATAAAAATGCAGATGCTGGGGATTGAACCCATGTATAGATAACTTAACCCCTTAATTTTTTTAATAACCTAGAGGTAAAGTGGTAGCTTTTCATGACATCCTTCATTACCTTACCTATGTAGCTGAGGTTAAATGTATTTCAGGTCCGAGGTGAAATGTGTTATTTGTAGTAGTGATTGTTCGTTATCCTGGGCCCTCTTTGTTGAAACCAGAGGAAGGATTGAATCCTCTAGAATTTAAGTGGCCGCAGCTTCGACATGTTGATCCACTTTAAGAGTAGAAGCAGAAATCACTATAACCGAGGTAAGTGAAAGGGTCGGGGAAGGAACAATAGTCACCAAAGGAGTGGGGGAAAGCAGAAGTCCCTAGTATTCACCATATCCTAAATAATTTGAGCATTTGGAAGGTTGTGAAATAACTTCAACTTACTTATTTTCTCCATGCTATCTGCAAAATGTAATCACGCATGTAAAGAAATGAAGACTCTGATCTCACCAAATAACTTCCTCATCTCCTCCCGGGAAACTGCACTCAAGTATCATGAGTTTCAATCCTCCTTTTTCTTACTTTTGTATGGAGAACCTCACTAGGACCAAACACTTTCTCATATCAAAGCCCTTAAAACCAATATCGTATTTCCTCCTTCATTAGCACACCATCCAGAGAAATAGAAGCCAACTTGGTATAGCAGGAGTAAGAATCCTGTCTAAAATGGAAGGATATTTACAAATAAGAAATGTCCCAAGTAGTCTCCCTAGTCCAGAGTAAAAGAGTCGAACCAAGGATTGACCTAATGGAAGTGAATAATTCCCTTATTTTGATAGTTATCCCGGAAAGTACGCTTCAGATTGAAGAGATGAAAAAATAAACTAAGATATGGCTTTCAGGATTCATGATCAGCACATAGTTGTAACACCTTTATGAATTCCCATGACCCTGGATGAAGCTGGGAATGAGCAACTTTTAATAATTTTAGGACGGTTATCTTTAATACAAAAAAGGTAGCTGAAGTCATATCCCTGTAGACATGCATTCATAAAATGGGATCATGCAGTCATCAAAATAATTGCATATCCTCTATCTCGATCCCCACTGGGAGAGCTAATCACTACAAGGTATCATCGACCATAATGTTTCCAGCATCTATAGCCACCTCGATTTTCAAGGTCGGTGAAATACCCTTTATCTTTGGATCCACCAAGTCGTATTCAATTATGTCTTATTGGGCTCGAAGATTTAGACGAGCCTTCACTTTAACATCACTAGGTTTGCAATTATCGGTCCTCGGACAAAGCTAGATATAACTCTTAGTGCATTCTCTTATCTATTAATAGGATTGCACCTCCTCTTTTAACAAGACGTGAGGGTACATAGGAACTTCACTGTGATTTATTCCTCTACTAACATTTGATATAAGGGCATCTAACGAGACAGAAGAAGAAGTTTTTTCTTCCAAGGGAATTCCCATATACCATTTTTGATTCATAACTGTCAGATATGGGTATGATTCCTAGTGCTAAGTAAAAGCTACTATGATAAAGGAAATGAGAATCAGGAAAGGTCAATTGTATTATCACTCATCCTAACTAAAAAATAGGAAATAGTGAAGATAAAAATCCATGTTGGAATAATACCTGATTATGTGGGTTTGATGAAGTAGGAGGAATGAAAAAAATCGGAAGCTTTAAGGAAAGCACTAAAATTGCTTCTAGTGGTACTCTCAAGGAAGAAGAAACAAAGAAGTTTTCTACTAAGTAACAAGGAGTTTGAATGCTAACGGCTGTGAAAGTGTTCAAAACTCGATTCACCATATTTAAAAGCAACGGAGGCTGAAAGGATGAGACCATTTACATAAATAAATCATAAGATCAACGACTAGGTTTCCACTTATGGATACTCGCCAACTCAAGTGCAAACAAGTACTATGTAAACAATGATATACCCTAGATGGTCACGTCACTTGACGTGTTAGAAAAAGGTGACAAAGTGTTTAAATGATGAAACCGCATGAAATGTGTATATTCTCCATTACTATTTTCCTAAACTGATCCCAAGTTTTTTCAGTTCCATTTCATGCCGGATCACATCATGGAGGTCGGTCAATGATTTTAGACTTCATGTGGCTCCTTCAGTTCCCAACAAAAATTTGGGGGAAACTATTGTGGATCAGCGAAATTCTCAAATGACTTGGACCCACTCCACTTGATCCAAAATATAAAATTAGTTTGCACAATAATAACAAGGTACAATCTTTGATCTTCATTTTCACTACTCATCTTGAATCTTGAACTGACTTGAACATTAGAGTGTTAACCATCAGATCCACCCCGCGCTATCGTAAAAGAGATCACGGTCACCGTTCAAGATTACATACACCCCTTAATTGGTTACTAGTAAGGAGCCCACCGTATTGAGCCCAATAAGATTGATGAGGATGGACCAATCAACACTAAGCCCAAACGTATCATGAGTCCACATGTTAAGTTCAAGGATTACGTGATATACAAATGATCCTTGCTTATGGTTCTAGATGGCAATCTTGCACTAGATTCAAGTTGTTAGATATGTAATCCCTTGTGATGGAGCCTATTAGTTGTGTATTCTATTATTTCTCTTTTATAATAACAATTATATTATCTTGTAAGAGATCATGAATGGAATTACCAATTCTCTTCCTTCATCTATATTCTTTAAAAAATACTTATTCCTCAAACTCTAATATTTATCTATAACACTCACCCGGTTGGATTACATATATATTAGAAAAATTCATATTTATCCACTTCAAAAAGTTAAGTTAAGTTGCCCATAAACTAAAGTGCATTGAAAATATTTAAAGTTTAAATTATTTAATAATTATTTAAATATAATAAAATAAAATGATGGAGATGGAAGTTGTCACATTTAGATTAGCGATTCAAATATTTAATTGAAATGTTTTATCATAATTGTTTCAAATAATTATTTACTACATAATGTTGTTGGAAAAAAATTGTACTCCAAATTTTAACTAATTTATATTTACATTTGTGGTCAACCAAAATAAACTAAAAGCTTCAAACTATAATGAGCAGTTTATCTGCTTTCTTCCCTATAGTTACGTTCAACAGCTTCATGGTTTAGTGGTTGAATCCTTATAATAGTTTCTGGTACTGGCAATATAGGTGTTGCATCTAATCCAACAATCTTTCGACATGTTTCAAGAAGACACTGTCTACACTTGGGACATGATGAATGTTCCTTTAGCCATTTATCAATGCAACGAACATGAAAACCATGGTTGCATTTAGGTAATATGCGCACTTTTTCACCTTTTGTGAATTCTGAGATGCATATCACACACTCGATATCCGAACCTGGTAGTTTCAAGTCAGTTGAATAGCTCACTATGGGGAATGTCTTGAGAGCTTTCTTCTTGATTCCTTTATTAGCCAATTGTTGTGAAGCTTGGTTGTTGTTGATGGCTACATTTGAAAGCCTCAAGGCACACCTTATGATGGAGTTTAATGCAAGTGAACATACAAGCGCACACAATAGGACTGCAAGTATCATTACAACATTTGAATCAAATTGACGAATTCCAAAATATGAGTCTGTTGAATTGCGGTTGTTTGTTAAAACATGAGAGTTGGTTAGTGATCGATGATCAGCAGGGTTTTGGAAGAGTAGCCTTCTTGTGTGAGAATCCACAAAAAGCTCATGGATGAGTTGTGAAGTAAAGGAAGTAGAAGCATACATGTTCTTTGTTGGGGAACTTGATGAGTTTGTTAATTAGAGAGCTCGAGGGTTGTTGCTATGCTATCTTAGATAGGAGTCTATATATAAGAAAGTTATATAATAAGGTATCTTGCTTTGGTTAAAGTTAGAATGTAACTATTATTATAATTTGGCGCCAAGTTGGTATATTAACGAATATTTCTTTAAGTACAATCTTCATGCAATTGGTTAGATTGCAATATGCTTGAGGAAATCTAATCTAATATTTGATCTGCAATCTAATCTGATATTACTATTTGCCTACAGCTATAAGTACTTTTTATGGGGAAAGTGCTTGTTGAAAGGGCTTTTTATTTGCTTTTTGTTTGTATTGATTTGTTTAGTTTATTGGCAATATTTGATTATAACATATTTGGATGTAGAAGCGCTCACAGTGATATTCGTATCTTGATTTGTTGGATATCACTAATTAATGGTGAGTATTTCTTTCCACATGCATCTTGTGTAAGGGATAAGGGAGAAATGTAAAGGTGGGCTTAGACAAGTGTTAGTTGAACAGCTAGATATATATTACTACAACTATGCATAACAGCTAGATATATATTACTAAGACAAGTCGCTAAAACATTATTTTTGTATTCAAAATGTTAATTTTGGAATAAAATATTGTATTATTCATTGTTTTGGAGTATACAGAACAGTATTATATATACTGTTTGAGTAACAAACTGTAACCAACTGTTTAGTAACTAACTAAACAGAATTGTAACAAACTGTAACAAACTGTTTAGTAACAAACTAAACAGAATTATTTTCATCATGTAATAGCCCCCCACAAGCTGGACTATGGATATCTAATAAACCAAGTTTGGAAACAAGAGAATCGAATGAGGGAGCTGCCAAAGGATTGGTGAGAACATCTGCCAATTGAGCAGCAGAAGAAACTGGTAAAAGATGGATGAGACCAGTTTGGATTTTCTCACGAATGACGTGGCAGTCAATTTCGATATGTTTTGTTCGTTCATGGAAGGTGGGGTTGTGAGCAAGGTAGATAGCACTTTTGTTGTCACAATAGACTAAGATAGGTTGATCAAAGGAGATGTGGAGATCCTTGAACAAATACTGCAGCCATTGCAATTCACAAGTCAAGTTTGCCAAGGCCCTGTATTCCGCTTCTGAACTTGATTTGGATATTGTAGACTGCTTTTTGGATTTCCAGGATATGAGGGAATTGCCAAGGAACACACAATATCCAGTTACGGATCTGCGGGTAGCAGGGCAACTTGCCCAATCTGAGTCTGCGAAGCCAGAGAGTTTGAGTTGAGAGGAAGATGAATAGAACAAACCCTTGGCAGGAGCACCTTTGAGATACTTGAGTACTCGAATTGTTGCAGAATGATGAACTTGCATAGGTTGTGAGATGAATTGGCTAAGCTGTTGAACGATGAATGCAAGGTCAGGTCTGGTGGTGGTCAGATATAGAAGTTTTCCAACAAGCCTTCGATAAGTTGTGACGTCTTCGAAAGGTGGTGAGTTATCATCATGAAGCTTTAAGGAGGAATCGAAGGGAGTAGAGCAAGGTTTAGTAGCCAATAAGCCACTGTCTTAGAGCAATTCCAAAACGTACTTTCTCTGATTGAGAAAAATGCCGTGAGTTGACCTGGCAACTTCTAGACCAAGAAAATATTTAAGCCTACCAAGGTCTTTGATTTTGAAAGTGGAATCAAGGAAGCATTTGACATATTTGATTTCCTGCAAATTATTACCGGCTAAGACAATATCATCAACATAGACTAATAAGGCAGTAAAAGAAGAGTCATATGATTTGGTAAAAAAAGAATGATCAGCAGAAGAATATGAGTAGCCAAGAGAGATAAGGGCATTGGACAATTTCGAAAACCACTGTCTGCTAGCCTGCTTCAGGCCATATAATGACTTATGTAATTTGCAAACTTTGTTGGTCGAAGAAGTGCAAACTTTGTTGGTCGAAGAAGTGCAAACTTCGTTGATCGAAGAAGTGCTAACTTTGTTGATCGAAGAAGTGAAAACTTTGTTTGTCGAAGAAGTGCAAACTTCGTTGGTCGAAGAAGTGCAAACTTCGTTGGTCGAAGAAACAGAAGAAGTGCAAACTTTGTTGGTCGAAGGAGTGCAGACTTCGTTGGTCGAAGAAGCAGGGGGCAGGAATCCAGGAGGCAGATCCATATACACTTCCTCATGTAGATCACCATGAAGGAAGGCATTGTTGACGTCGAGTTATTCCAAGTGCCAATTCTTAATGGCAGCCACTGAGAGAAGGATTCGAATAGAAGTAAGCTTCGCAACAGGTGAGAAAGTGTCGAAATAATCCACCCCCTCGAACTGAGTATATCCTTTTGCTACCAAACGGGCCTTGTATCGTTCGATGGATCCATCAGCATGATGCTTGATTTTGTAGACCCATTTGCAACCAATCGATTGTTTGCCTGCAGGAAAATCAACAACAGACCAAGTATTTGTAGATTCAAGAGCATCTAACTCAGATTTCATAGCATTGTTCCAACAATCAAACTTGCAAGCTTGTTTATAGGTTTTTGGTTCTGTGAAAGAGCTTATAGATAGATAAAATAATTTGTGATCAGGACTACATTGGCTATAAGATAATACAGAAGAGAGAGGGTAGTTGGGGGAACCTGATTCAGATGCTGGCAGCATAGGAGATAGCAAATTGCAGTGATAATCAGATAGATAAGCTGGAGGTTTAATATTTCGATTGGATTTTCTGGTTGGCACAGGAGGGGAGGGGCAAGGGGAGTTGTTAGTGTCATTTGAGGAAGAAGAGAGGTTAGTGGGAGATTCTGGATGGGGGAGAGAGGTAGGAGAGGAAGGTTCATTTGATGGTGGAGGTAAGTTGGGTGGAATGTTGGTGAAAATATCAGGTGAATCAATCGAAGGAGGGTCAGGAGTAGGAATTATAGGATTAGGTGTAGGTGGGATGGATGCAAAAGGAAACACAGTTTCATAAAAGAATACATTCCTTGAAATGTAAAATTCATGTGTGATAGGATCATAGAGAAGGTAGCCTTTTGTGCCTTCCCTGTAGCCAAGAAAAATAGATTTCCTTGCTCTTGGTTCGAATTTAGTGCGATGGTTAAGCAAGGTCGAAGAATAGGCAAGACAACCAAATACTCTCATATGGCTAAGGCTGGGAGGAGTAGAATGGAGTTTCTGGTATGGAGAGTGGTTGTTTAAAAGAGGAGTGGGAAGACGGTTTATAATATGAATGGCATGTTGTATGGAAAGGTTCCAAAGGTTGTGAGGGAGGTGAGAGTGGAAAGAGAGGGCACGGGCAACATTCAAAATGTGTTGATGTTTTCTTTCCACAATACCATTCTGTTGAGGCGTTTCCACACAAGACCTTTGATGAATGATTCCTTTAGAAAGGTAGAAAGTGGTCATGAGAAACTCATGACCATTATCACTTCGAATGCACTTGAGTTTCTTGTTAAATTGGGTTTCGATAAAGGATATGAAGTGAATTAAATGGTTTCTGGTTTCACTTTTGTTGGCCATAAAAATTGTCCAAGTAAACCTGCTGTAATCGTCTATGAGGGTTAAAAAATACTTGTGGCCACATATCGAAGGTGTGGAAAGAGGGCCCCAAATATCAACATGAAGCAAATCGAAGATGGCAACAAAGTTAGTATTACTGTGAGTAAAGGGCAAATGTTTTTGCTTAGCCAAATGGCAAGTGTTACAGGGCTTATGATTGTCATTGTAGGTGACAAAAGGAAATTGAGAGGAAATACATTTGTGTATGTAGGGACTTAAGTGTCCAAGCCTAAGATGCCAAATAGTAGCAGGATCGTGTTTAGCAGGTTCTAATTGGGGAGAAGAGGAGGTGTTGACAGAGCCAGATGTGGGAGAGATATCCTTAGGTGGGGTGGCATCAAGAACATACAATTTGCCAATCCTCCTAGCTGTAAATCCAGTTATCTTGGATTGGGACAACTGCATAATGTGACAGTAATTAGGAGAAAATTTCACATCATATAAGGTGGAGTCAAAAAGAGTGGTGACAGAGATAATATTGACATGAAATGAAGGAAAGTAATAAACATTGTGAAGGACAAGTGAATCACATAGTAAAACTGAACCAGCAATAGTAGTGGTGACAGAGTCACCATTAGGCATTGTCATAGATTTAGGTGCAATGTGGTATGTGGAAAGGAAACTGGCAAAGATATGGGTGATGTGATCAGTGGCACCTGTGTCAATGATCCACCAGTTATGACAAGGAAGATTTGAGGAATTCTTACCAGAGGAAGTATGAGGAGAGGTATGGGACACAGAATTAGCAGTATAAACTGAATTAATCGAGGGAGGTGAAAGAGATTGCAAATTAGATTATTGGAGGAGCTGCAGAATCTGAGTGTATTGCTCTTGAATCGTTGACAAAGCACTTGGACTGGTGTTTGATGTGGAAGCAGCATCTTGAATCGAGTTCACTGTAGAATCAGCAAAATTTCCCACAGATGTAGTAGGCTTGCGTTGTTGAAATCCAGGGGGATAGCCATGTTTAAAGAAGCAAGTCTCAATGGTGTGATTGGTGCAGTTTCAATGAGTACAGAGTCTGTTTCCACGGCCACGACCACGACCAGGGTTGATCGAAGAACGAGAAGGTGCTTGAGAAAGGTGATTCACAGACGATTGAGACTCAATCGAAGAAGCAGAAGGTGAAAGGAGGTCGAATTGATGTTCTTGTTGAAGAACCAAATTAAACACATTATCAAGAGTTGGTAGTGGTTTCATCAGAATAATCTGCGAGCGAACATGAGCGTATTGGTCACCAAGGCCCTTCAAGAACTTGATAACTTTATCTTGTTCTTTGAATTTGCGTAAGTCTGAAGCAGCACCACAGGAGCACGGTATAGCGCAAGTACAATCACGAATTGGCCGGAAGTTCTCAATTTCTTCCCAAAGCGTCATCAATTTCGTGAAGAACGAAGAGACATCGAGAGTTCCTTGTTGAAGACGAGCAACAGTTTCTTGAATGTCAGCAATGCGAAAAATATCTCCCTGAGAAAAACGATTTTCCAAACTTTTCCATACTAGAGAAGCACGATCATACCAGAGAAGAGATTTTGCAATTTCCTCAGAAATCGAGCATTAAAGACATGAGAGGACGAGATTGTTGCATCGCAGCCAAGGTTCGTATAGGGAGTCGGAGGTAGAGGGAGGAGAAAGAGTGCCATCAACGAACTTGATCTTGTTCTTGGAGATAAGAGCCACTTTCATTGATCTAGACCAGATCTGGTAGTTCTTGGTATCAAGAACAGGTTGAACAAGAACAAGAGAGGGATTCTAATTAGGGTGCATGTAGTAAGGATTGGTAGCAAAATCAGAGTAAGGAAGCGCCATAACTAGTTGAAGCAACAAGGGAAGAAGGAGGCGCGAAGGCGCGAAGAAGAAGAAGGCGCGAAGAAGAAAGGTACGGAAAAGGGAATTCAAACTGATACCATGTTAATTTTGGAATAAAATGATTGTATTATTCATTGTTTTGGAGTGTACAGAACAGTATTATATATACTGTTTGAGTAACAAACTGTAACCAACTGTTTAGTAACTAACTAAACAGAATTATAACAAACTGTAACAAACTGTTTAGTAACAAACTAAACAGAATTATTTTCATCATGTAATACAAAATTAAAATTTGCAATTGTTCACATGCAAACCCATCTCAAAGTTTATATATGCATTCCATCCTTTTTGTATTTTAGGTTGTCACTAAACGTTTGTAAATATGATTAAAAACAGGGTAAAAACGTTATTAACACGAAACATAAAGAAAATAATTTGATGCGTTAAAAAGATTAATTTAAAAGAGAAAATAGTTGATGGATGACTCTGTAATATAGTTTTATGTGGTCAATCAATTATAATTATATATTTAATTAAATTATATTTTTATTTTAAAAAATTTATAATGATATGGTAGAATACTTATTTTTCTATTAGATGGAAAACTATTTTACATTGTCCATACACTACTTTTAACTCAATTCAAAACTCAAATAAAAAAGAACTAAAATATTATTGATCCTTCTCAAAAGGAGTTAGGTTTGAAAATGTGAATTCGATTCAAGTAAATTTTTATTGAATAGAAAAGATATTTTTTAAGTAAAAAATATATATTTTGATTTGACGTTTTTCTCTCCTTATATAGAGATTTTAGGTCATTCAAAAACACTAAACTCCCTATAAAAAAAAGACAAACATCAAAATATTGTACGCATATTTTTTACAATATAAATTACCTCTTGTCTCCAATAAAAAATTTCTTCATCATCCGAGTGTTTGCAGATACCATCCCATTTGAGGTGTTGGGTCATGTACCGAGATCATTCTCTTTCTCGAACATCACTCACATTTGACCAATTTCATATTTTAGAAGCGACCCTTTTGAGAATGATCATTGAATAGTATTTGGGATTGTTTGTCAAATATCCATACATTTCATTCAAATGTTACTTGGCAAACTGCAAAAGAAGAACCACGAATAACTCCAATCCACATCGACTTGTCGCTGGCGAGGTTGTGAAGGTAAACCACAATCCCGAATATGGACTCACAACATAATCCTCACGTCGATAATATCTAATCCAACCTCAATTGATGATTGAAATCGTATATGCTCTTCTACCGGATAACAAACTTTAACCACCCTTGGGGGTGCCGACACCAGTATAAGAAACCTTGTGACCATCCCCCCTCCCCCAAATAGTTTTGAGGAAGGTCGAAACTAACATCCTACTGAGAGATCTGCTTATAGCACGTAATAAATAATTAACATTCCTAGAATTTAAAATAAGTTATTGAAAAAGTGACTCCAAACATAAGAAAACTCATGAATTGTGAAGTGTAAAACTCATGATTAATTTTATAAAAAAATAAACTTTTACGTTGAAAAACAATTTATTATAGTGCAAATATAGAGCGGCAGAAATCACAAAAACAAATTTAGAGAGGAAAAAAAATAAACGATGTAAATTAAAGAGATGTGAATAGAGAGTTTGCACAAAATTTATAGAGGTTCGATCTACCAGTTAGCATACTCCTCTTCCAATTTTTTTTTTAGATTTATACTAAAATAATATCTTATGCTTTTAAGGATATGCTCACAGACCTTATTACAACAAATGAGATATTTTAAGTACAAGCTAATCTCCTGAACCAAACAGAGCTTTTGATAACTAAGTTCAGGAACCAAATAGAGATTTTACTGAGTGATCTCAAGAACCAAATAAAGATTTTAACAAAATAATGTAAAGAACCAAACAAATATTTTACAAGGACAATCTTAGGAATCAAACATAGATTTTACCAAAATAATCTCAAGAACCCAACAAAGATTTTATCAGAACAATCTCAAGAACCAAAGATATCAAAGAAGAGAATTTCACTCTTGATGTAAAACACTTTAGCGCGAACACCACTACAACCCAAAACTCTCAAAAGGATTTTTCACTTACAAGGTACTAAGACAAATTTAATGAAAAAGTATATAAAAAAAAGATATAAGAGTAAAAAATAAGAAAAAGATATTAAAAATATGAATTCTTGTGTGATTTGAAATGAGGAGAAGTCTCCTTTATATAGAAAAAAATTAGCTCAAAAAGAAAAATCGATTATATAGGCCAAATATGGAAGATTTTCAAATCAATTATATAGGCCAAAAATCTGGACTAATCAATTATATTGGTCAAATATGAAATATTTTTTCAAATTTTTTGTCACTAATAAATTAAAAATTCATTTAAACGATTAGGAATCTTTACAAAAGAGATAATCGATTAATCTTAGTATTATAATCGATTAACTAATATAAAAACACTAAAAAATGTTTAATCAAGCTAGTAACCAACTAGATACTTGCGTAAAATGTTTTCAGGTGATTTTATAAAAGGGGATAGGCTTTAAAAACATTTTACTGTGTGTGAGAGTTGCCTTAGTATATTGGGAGATAATCATATATTTTACAATACACTGATCATTGAGACATAGGACCCGACTAGCTTTCACACTTTCTCTCTTTCACAACCTCGAAGTGTCAAGATCCTTTCCTAGATTCACCAATGATTCAACATTTTTTCTGGGACTTGATTTCTTCTATTTTATTAGGCTTGATATAACTTCTTTTATATACGCCATCACATGGGTTGCTTTATCAGAGAACTTCTAGGACCACTAAATGTGGCTTAATATCAGGTATTCTGATCATGAAAACTACCAAGGATCACCTACCACTAAAATCATTTGCAGATGACTATACATGTAAGTAAATAGTTCCACATTCTCTCCCGTTTTTTATGATAACAATGCATCTCTCAAAGAGTTGGACAAACAACTAAACAAAGATAAGGGATAAAGGATTGGAGTGGATATGGAAATAAAAGCACAAAAAGAATTCTAGCATTAGCCTTAGAAATGGATGAATTGTTTATAGTATCAAATTCAAAAATATATAAAGAAATATGGGATATCTTAAAAACAACACATAAAGGAATTGGAGAAGTAAAAATGTCTAGCTTAAACACCATTTTTGAAATGTTTAGAATGTTATCGAAAAAGAAAATTCTAGATATGCAGAAGAGATTCACCCACTTAATAAATTATTTAACCGTTCTTGTAAAAAAATTTACCAACATTTAATTAAACTTAAAAGTTATTAGATCATTAATAAGATCATGGAAACCAAAAGTGATGGTTATTTCAGAAAAGAAAAGTCTGTTAAAAATGACTTTGGAAGCACTATATGGAAACTTAGAAGAACATGAATTAAAACTTGGTCGATTATAACAACATGCAGAAACTGGAAAGAGACATAAAAATATCTCCTTGAATATCAATTCAAATGTAAATCAACAAGAAGATAGTTGAGAAAAATATGACAACATAACTCTTCTAGTAAATAATTTTGGTAAATTCTCAAAGAAAGATAAGACAATGTGATTTTGTCAAGGAAAGAGATTTGTGAAGAAGAAGGAAACATCAACGCCAAATCAAAATTTTACATGCTTTAAATTTGGAAAACAAGGGCACACCAATCTCGATTTTCCATCTCTCAAAAAGAAAAATAATTTTAAAGGAAAGATGGACACAAGACCAAACAAAACATATATTGCATAGAAAGACAATGAAGTTAGTTCATCTTCAGATTCTGAAAAAGAAGAACAAGCAGATATCTCATTAATGACATCACATTATCAAAGAGATTAGTAAGAAAAGACCCTCTAATAATTAATTAAAAAATTCCTTTAATGAATTACATGATCAATATCTAAATCTTTCTAGAATGTGCACTAAACAAAAAAAAATTATTTCATCTTTAGAAAGTAAAACAAGTGTCTTGAAATATGAGTTAGACAAGGGTAAAACAAAATTAGACATTCATGTTAGTTCCTCAAAATGTAATAAATATTTATCTCTTGAAACTAAAGCGATTGAACTAAATCAAATTATAGGCAAATATGAAAAAATAGAAACATTGTTTGGGTAGTGTTCTTAGTAGTAAAAGATAATTTAATGATAGAAGTGGACTAGAATACTCTAAATTTTAAAATCCAAGTAAAATTAAAAAGACCACCTTTGATAAATCTAGAAATACTTATAAAAATGTCCAAACTAGAAATATTGAAAATAATTCTCATTCAAAGAGGACTTATATACTCCAAAGAAGAATATGTCTTACAATATGTTTACATGTTTTTATTGTAATTGTTAGGACCATGACTCTAATACATGTTACATGAGAAAATATGGTGTATCAAGTGGTAAGTATATATGAGTAGAGAAAGGTACTAACCATCAAGGAGCCAAATCACATTTGGCACCTAACAAATTTTAATTTGTTTTTGGAGGAATACTTAAAACCCACAACCAATATGTGGTATCATGATAGGGATTGTTTCAAACACATGATGGAGACAAATCAAAATTCTCAAACTTGATCTTAAATTCAAACGGATTTATCGCCTATGGAGACAATAATAAAGGAAAAATTCTTAGAATCAGAAAAGTAGGTATGCCGCCAGTTACCATTCTTTATGATGTGTTATATGTTGATGGTTTAAAGAATAATCTACTTAGTATAAATAAACTATGTTATAAATATCTTAAAATTAATTTTAATAAAGATTCGTGAGTAATGGAAGATGAGATAACTAATGAAATTAAACTTGTCAGAAAAGGATAAACAATATTTTATGATATCTCTTGATGATTTGTCTTAAAAACACACCCTCTCAGGGGAAGTCTTGGTCGAACCCTCAAAAGTATCAGGTCAAAGACAGAGCTTCTGAATCCTCTAAAATAGAAGGAGGAAATTATCAAAAGGACAAACAAGATAAAAAAGGTATGCAGTGCTATAATTGTGAAAATTGGGGTCATGTAGCCATGAAATGTTGGTACACAAAAGACAAGGGATCTATAGGCAGGGACGAAGGAGCGAACCTTGCACGCCAAGATTCAGATGATTCTGAAGGTGGTATGGTGGTTATGGCTGCAATTGAAGATAACCATGTCGAATCTAAAAGCTGGTTTCTCGACTCAGGCTGCTCGAACCACATGACTGGTCGAAATTAATGGTTGACATATTTTGACGAGTCGAGGAAGAGCAAGACAAAACTTGTTGATAATAATCCATTACAAGCAGAAGGTACCGACAACATAGTGCCATACCCCAAATTTGCTCGTATTGGTATTAGTAATTAATTCATTTCATTTTTTACTAATTTTTGGTGTGTTATTATAGAATTGTATTCTAGTAATAATTTGTATTTATATCATGTAGGTTGTTTATTTTACATTTGCGAATATTCTTTCTAAATAGAGGTGTTTATCATTTTATTAAACGGGGGTGTGTGTTTCATAAATTATCAAATGAGGTTAATTGGCCCATTGAGATTTTAAGAGGCCCATTAAATTTTATTTGATTTTAGTGTTGTTGACCAAAGTCAACATGGGTGTTAAAATATTTTTATTTCATCCTTATTATTATATTTTATTTTTGGGTTGACCTAAGGTCAGCATATATCTACATTATAATTTATAATTTATATGCGTGACATTTTTCTTTTTATTTACATTATAATTTATTACATTGTTAATTTATTTTTATTATTTAAAATTTTGTTTGTTAACCAAGTCAACAAAGGGTTAGAAACCCTAGCTAAGTTGCCGGCCCTTTTTGGACTCTTCTTCATCAAGTTAAACACAAAGCCCAAGTCCAGATTTTTGCATCAAATCTTTAAATCAGAAATTTTAATTGATGATGATTTGTGAATACAAATATAGATACAGTCCAAGATCATTACAATCAAAATCCTAGTTTCTAAATCAAATATGAATCTAACTAATTTTATAATCAAATCTATAATTTTATCAATCTAAAATAAATCGGAATCAATCTAAATCAAAACTGCAAATCAACACTAAAAATTTTCCTAATCTACACTATCTCTAAGCCTAAATCAACCAAACCCTAAGAGAGAATTAGCAGAGAACAATTGGAGATAAAACCCTTGGATCTGGAATTGACGCTACAAGATCCATAACCTCACTAGAGCTCTTCATCGTGAAAGATTAGGGTTTTACAACTAAAACCCTAAAATCTCTAGAGCTTAGCCCTAGCCACTTAATCTAGTACCTGCGAACAGAAGTAGAAGAGGGGTTAGAAGTAGAATTCAAAGGAGGAAATCAAATTTTATACAACCAGTTTCAAGGAAAGGAGAGGTAAGTGCTAAAACACTTAGCTTAGGGATTTGAGAATTGTTGTGTGATTGTTGAATCGTTGTGAATTTTGGGGTTTAATTTGTGATTTCTGAAGAAAAAAATTGGGGTTTAGTGTTAGGGTTATAAGGGTTAGGGTATGCATTGTTAGGGTTCTAAGGGTTAGGGTTGAAAGGGGCTAGGGTTATTCAAATGTTGTTATATTTATAAGGTATAGGGTTAGGGTTCAATGATTTATGGATTACATGATGAAGTTCTCGACGGACTTTAATCATTCACGGCGGCCTTGACGGCCAGCCATGATGGTGCTTTTAAGGGTTCTGGGTTGGGACGGTGGTTAGTATGAAGGTTTGAAGTTTCCGGTTGAATGTCAACCAAAAAAACTGGGAAGAGGGTGATGTTTTGGGTGGTTCATGGCGTCACAAGGTGGTACCTCCGGTGTTGGCGATTTCCGGCCAACGAAATTCTAGACGGAGGTCAGAGCCTCTCTCACTAGAATTTTTAATGAGTGAAAAGGATAATTAGAGATAGAGAGGCGGAGAAAGGAGAAAAATGAAGAAAATGGAAGGAAACTGAAAATATAATGCTCTCTATACTCCCTATGCGCATTCCTACCGTACTTCCTCAGTCAACTTTAGATCTCGCCCACTCGTTTATCATACTTTAGATCATTGTCTCAGAATTAACTTTTGATGGCCACATGATCTGAATCAAACGTCTCAATTCCCTTTGGCATAGCATAACGCCCTAGTTCACCCACAAATTAGCTAACGGGCTCCACAATTAGTTTAAGACCATGCTATTTCTATTCACACCCTCTCTTTACTACCTTAGCTGAAATTCTCACCCCTTTGCGCTAATGGATCCTAATTGGGTTATTGGGCTCGGCCCTTGCTAATTACACGCCAGTAATTACTATGTAAAACAGAAATGCAACCCCTGACATTTTAATTCATTTATCTATTAAATTTAATTAATTTTTTTTATTAATTATTTTATGTATTTATTTATTATTGTTTATTTACTTATTTTCCATATCATTTTTCATTTGCATGAAGATAAACTTTTCCCCGTCATTTTTATAAATATATAATTTATTTTGATAAATAAGTAATTATATATTTTTAGTAACTATTAACTACTTTTTTTCTTATTATTATTAATTTTTAATTTATTCTTGATAAATAAATAATATAATTATAATAATTACTAAGTTTTTTTTCTAAAATACTAAACCTTTTTTTCATTCCATTAAACATTTTTTTATTATTAATTTCAAGAATCATTCAAACTTATTTTCAAAATGCACCATGCATTTAAAATAGCTAATTGATAAGTGCTAAACTAACGGCATTTTGTGTATATAATTTGTGGCACTTATGCGTTCTTTTGTTAATATTCATTGAAAAACTCTCCATTTTTCGTGTACATGTGTATACTTTGTATATAACAGAGTTTTCGATTCATTTATGTAACGTTTAATAGTTTTAATGTCTTTTGCAGGTATTGTTGCATATTCAGAGAATTAAGGAATAAAGGTGTCGAAGACACAACTCTGGGGGCACCTTTTCGAAATAAAAGTTTATTTTTGGAAGTTTTTCCCAGTGAAGCTTGCTTAGTGTGGTCTGCCCGCTAAGTGCGAGTCCGCCCAATGCATTTTGTAGCGCGCTATGCGTGTTTTGAAGATTTGGCAGAACCATAGTTTTTAGCCCACTTAGTGCAGATAGTGCGCTTAGCGCGGCCAACTGAGATTTGTTTTATAACTTCATTTTCGTTTCATTTTAGGTTATAGTTTTTGGGGTGTATTTAATCCCAAACTCCATCACTCTCATTTTTTTAGTAGATTAGCTAAGGAAACAACTATGAAGCATGCATACGGATGATCCAGGATGGATTGCTATTCGATTGACGCTGACAAACCAAGAGATTTGTAGTTCATTTCTATTTTTCTTTGTGTATTCTCTTTTTTTTTGTATATGCATTTACTTTGAACTCATGTATATTTGTCACTCATGGCGTTGTATAAAACTTACTTTACAAATATTTGTCAATTGTTGTCCTAGATTTTTGTTATGTGCTTGGGATTTGGGTTGCTATAGACATATACTTCTCGAATTCTTATCTATGATGATTATCTAATAGTGTCTAGATTCTAGAGATAGATTTAGATCTATTATTCACTAGGTGTCTGTGATTAATGCCTTTATGTTAGTTGTGTCGTGCTGAGAGATTGTCGACGCGATTAGCACGGTTGACTTATGTGTTATTGAGGTTGGTTGAGAGATCACCATCGAGGATAGTGGGTGATATGTTTGACACGTGATAACATCGATGAGTATTGTACATTATGTATAATTGGTCGGTAGGTTTAAGTTTGTGAGAAGTAGATTATATGCATGCTTGATAAGTCTCTTCTCCAAAGAATGAATCCTTTTCCTGTTAATAACCTTTAATTTCTGCATTTACTTCAAACCCATTTTAACCCAAACTCATTAACGAGATATTTGTCGAACGACAGTTCAGTAGCAATAATCTCTGTGGATGCGATAGTTTCCTAGATAAATACTTCCTTTCTTTTGTTCCTTACCGCTATATTGCAGTTTGAACAAAATGGCTCTGTTGTCAGGGATTAGTTTTTATTGTTTCGCATCGGATAGTTCTTTTGTTTTTTAGTTTTGTAATTAATGTATATGTTTTAGAGAAATTGCGCATGAACTTGTTTATGTTTACTTCTGAATTTATTTGTTTATGTTTACCACACTTGTACATGTTTTCTATACTTATGAATTTGTTATATCATTGTTTATTTCCTTTCATGTTTGCTTGTGTGTTGGTTAGGAATAACCAGGTGGAAGCAACTTGGAGGAACATTCTTAAAATAACAGGCGTCGAGCTTACGACGTAAAACAAGCATGTTTTATTTTTTTTCAATTTTGTTAGTTTAGATAGTGTGTTGATTGTTGTTTAAACAAGTTGAAATTGGATCTGTTTTAAATTCTCAAATCTTCACTTTTCAACTTGTTTATTCACTCTCATCCATTTTTTTTGTTATTAATTGTGTTTTCCAAAAAGCTTTCTTTTATTAGCTTAAGGAAGTTTGTATGTGTATAAACTTTGTGTAGTTGTGTAAATGAGATAGTGTAGGTGATTGTGGAGGTTGCATAAAAACTGTTGTTGTTATCCTTTTTTTTTGCATCTGGTGTAGCACGATTAGCACGGGCATGGCTGCTTAGCGCGGGCATGGCCACTTAGCAAGCTCTCCTGAGTTGTGCCAATGAATTCTTTTTATTTCACTTGGCCCTCCTTTTTCCTAGTTTCACCAAGGCTTTGTAGTGAAAATAACATTAGTATTATTTTTCTAATTCTTTTGTTGATTGTTTGGACTCTAATTTTGGTCAGATAACTTGAAGAATTACGAGGTGATTTTCTGAGTTGGATCATTTTAACTCGCGGATGTATGGTAATGATAGTTTCAAAGTTTAGTACACGTCAGGTACTCGTTTATCGCTTTCTATAGCATAACATGTTTAGGAAACTTTTCATTTGTATAATTACCATGCCATTCATTCTTTTTGCATTACTTACTCATGACTTGAATCACTTTAGTCCACTTTTTACCCCAAATATGAGGAAGCTTATCATTGTTTATAGGGTTAAATAAGTTTTTAGTCCCTCTAAATATCTCAAATTTCATTTTTAGTCCCTCTAAAGTTTTCCTTCAAAGAATGGTCCTCCTAAAAAAATTAAATTTTAACTTTTTGTCCCTCCTGCAATTTAGTGATGGTTTTAGCGACGATTTTTATTTAACGATGAAATTCAAGACCGTTTTAGCTATGATTTTGTCATGAGGGACCAAAAGTTAAAATTAATTTTTTAGGAGGACCATTCTTTGAAGGAAAAATTTAGAGGGACTAAAAACAAAACTTGAGATATTTAGAGGGACCAAAAACTTATTTAACCCTTGTTTATATATGCTGAAGGTCACAATTCTTGTTTTACCTAGACTTTATTATGCTTAATCTTTTATTTGTGTTGATTGTATGAATGCATAAAGGATCAAGGCATTTTAATTCAATTTTGAGCACAACTACCTAACATAATAGTCAATTTATCTTGTGAGTGCGTGAATCTTTGTAACCTCCATTGAGTCTTTTTAGCTAATGTCCATGTTATTTTAAAACTAAATGCTTGTCTATGATTGTTTGGTTTTTCTTTTTGAATGAACATTGATTTTTTGTTTTCTTGAAACCTCAACCATGTATTGATTTATGAATTTTTACCTTGCCTTAGAAAGTATGGAGTATTCACACTTCAATGTTGGTTGAATTCAAGTTGGGGAGTGAAATGTTTGCTCATTTATATTGTGGTTTCTATGCGGTTGTGAAAAAAAAAGAGAAAAAAGTTTTGATAAAGAAAAACAAAAAGAGTATCAAATAATTGTGCTAATAAGTATGGTGTTTTGGTTTGAAAATTTTGGATTTGGAAGAAGTTTGTTGAAATTGTGTTGCTTGAGTATTTGGTGAATTAATCACTCCCTTAGGTTTAGGCAAATTTTTATTTCGATTAGCCTTATGAATTATCCCTTGTTTGTTAACCAAGCCACATTACAGTATTGAAAAACCTTTGTGATTCTTGCCTTTATATTTTTAATATGACTTTTTGGATGAATGTATAATTTAGTCTATTGTTTGCAAGATTGTAGATGAGTTTCAAGTACCTCTTTTTTGTGTGTTTTTCATCTATCGATGATTTTTTGCTAGGTGTGATCCATGATAGAGCTTGTTTTGTTTTAGAATGTTTTACATGATTTTTTGTACTTAGAATTTGTTTCGTATGTATGTTGTCGTTTTAGGATAGTGGTAAGTATGTACTTTACTTATGAGTTTTTGTTTGAACTATACATTTGTTTTCCGTTTTTAAAACTTGGTTATTTGTGATTCTTTGATTATCATTCTTTGTTTCTTTGGGTTGTTTGACTTTGTTTGAGGACAAACAATATTTCAAGTTGGGGAGAGTTGATAAGTGCCAAAATGTCGGCATTTTGTGTATATAATTTGTGACACTTATTTGTTCTTTTGTTAATATTCGTTGAATAATTCCCCGCTTTTTGTGTACATATGTATATTTTGTATATAATTGAGTTTTCAATTCATTTATGTAATGTTTGATAGTTTTAATGTCTTTTTGTAGGTATTGTTGTGTATTCGGAGAGTTGAGGAATAAAGGTGTTGAAGGCACATCTCCGTAGGCGAGTTTTCGGAATAAAAGTTAATTTTTGGAAGTTTTTCCCAGTGAAGCTCGCTTAGCACGGTCTACCCGCTAAGCGCGAGTCTGCTCAATGCATTTTGTAGTGCGCTGTGCGTGTTTTGAAGATTTGGAACAACCATAGTTTCTGAGCCCGCTTAGTACGCTTAGTGGGGTTTAGGTGATTTAATGTGTAAATATCAGGAAGCACACTTAGCGCGGGTGTCATAGCCCAAATTTGTCCTACCTCAGTAATCCTTTTCTTAGAGTTATTTAATTAAAAGATGGTACAACAATATCTGATGGACTATCTTTATTCAAGATCAAGGGGGCGTATTTTTAAATAAGAAGATTTAGTTGTTATTAAAAAAGGGAGGGGTGAAAATTAAATTCGGGAGTATGCAAAAGAATGGGAAGAATTAACGCTAGGCCCAATTGAAATTAAAGAAGAAGTTCTGACTGCAAACAAAGAAATGTTAGGTTGTATGGATCAAGCGCTGACCCATCAAAACTTTTGAAACAGAAATCCCAGAAGTTCTTCTTTACAGAAATAAACGCAAAAGTTGTGCAGATCAGAGCCAGAATGACACATAAGCTAATGCTGGTACAGAACTGGAGTATCAGATCTTCTAGCAGAGTCAAATTGTATGCAAGGGCAGAATCAGACTATCTTCCATAACCCAAGCTCAGAGTTTCAGAGGCTAAGCAACCCAAGCCCAAATCTGTTGGATGTGCGCTGTATCAATTTCAATCAAATCTTCCATGGAGAATCAATTCCAATCAAATATTTTTAATTTTATCCTCAATCTTTGTTCTAGCCATAGTCCAAGCCCAAAAATTGAACATTATAAATAGAGGAGAAAATTAGCAAAGTAAGAAAGAGAAAAGGATAAAAAAAGAATACGAGGAGAGAGAGGAATTTGGAGAGAAAAGCAATACAGTAACGCTTGAAGAAAGAGCAAGAAGAGGAAGAACACAAGAGTTTCTGGAAAACCCAGAAGAAGAACACGCAGGAGAATAGTCGAGGTTCCAATATCTGGAACTCTAGTTTCAATCGCCATCGCTCCACCTTTCATCGCTGCTGTCACCAAAATCAGCAAAAGAAGAAGGAAAGGACAGCACAACACGCACTAGAATCAGAAGTAAAAGCGCCAAATGAGTAACAAATTTTAATCTGTTTCTTTACTGTTTTCATACTGGGTAGGGTCAGAAGAACATATGCAGGTTTGAAACCATAGAAAAGATCTTTAGATAGTCTTATATTCTGATTGCATGTTCACGCTAATTTCTTACGTTCAAATATAGTTCCCTTTTTAAAAGTTCTGATTAGGCTTAACCCAAGTTTCATATTTCTTCCTTGTCTAGAATCAACATTAGGCTTATATACTTTTTGTCTTCCTTTTTCCAGAAACTCTGAGTAGAAGGCTTAGCCCAGAATTTGACGTCCCTATTTTTTGACTTTGCTAACTAGCTTACAGCGTGCCTTTTTAGAAGTTCTGTGACTAGGGCCAAAAGCCCAGTCAATTTCCCTGCATCCCCTGCAGAACTTCTGCCCCTTTCAGAACATCCCTTTTTTCCAAAATTTTCGTTAGGGCTTAACAAACAGAAGATACGCCCCCTGTTCATAAATTGTTTTTTCTTTACTTTTCTAATTATTTGTAATTATTATAATTATTAATTTTTATTGTAAATATTAATATTATTTATTATATCACTTAAATTATTTTCACATCAAAAAATTGCATATTATTTTTTATATTATTTGCATTAAATATTTGTTGTATCATGCATTAATAAGAATTTTTGTAATTAATATCTATAAAAAACACTCAACAAATCTCAAACTTTTTTCGCAATCAAATAAACTAAATAACTATTTTTTCAAAAGGGTTTCAAGCTGATTTTGATTTACTGTGCATTTAGCCAAAATCTCCACAATCACTACTCTCGGCCAAAATGAGAGGTGATTCAAAGTACGTTTGCAACCCCTAAAAAACACAAACCCATACGAACTACGAATTGGGACTCTGATTCCTCATAAGAGGGTACGTAGGTGTGATCGGTGGATCTGGAACTGACTGTTTAACGCTGGTTCGCGAAATGTCGCGGAAGCAAGAGTCGCCACCGTCTTTTATTTTCTCCAAATGGAAAGGACAAAAGCACAGAAAAATTCCTTAAAGAGATTGCTCTCGGTTCGGGAGGTAGGTTATAGAAAGGGAAGGTGTTAGCACCCTTTCTATCCATGGTTATCCACGGGCTCTTAGATACTTGCTCATTTGTGTTTTCAAAAATGGTTTGTTTGCTTTTCAACTGTGGGTTTTAAAAAGTTTCTTTGAAAATTCCAGTTCGACTCTTGTATCGGTCCTCAAGAGTGTTTGAAAAATTGCTTTCGAAAGCTTTTTGAAAAGTGTCGGTGTGAAAAGAGTTTTTGATTTGTTTTGAAATTAGAGCAAGTATCTACGAGTCATCCACCTACCCTAAGGAATTCGTCTGTGTAAATGTCCTTTAAAGTAGTGCCATCCCACCATTGAGAGGTAGGTAGCACCACCGTTGGAGGTGTTCGGGTCAATTCAAGTTTGTAGGGACATGGTAATCACCAGAGCAATGGGAAGACACCTTAGAAGCTACCCTCATGCCAGGTTCCCGGATCATGAGGACTTACTAAGACATCCTCTACTCGACGATCACCTTTCGAAGGCAAGGCAACAGTGAGGCGTACCCTAGAGGTGGTGTGTGCGAATTGTGTGTCGTTTTCATTGATATTTGTCTTGTCATGTTCATTGTGATCTACGCTTGATTTTATTATGGCCATTCATTCTTGCATGCTTTGTTAACAGTTAATATTTGCGGAAAAGTAAATTCTAAAGCTATTACAAATGGCGCGGGTCCACATCGCCAAAATTAAACCGGACCCGATTTGACGGAAAGATAAATAAAGCAAAGTAAAAAGTGCGAGAAGTTAAGTTACAACGCTTTGGGAGAAGTACACAATTAATTAAATGAAATAAAAATAAATATACGCAATAAAAGAATTATCGAAGCGAGGGCGTTGGACCTTTTTGCAAGATATTAAAGTTAATGAGGAATTAAAATTAAAAAAATGTTTTTGGTATTTTTGTGTTTTTTAGATTTAATAGAAAAAAGAGAATCAATTATAATTAAAATAAAATGTCAAACCCTAATTCTAATTATTTTTTAGTTATTATGAAAATGTTAAATTAACCTAAATTAAACCCTAAATTCTTGTATGTACAATTTAATTATGAAAATAAAATGAGTAATATTATCATTATAAAAAAAAAAGAAAAAAATTGAGAGGAATAAAATTAACAATTAAACCTAAATTCTATATTTTATATATTTTATTATGAAAAGAATTAAAGTTGCAACCTAAATTAATACTAAGTTAATTTACATGTTAATTTATTTATGAAAATAATTAAATTAGATATTTATTATATTTGTCATCTTTTCTGATTTTTTTGTGATATTTTTATATATATGGTAAAAATAATTTATTAATTAAAACAATAAAAGAAATAAAATAAGAATTGAAAACAAAATAAATAAAAAGGAAATTGCAAACCAGGGGGGGTGGAAGTCCCAATTTGGAGGTTTTATTAGTGAAGTTCTGGCCCATTTACTATACAGATCCATTGACTTTCCCAGGCCACGTATGCGCGTGTTGACTAGTCCTCATGGTGTGCTTCCAATCTCAGCCTTTGGTTTGGTCATCAGGGACGCGTGGACGTTGGATAATGAAGATGTATGGTGTGCCTTATCATAAGCGCTGCACATGAATGGTTAGTGAAAAATAATATGAGAAATATACAGACCTGGGACTCGAACCCAGGTCTTGGATGTGAATGCTATCAACGCCTGCCAGCTGAGCTATTGAACGCGTGTTATATATTTTAGACAAAGAAATAATAAAAAGGAAAATGAGTTTATGGCCTGGAAAAGCGCGCGAGAGTTTAAATGAGCCAGTCAGCGTGTGACATGTAATCGTCTTCTCCACCTTCCCTGAAAACAAAACCATATGGCAACGGTTTCTTAAGCGTGGTTTAAGGTTGCTTTAGAGAAAATAGCGACTAGCGCTATACAACTCATAAATTAATCGCGACCATGGCTTCTTCTTTGTCTAAGTCTGCTGATTGCAATGGTGGCGGTTTGGAGTCCTAATTTTTCCTCTTTGTAAAAGCCCCAAATCCAACCTCTGAAAACCCTAGATTTCAAGCATGGTACAATCGCGTATACGGCATAAAAATCAAATTGAATGCAATGGTTAGCTTCACAATCAAATGAGGAATAAGAATCAACAATTAAATTTCATAAAAAATGCCTAGAACATGATATGCGTTTATGAGTTTTTTGCTGTACAGTCAAAGGTCTCGTTACCAATTCCTTGCATTTGAGTTGATGTTAGGGATTGGAATCGCTTCTGGGAACCTTGAGGAAGCTATTGGAAAAGGAATTAGGCTTTGAATCGTCCTTTAGAGTGGTTTTCAGAATTGCTTTTTTTGGAGAAAAATCAAGTTTTTAAAATGTATTTCCTGCGCAGTTTTTTGCACACTAGCATTAGGGTTAGACTCAGTACTTATGAGGGAAGGGAATTAAGTCATTAGCTGGCCTTGATCCATGCCCATGAGAGAATTAGTCTTAGGTTTTTCACCATTAACAAACTTTCCCTTTTTTAAGCAAAACCAAGACTTGGTGTACAACATAACCCTAGCATGAGTTTGTGAGCTGGCACATGATATATGGAAGCTATTCAAATTCAAATGACACTATTCCATTGATTTTTAAATTTTATTTGAATTATTAAAGATTTAAAATGAATTAAATTAATAAAAATTAAATAAAATAGAAAAATCAATGTTTGATCTTGAAATTAATCATGGGACACGTGTGTGGCATGACAAGGCTGAATCAAGTGGAAGAAAGTGGGCCCTTTTGTCAAAAATTGAAGTTTCAAGGATAGTTGACTTTTGCCATTTCACAAAAATTTCCCAACTTCTCCAATGCATATCTTGCTCAATTTTGATCATATGAACATGTTCTTGGACATTTTGGAAAGGTCTTGAAGTCCTTTAACCAATGCCTTTGGTCCCATGTCATTTGGATTTACCAATCTTAAGTTATGGTCTTTGACTTAAAATGTCTTTTTGTTGACTTTTAAAAATGACCTATAATGTTGAAATTGATAACTTTTTGTGAGAGCATTTCTTTGACTTGAAGTATGAAGATGAGTTGTAGGAAATGTCTTTATCTTCAAAATGAGCTTTGGATGGAATTTTTCTGATAATCCATGTGAAAGTTATGCCCTGGTCAATTTCAGTTGACTTTTTCAGCTGTCCAAATAAGGAAACTTTTGCATCTTGATGATTTTCTGAGCCAAACTTTGAGAATCATGATCAAGCATTGATCAAGTGATGTTTGTGGCTTCAAAATGATATGTTGACCAAAAATTTGAACTTTTGACTGTCAAATGACCATTTTGCCCCTACAGTTGACTGTAGTGCAATTTAGGGTTTTGACTGTGCAATTTTGAGCTGAATGCCTTGAAACTTGATATGAGGATGCTTGACCATGTTTGTAAGCATATGAGACTTGATTGAGCCTTTGAACACTTCCTTTTCTTGATCAGACTCAAAACCCTAATTTTGATTCTTTAGGAGGCCCTTGCACTGTGCAACCCTTGGGGAATTTTGTGACTTGGCTTGGCAATTTCTTGAAGAATATGGGAGGGCAAATTTTGGGGTACAACAGTTGCCCCTGTTCAATCTTCTTAGACCTGAGGATGCAGATTGGCGGACGTGCCTTTCGTAATCCGAGGGTAGAAGATGATTGGACACTAGAGTGCCCAGAAATTTGCGCTCACATAGTGGCAGTGATGGTGGAATGGGCTTATAGATGCCATCTGGATGTTTGATTGCGTAAGAGATTCCTTGGCGAGAACCTGTATACCTGCAAAACAGAAAATGAGTACCTGACACGTTGCAGGAGCTGATTTTTAGATGCCTGGTATAGATGTGTCCTGACTGGTTACAGGAGCTGAGTCTGGAGCTTCAAACGGCGATGAAAGAACCAGGGATGGTTACTACCTTAGCATGAATGGTAAGAGAACCTTGGGCGACTTTAACTTCAACAACGCTCGTTGAGAAAAATCTTGGGTGTCTTCTACTGGGATAAGAATCAGGGAGATCTTAGGGTCGATCTGACTGAACCAGAGAAGGCCTTTGACTGGATAAGCATCAGGAAAATCTTAGGGTCGATTTAACTGAACCGGACAAGGTCTTGAAATATCTTCAACTGGATAAGCATCAGGGAGATCTTAGGGTCGATCTGACTGAACCAGAGAAGGCCTTTGACTGGATAAGCATCAGGAAAATCTTAGGGTCGATTTAATTGAACCGGACAAGGTCTTGAAATATCTTCAACTGGATAAGCGTCAGGGAGATCTTAGGGTCGATCTGACTGAACCAAAGAAGGCCTTTGACTGGATAAGCATCAGGAAAATCTTAGGGTCGATTTAACTGAACCGGACAAGGTCTTGAAATATCTTCAACTGGATAAGCATCAGGGAGATCTTAGGGTCGATCTGACTGAACCAGAGAAGGCCTTTGACTGGATAAGCATCAGGAAAATCTTAGGGTCGATTTAACTGAACCGGACAAGGTCTTGGAATATCTTCAACTGGATAAGCATCAGGGAGATCTTAGGGTCGATCTGACTGAACCAGAGAAGGCCTTTGACTGGATAAGCATCAGGAAAATCTTAGGGTCGATTTAACTGAACCGGACAAGGTCTTGAAATATGATTGAGAATTTAACTGAATCTTTCCTGAAAGGTAAAAGTCAGTCATATGCAATGCATGATATGGATCAAGCAATGATGTTCTCAACATAAATGAGATTTGTATGATATGATGTGTATATGCATGTTATAATGATGTATGTGATGTTTTATGTATGTTTGTTTTCGTTTAGGAAAGTAAATCCTTGACGGGTGCCGGGAAGTCATATCCTGGGCTGATGTTGAAGAATAGATTTTGCTTCCGCTGGGGATGATAACTGCAAGAATACCGGTGGGAGAAGATGACTCCGTTGCGGAATAAACTTGGCAAATGGAGGGTTCTGCAGGGAGAAAAGATACTCTAGCGACCATGTTGGGAAGCAATACTCTGTGGGGATAGAGATGCCTTGCAGAGTGTTGATAATAATTTGCTGGGGATACCCTTATTATGTTGGGAGTATTGATAGACTTCGCTGGGAATAGGAAGACTTCGTCGAGGACGCTCTTTCCGTGGCTTTTGGCTGAGGATAACCCAGTTATATCCTGTTAAGGAAATAACTCTTTAAATCAAGTCGGACGACGCGTTCGTGTTCTGCGAGGGGATAAGCTTCCAGAATCTACTGGGGATAAGCTTATTGCTTGGGGATATGAATTCCATCTTTCCTGGGGAAACTAATTGGACTCTCCTGGGGAATTTTGATATGCTGGGGAAGTGATTCCTTTGAATGTTGATGTATGCCGCCGGGGAACAATCTTTAGACCAAGACTGCCGGGGATGCTTGTTAAGAATATATGCTGCTGGGGAATGTTGAGATCTGCGGGAGGACACCCAACTTCCTTAAGGTTGATAACTGTTTTGCCTGAGGAGAGTATACTGCTTGCTGTCTCACTCTCTGGGGGAATTTAAGATGCCTGGTTATGTTCTTTAGCTGAACCTACCTTGGTACTTTGGAGGATAGAACAATTAGATTGCCTAGACAACTCCTTATTGCCCCTGTTTCTAATGTCCCCTGTAATTAATTCTTTGTTTCGTATGCAAATATTTATGAGCTAGCAAATTATTGTCAATGCATATATCACAAATTGAACCTTGGACGTTCTTCGCAAAACAAAACAGAAAAGGAAAAAACAAAAGGCACATTTTAACTGAAATTTGTATTGATTTTTGAGTGGCCTGTGAATAGGCGTTTTGTATACAAGAGGCTGACGTCCTAATAAGAGAACGCCACCGAGCAAAAAGGGTTTATACAAATTTTGTACAAAAGAAAATAAAACAGCTGTGTGAAATGAATGATCCACTGGGTTTCAACTCTGCTATTGCCTTTATAACTCCGAGCGTCTCATCACTTGATGACCTTGGTTGAAGGTGAAGCTGACTGATCGATGCCGTCTGATCTTGATGTAGATACCGGATTCTGGATGCAAAGTGATCAATGAGACATAGCATTACGCTTTTATCCCTAATTTTTGCCTGGACCGCCCTTTCGGGTTTTTAGTCCACCGGGATATCCATTTTTGCCCATGCCGCCCTTTCAGGTTTTCGACTTGCCGGGTGTACAGATTTTTTTCCATTTTCATCCCTTCATTTTGCCCGAACCCTTTTGGTTCGACGGGAAGCCCTAATTTTTGCCTAGGCATGTCAGCCTAGCGAGTCTTTTTTTTTCATGTGTAATATTTTTTTACTATGTCTGCATTGGCGGGGTGAGGAAGGTCGTCACCATCCATATTGGTTAATATCATTGCTCCTCCTGAGAACACATGCTTAACCACAAATGGCCCTTCGTACGTAGGGGTCCATTTGCCCCTTGGATCACTCTGAGGAAGGATGATTCGCTTGATTACCAGATCCCCGACTCGATATTCTTGTGGTCTGACCTTTTTGTTAAATGCCCTGATCATCCGTTTCTGATACGTCTGACCATGACAGATAGCAGCAAGTCTCTTTTCATCAATAAGGTTGAGCTGATCAAGTCGTGTCTGGATCCAATCATCTTCGTTCAGATTTGCATCCTTCATTATCCGGAGAGAGGGTATTTGCACTTCGATTGGCAAGACTGCCTCCATACCATAAACCAAAGAGAAAGGAGTTGCCCCGGTTGACGTCCTAGCTGAGGTACGGTACCCATGTAGAGCGAACGGTAACGTCTCGTGCCAATCTTTATAAGTCACTGTCATTTTCTGCACGATTTTCTTGATATTCTTATTTGCTGCTTCTACAGCCCCATTCATCTTCGGTCTGTAAGGAGAAGAATTGTGGTGCTGTATTTTGAACTGTTCGCAAAGCTCAGCGATCATCTTATTGTTCAGATTGGTACCGTTGTCTGTAATAATTCTCTCAGGGACGCCGTACCGACAGATCAGGTTATGCCGAATGAACCGTGCTACAACAGTCTTGGTTACCGTAGCATAGGATGCTGCCTCAACCCACTTCGTGAAGTAATCAATTGCCACTAGGATGAAGCGATGTCCATTAGATGCCGTAGGTTTAATCTCGCCGATCATGTCTATGCCCCACATTGCAAACGGCCAAGGCGCAGTCAGAACATTCAGGGGGCCGGAGGAACATGCACCTTGTCTGCATAAATCTGGCACTTGTGGCATGTCCTGGAATGTTGGTAACAGTCAGCTTCCATTGTGGACCAATAGTATCCTGCCCGTAGGATTTTCTTAGCCATAGTGTGTCCACTGGAATGTGTACCAAAGGTCCCTTCATGTAGCTCTTCCATGATTCTTTCTGTTTCAGTTTTATCCACACAACGCAGTAAGGTTGAATCATGGTTTCGCTTGTACAAGATGTTGTTGCTAAGGAAGAATTTGGCTGCGAATCTTCTCAGGAATTTCTTATCGTTGATAGATGCACCTTCAGGGTATTCCTGAGTTTCCAGATATCTCTTCACTTTGTGGTACCAAGGCTTCTCAGTCACCAATTCAGTTTCGAGATCACAACAGTATGCCGGCTCGTCCAGTTTCCAGATGATGATCCGGGGAGCCTCATTATCCCATTTGACCTTGAACATTGAAGACATTGTAGCTAACGCGTCCGCCAACTGATTCTCTTCTCTTGGAAAGTGCTCAAATGTTATCTCTGAAGTGGGGGATCAGGGTCAACACACATTCTCTGTAAGGAATCAAGTTTGGATGTTTCGTATCCCACTCTCCTTTGATCTGATTGATCACAAGAGCGGAATCTCCGAAGACACTCAGAAATTTGATCCTCAGGTCGATCGCAGCTTGAAGACCCATGATACACGCCTCATACTCCGCCATGTTGTTGGTACAGTTGAAACACAGCCGGGCGGTGAGTGGAGTATGAGTACCTTGTGGAGATATGATGATGGCGCCAATACCATTTCCCAAAGCGTTGGATGCTCCGTCAAAATGCATAGACCATCGGGATCCTGGTTCAGGTCCTTCATCCGGTCCAGGTACTTCACAGTCAGTTACTATCATAATGCTTTCATCCGGAAACTCGAAGTTCATTGATTGGTAGTCATCTACAGCTTGATGTGCTAAGTGGTCTGCCAATACACTTCCCTTGATGGCTTTTTGGGTCGTGTACTGAATGTCGTATTCCGTCAAGATCACCTGCCATCTTGCAATTCTCCCAGACAGAGCAGGCTTTTCGAATATGTACTTTATAGGATCCATTTTTGAGATCAACAAGGTAGTGTGAGTCAGCATATACTGTCTCAGCCGGCGAGCAGCCCATACCAAAGCGCAGCAAGTTTTCTCAAGCAGTGAGTATCGGGTCTCACAGTCGGTAAACTTTTTGCTAAGGTAATAAATGGCATGCTCTTTTCGGCCAGACTCGTCATGCTGCCCCAGCACACACCCCATTGAATTATCAAGCACTGTCAGGTAAAGTATCAAAGGTCTCCCTTCAACTGGTGGCATAAGGATGGGTGGTTCTTGGAGATATTCTTTGATTCTGTCAAAAGCAGCCTGACATTCATCATTCCAACGTACTACCTGATCTTTCTTCAGCAGCTTGAAGATTGGTTCACAGGTAGCAGTTAGGTGTGAGATGAACCGAGCAATGTAATTCAGACGTCCTAGAAAGCCTCTGACTTCCTTCTCTGTCTTAGGAACTGGCATCTCTTGAATGGCTTTGACCTTAGCAGGGTCCACTTGAATTCCCTTGTCACTTACCACGAAGCCTAGCAACTTTCCAGATCTTACCCCGAAGGTGCACTTGTTCGGGTTTAACCTCAGCTTGTACAGTTTCAAACGGTCAAACAGTTTCTGCAGATGATCAAGGTGTTCTTCCTCAGTCTGGGACCTAGCGATCATGTCGTCAACATACACTTCTATCTCATGATGGATCATGTCATGAAATAAAGCAACCATGGCACGTTGGTAGGTTGCCCCAGCATTCTTTAGTCCAAAAGGCATGACTTTGTAGCAGAAGGTGCCCCACTGAGTAACAAATGTAGTCTTTTCCATGTCTTCAGGAGCCATCTTGATCTGATTGTAGCCTGAAAAACCATCCATAAAAGAGAACACTTTATGCTGAGCTGTATTATCAACAAGGACATCAATGTGAGGTAGAGGGAAGTCATCCTTGGGGCTGGCCCTGTTCAGATCCCTGTAATCGACACACATTCTGACCTTGCCGTCCTTCTTAGGTACCGGCACCACATTAGCAACCCACTGAGGGTAAGAAGTCACTGCAAGAAACCCGGCATCAAACTGCTTCATAACCTCGGCTTTAATCTTCTCAGACATCTTTGGACGCATACGGCGGACCTTTTGCTTAACCGGAGGGCAATCTTCTTTAGTTGGTAAGTGATGGACCACAATGTCGGTATCTAATCCGGGCATATCTTCGTAGGACCAAGCAAAGATCTCCATATAGTCATGCAGCATCTGAGTCAACCGTTGCTTCACGCTGAGCTCTAGGTTGGCACCAATCTTTACCCCTTTCTTGTCTTCTTCAGTACCCAAGTTTATTATTTCCACTGGCTCTTCATGGGGTTGAATTGCCCTCTCTTCCTGTTGTAACAGTCTTGCAAGTTCACCAGGCACTTCGCAATCATCTTCACCTTCGTCTTCGGCTAAGTTGATCGGATTTTCGAAGTCATAACTGGCAGTAGCAGAGTCGTTACCAGTGAGATCCAGAGTGGATTGAAACCTGTATGAGTGAGTGTGTGTGTAAATACAGCTGTTTTGCAATATGTAAAGAAAGGAAAGAAAAGGAGCGCAAAATTTGAAATGTGAAAAACGTCCAATGCTTTTATTTATGATATATGACAGTGACAAACAAAAGCCCTTATAAACAAAACCACGGTGCCCCGGGTAAGACACCGGGCCATATAGTTTCAAATTATTGTTTATTACAAATCCAAAACAAAGAAGTTCATTACTGGGGAACAAAAGTTATGGGTGTAAAGTCTTTAGCAGTCCAATTGGTCAATCCACCATCGGTCGTCGGGTAGATCCAGCTATCGAACTCGGACTCTTCCACTTCGTCTTCCTCTCCAATAGCATTCACTTCTGAGTGGGTGATGAGCACAGGAGGTCTTCCAATTCTCGCCTTGCGCACTGCTTTCTGAGCTTCTGTGGTGAAACCCAACCCAAACTTGTTAGTCTTAGGAGTAAGATCAGGGAGCTTGCCCCAGTTTGCACATTCACCTCTTTTGATCACAGCCCGGGCGTCCTTTAAGGAGGCCATCTTCAAAGGAGAAACCTTTTCATCCACTGCTTCTGCTGCTGCCAAAGTTTGTGGCACTTCCTCAAAATGTTGAAAGGGGGTTTCAATGAACTCCCCATCCATTTCTACGTATCTGAAGGAGTTGAGGTGGCTGACCATGTACTCCTCTTCCCCTTGCACCGTTACGATCTTCCCCCTGACCGGGTACTTGAGCTTCTGATGCAACGTGGAGGTCACAGCTCCAGCCTTGTGGATCCACGGGCGACCCAGCAAACAAGAATAGGACTGATGGATGTCCATCACATAGAATTTTGAATCAAATACCTGTGACCCAACCCTGATTGGGATGTCCACCTCACCATGTACCATTCTTTTGGACCCGTCAAAGGCCCGAACAACAATGTTACTTGGTTTGAGCTCTAGACCCTCACAATCCAGCCTATCCAGAGCCTTCTTGGGCAGCACGTTTAATGAAGAACCTGTGTCAACCAGCACATGAGCAAGAGTAGTGCCCCTGCATTCAATGGAGACATGCAGGGCGTCATTATGGTTCTTCCCTTTTGCTGTCAGATCGGCATCAGAGAAACCCAGGCCATTATCAGCGGTTAGGTTGGCCACACAGTCGGTGAACTGGTCAGCAGACGTCTCTTGGGGTACGTGGGCTGTCTTTAAGAAAGCAATCAGAGCCTTGGCGTGGGCCTCTGAACACAGCAGCAGTGACAACATGGAGATTTTAGAGGGGGTGTGCCCCAGCTGTTCTACAACGTTGAAATCACTTTTCTTTATTATCTTGAGGATTTCTTCCATTTCCTGCCTGGAAGCCTCAACAATGGTCTTCGGTGCCTCCGTCCTGGCAGGCACATCAGCAGCAATCCCCTTGCCCCGAGTATCAGATGACTCGGTAGCAGGGGTGGATACTTGGTCAGGGGGAGAAACAGGCACCCTGGCAGGTGTGAAGACCAAAGGCCTATGAATTACCGGAGGAGCAATGTCTGGCGAGAACAATCTTCCACTACGAGTGACCTTAGCAGGCCCAGTGATGTTGGAGACACCAGCATCGATGTTGAACTCTTGTTTCACACCCAGAACATAAACATCCGCCCCATAGTGCCATGGGACAGCCTTATCAGATCTGTAGGGGATAGGCCCCGGAACAGTAATGGTGATGGGAGCAATCTTGTGAACCGGCAAAATTTGGACAGGCTTCTTTGAAGGAGCCTTGGAAGGGTTGTTGAAGATGGTAACGATCGACACTTCTTCAACAGGAGCAGCAGGAACAACAGTCTTTCTGAACAAAATCTCTCTACTATCCATCAGGTTTTGGACGCCTGACTTCAGCAGAGAACAACCAGCAGGGGAAGCAACACATAGAGGGCAACCTTTGCTACATCCCGGAAATAAACCGGCTAGCAACAGGTTCCTCTTGACCGTCAGCAGCGGAGTAGCAACATCATCCACCGAAGCTACATACAAATCCTCCTCAACAGCATTCACTCCATGCTGGGGCATGGGAGCGGTTACAACATTCGGCCTCTCGGGCACCTCAAACTGTATTTCCTTTGCATCAATGAGGTCTTGAACCTTATTCTTTAGGGCCCAACAGTCATCTGTGTTATGCCCCGGGCTATCAGAGTGGTAAGCACAGCGAGCATTTGGATTAAACTTGGGGGATGCAGTATTGGGAAACTTTGGAGCCTCCCTGACAGTCACTAAATTGGTGGATAGCAACTGTGGCAGGATCTGCGATAAGGTCATGCTTAACCGGGTAAACTCTCTCCGGGGTCTTTCAAACTTTTGAGGATTAGTTGGCTGAGGAGCGGCAGCAGGTTTGGCAATCATTACCGCACTGACAGATTGGCGGCGTTCAGGTCGCTCTGGTCTCCGGGAGCTATATACAGCACTAGCCTCCTTTTTGAAGGGTTTCTTTTCAGCACTGGAGGAGGCAACCTTCTGTATCTTCCCCGATTTTATACTGGCCTCGATCCTTTCACCAGTCAGGATCAGATCAGTAAACCCAGCAGAGGAATTACCAATGAGATGATTGAAAAATGGACCAGATAGGGTCCCCAAAAACATATCTACCAGCTCCCGGTCCGTCAATGGTGGCTGCACCCTGCCAGCCAGGTCTCTCCATTTCTGGGCGTACTCCTTAAAACCTTCACCCGACCCTAGCGACATACCCTGGAGCTGGGTACGCGTAGGAGCGAGGTCGGAATTATATTGATACTGCTTGTAAAAAGCAGTGGCCAGATCCTCCCAGTTACGAATGCTGATTCCATCCAGCTTATAGAACCATTCGAGGTGAGTCCCTGAAAGACTCTCCTGGAAGAAGTGGATCCAAAGGTTCTTGTCTGCTGTGTAAGGCTGGATCTTCCTTACATAAGAACGGAGGTGCATCTTGGGACAGGAAGCCCCGTCATACTTCACAAAGGCAGGTGCCTTGAACTTGTGTGGGATCACCACCCCAGTAGATAACCCCAAGTCTCCGAAATCCAGTCCAGGCACCCGCTGAACTTCCATAGCCTTTAATCTGTCCTCCAGCTGCTTGTACCGGTCTTCAGCAGGAGGGTACTGTTCGTCGTTGAAGTCTGTTTCAGTATCAGAGCCCACAGGAGTAGGGACCTCCCTTTCTTGGTGACTACCTTCCCCCACAGATGGGGTAGTCCTTTCAGCCTCAACCTGTAAGGTGTTCCCGAGTCTGCGCCCAGTGTTAAATAGCACAGTCCTCCTCTTCTTCTTAGTCTTCTTCAGAAGCATGGTCTTCAACTCTTGTTGACCCTGAGCCAAGCCCTTGATCAGCTCTTGAAATTGGGCGTTCTGCGCCTGAAGAGCCTTGATAGATGCCTCGGTTGATGATTCAGGGTTCATGATGCTGAAATAAACAGCGAAGGACAGTAAGCAACCTGAAAAGAAGAGTACCTGTGATGCACATGATGAATGATATGTGTTTATGCAATGCATTCAAGAGTTCGAAAATTCAAATTTGTTGTAGACCAAAAGGAACACACGTTATTATTAAGAAAATCATTGTTTAATACATCAAAGCCTCATGGGCAAAAGTACAAAAAAATCAAATCAATCCCAAAATATGCTGCGCATCCTCTTTGGAGCTATGTAAGTGTTGAGGTTCCTCTCCTCATGCAACAGGCGGGTGAGCTCCAAGACCTTCTTTTCACTGGCACGCAGACTAGTCTCAAGAGAATTCCGCTCTTCCTTAAGCTGGATCCAGCTCTTCTGCATCTCTTCCCAGGATGTGGGCATATCAGGATGTTGAATAGTGTAGGACACTTCCCCTTCCAAGACAGGCTCTTTGATCACTGGGAGCATATGAGGATAAGGCATCACTAACTTCTGGGAGCGGGCTCGTACCCACTTGAGATAAGGCTCCAACGGGATGGAATTCCTATGCCCCAGTGTCTTGCTGTCTATCCTACTGGGCATCCTCCAAGCTTTGATGAATCTCTGGCGAAGTCCTTGAGTATCGCTGTCGAAGTCAAAAACTATGTCAGGAATTAACATGTCATGAGGACCATCCCTCCGAGCATAACCAAACTGTCTCCAAGCCAGGCATGGGCTATAAGTAATACCTCCTCTGATTCCAAGTAAAGGAACATTAGGGTACTCCCCGCAACGATCAATGATAGTGACATCTTCTCTGGACCGAGGGCACCAATGTATATCTGCATGTGTAAGAGTCATCAACCGTTGTGACCATCTCAAACCCCGCTCATTCTTCAAGACCGATTGTGGAAGGTGCGAAATAAACCACCTTCCCAGGAGAGGAGTGCAACACATAAGGACACCTCTTTTTCTCATGGTTCGAGTGTAACATGAGTGAAGGATGTCCCCCAGCAATGTAGGTATAGGATTCCTGGACATAAAAATCTGGACAGCACTGATATCAATAAGCTGATCTGGGTTAGGGAACAACACCAAACCATAAACAAGGAGGGCCACAACCTCTTCGAAAGCTTGCAAGTCAAGGGAGTTCCAACATTCATGGGCCTTTTCAAACAGAAACCTGGCTAAGAACCCTTTGATACCACTTCTAACTTCCCAATGTCCCTTGAGGTCAGATGACTGTAGGTGCAAGGCTTTAGCAATCTCTTCAAGCTTAGGTTCCTTTTCTGTACCGTTGAAGGGTAGCTGGTCAAGGATGGGGATCTTCAGGAGCCGGGAGAACTCCTCCAATGTAGGTACCAACTGATAGTCCAAGAAGGTGAAACAGTGATGCAGAGGGTCAAAGAATTGGAACAGGACCTTTATCATATCTTCCTCAATGTTGGTGTTGACCAAGCTGATGAGGCTTCCATGCCTTTCACTGAATGAAGAGTTCTCGGGAATCCTGGATATAAGCTCCTTAAGCTGAAGAGGGATCCTTACAAGACTGATTTGAATTGTCTTTCTACGAACAGTTTCCATGTCCTACAAAACAAGAACAAAGATGAAAATTCGAACCCCTGAAATGGTTAGTTAATGTATATGATGCTGGATGATGTCATGATGCTATGATTAAACACACCACAGATATGTACAAAGACAAACATGTAAGGCACACAAGGCACACAAGACAAGCCCTTAAGGTTTAAGGCCAGCATGGGGTCTGGGTAGTACCCTCTTGAAGTTGGTGAGTTCAACCTGTCCTAATCAAAGTAACCGGGTTCTAAGGTTCCCAATATCACGGGATTGCTTTCATTGTTCATCGTTTCGATTTAGCCACTGAACTGGCGACCGAAATATTCCAGGAAAGCAACCCTCAATTGAGTGTAGTATCGAGTATCAACCAACCTCGGACTGCACCAAAGTCAGTTATCTCACTACCCTAAAGAGGCCAAGATGGTTCAATTAAGGTTCCTAAGGTCTGTTGATGCTTCATGACACCACATGGAGGCCCCGTACTCTCCTTGATTGACTCAAGGGTTACCGGTACACACCAAAGTGCCACATCAACGTAGCAGACTGCTTCAACCATGTCGGTATACCCCACACAGTTCCCTCACAGCCTTGTTGCTACTTTCTAAGAAGGTATCCCCAGATCCGGGTTAGGATCTATAGAACTCCCAAGCAACCCACAATAATAAAGCAAGCAAAGAAGACAATTGAAAACATAGTTATGACCTAGCCCTAAGGTATACCTCACTTTAAGTTTAATTCCCCAGCAGAGTCGCCAGTTCTGTGATCGGTGGATCTGGAACTGACTGTTTAACGCTGGTTCGCGAAATGTCGCGGAAGCAAGAGTCGCCACCGTCTTTTATTTTCTCCAAATGGAAAGGACAAAAGCACAGAAAAATTCCTTAAAGAGATTGCTCTCGGTTCGGGAGGTAGGTTATAGAAAGGGAAGGTGTTAGCACCCTTTCTATCCATGGTTATCCACGGGCTCTTAGATACTTGCTCATTTGTGTTTTCAAAAATGGTTTGTTTGCTTTTCAACTGTGGGTTTTAAAAAGTTTCTTTGAAAATTCCAGTTCGACTCTTGTATCGGTCCTCAAGAGTGTTTGAAAAATTGCTTTCGAAAGCTTTTTGAAAAGTGTCGGTGTGAAAAGAGTTTTTGATTTGTTTTGAAATTAGAGCAAGTATCTACGAGTCATCCACCTACCCTAAGGAATTCGTCTGTGTAAATGTCCTTTAAAGTAGTGCCATCCCACCATTGAGAGGTAGGTAGCACCACCGTTGGAGGTGTTCGGGTCAATTCGAGTTTGTAGGGACATGGTAATCACCAGAGCAATGGGAAGACACCTTAGAAGCTACCCTCATGCCAGGTTCCCGGATCATGAGGACTTACTAAGACATCCTCTACTCGACGATCACCTTTCGAAGGCAAGGCAACAGTGAGGCGTACCCTAGAGGTGGTGTGTGCGAATTGTGTATCGTTTTCATTGATATTTGTCTTGTCATGTTCATTGTGATCTACGCTTGATTTTATTATGGCCATTCATTCTTGCATGCTTTGTTAACACTTAATATTTGCGGAAAAGTAAATTCTAAAGCTATTACAAATGGCGCGGGTCCACATCGCCAAAATTAAACCGGACCCGATTTGACGGAAAGATAAATAAAGCAAAGTAAAAAGTGCGAGAAGTTAAGTTACAACGCTTTGGGAGAAGTACACAATTAATTAAATGAAATAAAAATAAATATACGCAATAAAAGAATTATCGAAGCGAGGGCGTTGGACCTTTTTGCAAGATATTAAAGTTAATGAGGAATTAAAATTAAAAAAATGTTTTTGGTATTTTTGTGTTTTTTAGATTTAATAGAAAAAAGAGAATCAATTATAATTAAAATAAAATGTCAAACCCTAATTCTAATTATTTTTTAGTTATTATGAAAATGTTAAATTAACCTAAATTAAACCCTAAATTCTTTTATGTACAATTTAATTATGAAAATAAAATGAGTAATATTATCATTATAAAAAAAAAAGAAAAAAATTGAGAGGAATAAAATTAACAATTAAACCTAAATTCTATATTTTATATATTTTATTATGAAAAGAATTAAAGTTGCAACCTAAATTAATACTAAGTTAATTTACATGTTAATTTATTTATGAAAATAATTAAATTAGATATTTATTATATTTGTCATCTTTTCTGATTTTTTTGTGATATTTTTATATATATGGTAAAAATAATTTATTAATTAAAACAATAAAAGAAATAAAATAAGAATTGAAAACAAAATAAATAAAAAGGAAATTGAAAACCAGGGGGGGTGGAAGTCCCAATTTGGAGGTTTTATTAGTGAAGTTCTGGCCCATTTACTATACAAATCCATTGACTTTCCCAGGCCACGTATGCGCGTGTTGACTAGTCCTCATGGTGTGCTTCCAATCTCAGCCTTTGGTTTGGTCATCAGGGACGCGTGGACGTTGGATAATGAAGATGTATGGTGTGCCTTATCATAAGCGCTGCACATGAATGGTTAGTGAAAAATAATATGAGAAATATACAGACCTGGGACTCGAACCCAGGTCTTGGATGTGAATGCTATCAACGCCTGCCAGCTGAGCTATTGAACGCGTGTTATATATTTTAGACAAACAAATAATAAAAAGGAAAATGAGTTTATGGCCTGGAAAAGCGCGCGAGAGTTTAAATGAGCCAGTCAGCGTGTGACATGTAATCGTCTTCTCCACCTTCCCTGAAAACAAAACCATATGGCAACGGTTTCTTAAGCGTGGTTTAAGGTTGCTTTAGAGAAAATAGCGACTAGCGCTATACAACTCATAAATTAATCGCGACCATGGCTTCTTCTTCGTCTAAGTCTGCTGATTGCAATGGTGGCAGTTTGGAGTCCTAATTTTTCCTCTTTGTAAAAGCCCCAAATCCAACCTCTGAAAACCCTAGATTTCAAGCATGGTACAATCGCGTATACGACATAAAAATCAAATTGAATGCAATGGTTAGCTTCACAATCAAATGAGGAATAAGAATCAACAATTAAATTTCATAAAAAATGCCTAGAACATGATATGCGTTTATGAGTTTTTTGCTGTACAGTCAAAGGTCTCGTTACCAATTCCTTGCATTTGAGTTGATGTTAGGGATTGGAATCTCTTCTGGGAACCTTGAGGAAGCTATTGGAAAAGGAATTAGGCTTTGAATCGTCCTTTAGAGTGGTTTTCAGAATTGCTTTTTTTGGAGAAAAATCAAGTTTTTAAAATGTATTTCCTGCGCAGTTTTTTGCACACTAGCATTAGGGTTAGACTCAGTACTTATGAGGGAAGGGAATTAAGTCATTAGCTGGCCTTGATCCATGCCCATGAGAGAATTAGTCTTAGGTTTTTCACCATTAACAAACTTTCCCTTTTTTAAGCAAAACCAAGACTTGGTGTACAACATAACCCTAGCATGAGTTTGTGAGCTGGCACATGATATATGGAAGCTATTCAAATTCAAATGACACTATTCCATTGATTTTTAAATTTTATTTGAATTATTAAAGATTTAAAATGAATTAAATTAATAAAAATTAAATAAAATAGAAAAATCAATGTTTGATCTTGAAATTAATCATGGGACACGTGTGTGGCATGACAAGGCTGAATCAAGTGGAAGAAAGTGGGCCCTTTTGTCAAAAATTGAAGTTTCAAGGATAGTTGACTTTTGCCATTTCACAAAAATTTCCCAACTTCTCCAATGCATATCTTGCTCAATTTTGATCATATGAATATGTTCTTGGACATTTTGGAAAGGTCTTGAAGTCCTTTAACCAATGCCTTTGGTCCCATGTCATTTGGATTTACCAATCTTAAGTTATGGTCTTTGACTTAAAATGTCTTTTTGTTGACTTTTAAAAATGACCTATAATGTTGAAATTGATAACTTTTTGTGAGAGCATTTCTTGGACTTGAAGTATGAAGATGCGTTGTAGGAAATGTCTTTCTCTTCAAAATGAGCTTTGGATGGAATTTTTCTGATAATCCATGTGAAAGTTATGCTCTGGTCAATTTCAGTTGACTTTTTCAGCTGTCCAAATAAGGAAACTTTTGCATCTTGATGATTTTCTGAGCCAAACTTTGAGAATCATGATCAAGCATTGATCAAGTGATGTTTGTGGCTTCAAAATGATATGTTGACCAAAAATTTGAACTTTTGACTGTCAAATGACCATTTTGCCCCTACAGTTGACTGTAGTGCAATTTAGGGTTTTGACTGTGCAATTTTGAGCTGAATGCCTTGAAACTTGATATGAGGATGCTTGACCATGTTTGTAAGCATATGAGACTTGATTGAGCCTTTGAACACTTCCTTTTCTTGATCAGACTCAAAACCCTAATTTTGACTGTTTAGGAGGCCCTTGCACTGTGCAACCCTTGGGGAATTTTGTGACTTGGCTTGGCAATTTCTTGAAGAATATGGGAGGGAAAATTTTGGGGTACAACAGTAGGCATACGATCATAAATCATAGTGAGTTCCCCTATTAAAAATTAAAACTCATGTCCCTTAATAATATTCAAAAGCCTATTTACCCCAACTCAAACCTAAAACCCAGTATCCTTGTGAACAAGGTAGATGAAAGGTTCCTAACACCTTCCTTTCGTCTAAAGAAGTCTGAAACCTAGAATTTCTGTCTGCGAATTAGGGTTTTCTGTTAGATTCCCTTCCCTAAGATAAAAACTAATAATGGCGGCTCTGATTAAAAAACCAGTTGCTACAGAGGGGAGCCCATTAAGCGCGGTCAGCGGAGATTTTTTTATAACTTCACTTTTATTTCATTTTAGGTTATGGTTTTTGGGGTGTATTTGTTACCAAACTCTATCACTCAAATTTCTTGGTAGATTAGCTTAGAAAACAACTATGGAGCTTGCATACAGATGATCCAGGGTGGATTGCTCTTTGATTGGCACTAACAAACCAGGAGATTTGTGGTTTATTTCTCTTTTTCTTTGTGTATTATCTTTTTGTTAGATTTGTATATGTATTCACTTTGAACTCATGTATATTTGTCGCCCATGGTGTTGTATAAAACTTTCTTTACAAATATTTTTCATTTGTTGTCTTGGATTTTTTCTCCGTGCTTGGGATTTGGGTTGCTATAGACATATACTGCTCGAATTCTTATCTAGGATAATTATCTAATAGTGTCTAGATTCTAGAGATAGATTTAGACCTATTATTCACTTAGGTGTCTAGGATTAATGTCTCTGTGTTGGTTGTGTCATGTTGGGAGATCGTCGATGCGATTAGCACAATTGACTTCTGTATTGTTGAGGTTGGTTGAGAGATCGCCACCGAAGTGATTGTTGCTACTATGAAGCGGCAAGTAAAAAGTAAATTATCAATTTACCGGGTGATATTTAGGTTATATTGTATCGTGTCTACAGAGATTTGTGTATTTAAATATCGTTTGACAAATCTATCGTTAATAAGTTTGGGGGTTGAATGGGTTATATGACAAAAATATCAACAAAAAATAAATGTAAACAAAAACTATAAAGGATAGACAACTTATCTGGTATGAATGTACACTACTTGTCATAAACTTAAATCTATCGATCAGTTGCACTCAACCTATTGTACTCGTCAAAATCATCACGGACACCACGAGATGTACCTACAACGAAGGTTATGTCTAACACCGAATCGCGAGACCAACCGTATTACTCTATCAGCAATATCTTGTGCGCTACAACAACACAGAGACATTAAGCTTTAGCTCCCAAAGTAAATATTAGCTCTAAATCTATCTCTATAATATAGAAACTAATAGATATCCATCCTTAATCAATATTTGTATGGTATATGTCTATAGCAACCCAAATCCAAACATAAAGCAAAAAGATCAAAGAAGACATCAAGATTGATTTGTAAAGTAAGATTTATACAACACCATGATGAACAAATATACATATGTTCAAAGTAAATATATAAACAATACCCAAAAAATATAAATAAAAAGAGGGAAGAAGAGATAAATCACAAATCTTCCAGTTTGTCAGCACCATCGAAGAGAAATCCACCTCCAATCATCCATAAGCAAGGCCCTAATGTTGTTTCTAAGCTAATCTATCAAAAAATGAAGGTTTGATGATTTGGGAACAAATACCCCAAATCATAACCTAAAAAAATGTGTATTTTGGCCCTTTTAACGCAATTATGTCCAGGGGCCCGCGCTAAGCGGCACAATCCCGCTAAGCGCACTCTACTGTCATGAGAAAAAAACAACTTTTTGTTTTTGCCATAACTTGAGAATCGTAACTCTGATTTACGCCCGGTTCGAAGCGTTAAAAAGCTTATTCAATTATATATCTAAAAATTCTTAAATATCAACCAAATTGATGATTTCTTATTCTTTGATTTTGAGCCTTAATCTTTGACGAGTTTCTCAAAATCGCGGTTTGAAGCCGTGTCTTCGACACTTTATTGCTCATGCTCCAAATACGCATCAATACCTATAAAATGAATGGAAAACTATCAAACGGTATATAAATACACAAAAACTAGATTAAACACAATTTATACATAATTATATAAAAAACGTGGAATTATTCAACGATATTAACAACAAAAAGTCGATAAGCGCAATAAAAAGTATATACTAAAATAGCTACAATTTGCACTTATCAAACTCTCCCCAACTTGAACTTGTTTGTCCTCAAACAAAGACAAATAACTTAAAAACCAAAAGTAATCTAACAAAATATCACGAATCAACAAGTTTTGAAAAGGGAAAACAAATACAATGGTTCAAATGAAAAACGGTACACACAATGAAACATACTTACCACTAAACTACGACGATAACATAAACACGAAACGAATACTAAATACAAAGAACATGCCAAATATTCTAAAACAACATTAGTTCACAAATGAATCACACCTAGCAAAAATAATCATCGGTAGATGAAAAATACACAAAATAAGGTATTTTTCCTCATCCACAATCTTGCAAACAAAAGACAAAATCATGCATTCATCCAAAAACTCATATTGAAAATACAAAGGTAAGAATCTCAAGGGCTTTTTTTAAGGTTGTAATTGTTGGCTGAAGATTTTGATAATATTATTAGAAGCCAAGTTAATTGAACGTTTCGATCAAAATGAAACAAAGCGTCATGTTTCGAAATAGCAGAAGCAGTGTTTTCGAATGAGCATATCAAAGCTTGGAGCTTCGAGTGGCAATTATGGGAACATATCTAAAGAAGTCTCGAAATGACAACAAGGCTGTATCTGAGAAGTGCGTTCGAAGCGGAGAAGTACCAAAACATTTGAAATTTAAATGCAAGCGGGATATTCGAAGTTTGAAATTTATGTGCTGGAGCATTTGGAGACACGTGGAAACAAGAGAGAGGCATTATTCTGCATGTTCTGAATGTGGCATAATCTTATAGCAAGACCGTTATGGTCGAAGTAGTATAAATAGAAGTCTTAGTATTAGGATTTCGTGTGTCATATCTATTGTACTAAATACTCAGTAAACATTCAAATTACCACATGGCTAGGGAAACGAATGCAAGAGCAATGTACGTATGATAGCACCACATGTTTATGATTTAATGAAAACCTTTTATCATTTCCAGTACTTTCCTTTATCTTTCTGCCAAATACCATTTACAAGTTTTCTCATTTAAAGTCTTTTTATTCGAAATCTTTTCATTGAAGCTTTACATTTTAATGCTTTCTTTACATTTCAAACACTTTACATTTCAGAAAACTGTCATACTTTTCATGCCTTTATCTTCAAGTTTTATCCTTCGAACGCCTATCTTTACTTAAAGTCATTTTACAGATTTCTTGCATTAAACGCTTTCTTCATATTCCGAATCTTTTACATTCCAGAGCATCTTTTACATTAACTGTTTTTATAATTCGAAGCCATTTACTTGCTTTTTATGCAATTTTACATGTCTTTACAATTAACATTTATTCATGCAAGTTAGTTTCGCGCACATATATTTTGATTACACCTTTAGATCTTTAAGAGAGAAATCGAAATAAGTCAAACACCTACACAACACTCAAATACCAACCATGAATATCTGTTCGATCATGAGAGTTACCCTAATGACCAATGAGCCCTAGGATCAATCTAGTCGATCCTGCGAGTTACCAGAGAAATTGAATAACAGTCAGTAAGTTTATTCGATAGTTTGGAAGACTAGCGGTTGTTTACCAGAAATCACTGGAAACAAATTGGCATACCCGGTGGGACACGTAATTGGACATTAGAAATAAAGATTGTTGAGACATAACCATTATAAAAACGTTGGAACCTAAGAAGTTTGTTGTTTTATGAACCTAAGAAGTGGTAAAATAACCAACAGCAACCAACCCTTATCCAGAAGAAAACGTTTGAACAAGATGTCTAATTCTGACAATCAACAAGGGGAACAAAATGCCCCACATACAACAGACACTAATGTGTCCACTTCGATGGGGACATCTAATGTGATCCCTTCGAATGCACAATCTGTTGCATCCTCAACCAGTAATATAGCCACCAATGGAGTAAGTGGCATATCAACTAATAGTTCGATCTTAGGAAATACTGGAACCGTTGGTTATCCTGGGGGATTTGTTCCACCATCAGGGACACAATCCCATTTCGCCACTCCACTAACTAGACCACCCGGTTTCGATGGTAATAGAACCAGAAATTCCTCTTATGGAATGCCAACTTCCTTTATGGCAGGTTTACACAATTCCATATCGAATTCATCACCACAATTAGGGTCTGGGTCTGGGGCGAATCAGTTTATGACAAATAACCAAGGGTCAGTGGGTTATAGCACAATGCCTATTTTAACCACAGAAAACCAGTTGGCTTTTAGGCAATTGATGGATGACAGTAACCATAATATGATAGGGGTGTTAGCACAAACTATGCAGGAAATATTTGCCCCAATAGTACAAAATGTGACTGTGACAAACAGGGAAAACGCTGACAACATGAGTCGAATAGCAGATTTCTTTGCTCCCCCAGAAAGGCGTAGGCAGAATCAGGCGGGATTTCGAGCAAACGTGCCTGTTATGGAACAAGTTGCTAACGACCCAATTTATAGACCACCTAGAGAAGAAGTTAACTTGGGGGCAAGGGCACCAAGGTTAGAAGCCCCAATAATCCCAGGCCCACAAAGAGAAATTATGGAACCAGGGGCAACGGTCGAAAGGCTAGAAGCCCCAGAGTTTCGAGAAGAACAACCTAGGGGGGTTGTCATGGTTGGTCGAAATCAAGATGCTGATGCTGTCGTTCATAGAATTCGAAACGATAACATCTTGGCAGAAAACAATCTAACCACCATGATAGAGAGAGTCATGGCCCAGAATGGCCTCAACACAGGAATGAGAAGGCCAAATTATGCTTCTCCTATATTAGATTGCATAATGCATACTGATTTACCAAGGGGATATAAAGTCCCTAAATTTACAAAGTTCGCTGGGGATACCAATGAGTCAACAGTCGAACACATAGCCAGATATCTAACTGAAGCGGGAGTAATAGCCAATAATGAAGATCTCAGGGTCAAATATTTCCCAAGTTCCTTGACTAAAAACGCCTTCACATGGTTTACCACTTTGCCTCCTGGGTCCATTGATACTTGGGCTCTTTTGGAGAGATTATTCCATGAACAATTTTACATGGGACAGTCGAAAATAAGCTTGAAGGAATTAGCCAGTGTCAAGAGAAAGTTCACTGAACCCATAGATGATTATCTGAATAGATTTAGGCTTTTGAAATCCAGATGTTACACAGTAGTGCCTGAACATGAGTTAGTCGAAATGGCCGCTGGTGGTTTGGATTACTCTATTCGAAAGAAACTAGACACTCAATATTTGAGGGACATGGCTCAGTTAGCCGATAGGGTTCGACGGGTCGAAAGGCTAAAGGCCGAAAAGGCCAGAGTCTTTAAGAATAGCAAGAAAGAAAGGATCTCCTATGTTGGAACTGAGGAAGCAGAAGAATATCCTGAATTCGAATTCGAAGAGGTCGAAATCGACCTCGCTGAATTAAAACAGGCTCCACCTTACTCCTGCAAATTATTGGTTCCCACAAAAGGGAAAGAGATTGTTGAAAATGAGAAAAGTGACAAGTTCCCAAAGAAGGTTTATACCTTCGATGTCACTAAATGTGACGAGATTTTTGATTTACTTGTCAAAGATGGCCAACTCATTGTGCCATCAAATGTCAAAATACCTCCTTTAGATCAGAGAAAGAAGAGAGGATTTTGCAAATATCATAGTTTCCTAGGCCACAAAACCTCACAATGTTTTCTTTTCAGGGACCTAATTCAAAATGCAATCAAAGATGGCAGACTAAAGTTTGCTGATAAGGCAAAGATGAAAGTGGACGAAGATCCCTTGGAGGTCGCAGACACCAACTACTCCGAGCCTGCATGCGTTGAAGAGATTAACATGGTGGAAGCTGACCAAAGCGATGCCCCAATGGGAGAGAAAGGAACTGAAATTGAAAGCTGGGTGATGGTCGAAGTCGATAAGGAGGTCACTGAAGACATCCAGAAGATACCAGAGACTTCGATTGCAGCAGCACCTGTGGCTGTTGCAAAAGAAACCCAGGCTACTGAAGGCCAGGAAAATCAAAACCAAGAACTAACACAGGTCATTGAAGGCTTGAGGCTGGAATTGGAGAAAGTCCAAATCACGAAGCCAACTTCCCCTCAGAAGGAAATATGGGACACTCTAGGGGAACCCAGTGGAAAATTTGACTATTTGGTCAAATATTCTGCCCCAGAGAGTTCGAAGGTTCACATTGAGGATATAAAGCCCACAGGATGGGGAGATGATGAAGCTAAGGGGAAAGATGTTGAGATAAATATGGTGGATATGGAGAGGCCTCGCTCTGAGATGGAGGAGGTAGAAAAATACTTAGAAAAAGAGAAGTATAGAATGGAGGATAATCACGCTGGAGATGCTAGTCTCAAGGATTGCCTCATGACATGCCACAAAGGAGATACAGGCATGATATTGTGCCCTAGGTGCAGCATCCTCTGCAATCAGAGAATCGCTGCGAATTTCGAGAGGGTACAGAGGACTCGAACTGGCAAAAATTGGCGCCAGGATAACCAGTTGTTCAGGTGTTATCCTAAGGCTGGAGAAAGTTTGCTGGAATTTGTGTTTCGATGCTACAAAGGGGCAACCAAGTGCTTGATTTTCCCAAGGTGTTCTGCCGTGTATGATCAAAGCATGGCCAGAGCTTTCGAAACGATTCCCTCCGCCCCTTGTTGGAACCATCAAGAAACTGTCCAGATGGGCCCACGTTTCGACAGCAGACACAAACAACGAAGGCCTGATAGCCCTCACCCCAAGGCTGCTCGAAGAGTGACTTTCAAACTCCCTGCTGAAGTGCCAACCGACAGATGGTTGTAAGTCAGAAATGACAAAGGCAAAGACAGATGTAGAAACACCGAACGAAATGCACGCCATGCTATGACGTACAGAAGGCAATTCAACATAGCAAAAAGGGAAGAGGTAAGATTAGAAAATTACAAAGGAAGGAACCCCATGTCGAGATCCCAGTGGCGCAGGCAACAAAGGATTCGAAAGGCTGAGAGGGAGGCCGTGGCAAATAAAGGGGTCACTTCAACAAAAAACCAAGGTGAATCTAGCACCAATAAACCCATACCAAAAAATCAAACTGAAGACAAACCTCCAGTTAATAGGAGGCTTTTCTATGAAGTACAACTGGATGAACCAAAGGAATACACTCCAGGCCCAGAAGAAGACGAAGATATGATAACAGATAACTTCGAATCGGAGGGGGAGTCTTCATTCAACCTAAACTGTAACGTGGTATCTGTGCTTCCTTGTGAATTTGGGCAGGAAACCGAAATTGATGAATATGAGGAAGAAGATACCACAGATTTGATGAAGCATAGGCCTGTGTGTTACTATGTGATGGACAATGGGGCTGTCGAGGAGCAAAACGCGTTCTTCGAACGTCCAGAACCTGCTATGAAGAACCATCTTAAGCCACTAGTTATTCGGGCAAAAGTTGGTGCCCATGGTGTGAACAAGGTTCTAGTGGATGGGGGTGCTGCAGTCAATTTGATACCCCACTTCATGCTGAAAAGACTAGAGATCCGCGAAGGAGACATTAAGCCCCATAATATGGTTCTATCCAATTATGAGGGAAAAGTGGGCAAAACACTGGGAGTGGTCCAGTTGGAATTGACAATAGGCTCAAGTTGTAGGCCCACCATGTTTATGGTGATCGAAGCCAAGGCCAACTATAACTTATTGCTGGGAAGGGAGTGGATCCATGGTGTAGGGGCAGTTCCTTCGTCAATGCATCAGCGACTAGTTCTGTGGAGAGATGATGGAATCGTGGAAAACATCGAAGCAGACCAGAGTTACTTTATGTCAACAGTCAATTTAGTTGACAAGAGGGATTATGATAAAAATCTGGCAAAGATTGCTCCGTGTGTTCCAAATGACGAGATTAATGAAACCAGAAACGCCCACTACTACATGACCCTTCGCCATGATGGCCTTTACTGGGATAGAACAATAATCAGTGAAGAAGAGGGAGTCGAAAGCACTATACAAAAACAGCCAGCAGGCTGGGACTTCGACAACCTTATACATGACTGAGTCCACCTTTTTCGAAAGGATTTCGGCCTATATGGCTGAGAACGAATCAAAAGCGGCCTTAGAGGCTGAAATAGATAAATTAACTGTAAAGATGAACGAAGTAAGTGGGGATGGCTCGAAATGCTCACCCTTCAAAGAATTTGAGATGGATCAAAGGTTGGATGCCATCTACGATAAAGAACCCTTAGGCTTCGAAAAGGACCCCATAAACTCAGGTGCCAAAATGTTGGCACAAGACCCACTCGAAGAAGTCAACTTAGGGGATGAAAAAACGAAAAGAATAACCTACATAAGTGCAAAACTTAGCCCAGGCCTCAAGAAGGAAGTAATCGAAGTCCTCAAGGAAAACAAAGATTGCTTCGCATAGGATTATGACGAGATGCCTGGTTTAAAGAGGGAGTTGGTCGAACACAGACTGCCAATCAAAGATGGCAAGAAGCCCATCAAACAAACTCCCAGAAGATTCGCACCAGCGGTTCTCACAAAGATTAAAGATGAGATCGAAAGGTTGCTGCGTTGCAAATTCATCAGAACAACAAGGTACGTCGAATGGTTAGCAAATATAGTACCTGTTATTAAGAAAAATGGTTCTTTAAGAATTTGCATAGATTTTAGGGATTTAAACACTGCAACCCCTAAAGATGAATATTCCATGCCTGTGGCAGAAATGCTTGTAGACTCTGCTGCAGGGTTCGAATACTTGAGTATGTTAGATGGATACTCTGGGTATAATCAGATTTTCATTGCTGAAGAAGATGTTGCAAAGACAGCATTTCGTTTCCCATGAGCCTTAGGCACCTACGAATGGGTGGTGATGCCTTTTGGTTTAAAGAACACTGGGGCAACTTATCAAAGGGCAATGAATTTAATTTTTCATGATTTCATTGAAACCTTCATGCAGGTGTATATTGATGATATAGTCATCACATCTATATCTGCAGAAACACATTTGCATCATTTGAGCCAATCATTCGAGCGAATGAGAAAACATGGCTTAAAGATGAATCCCCTTAAATGTGCATTTTTTGTGCAGGCTGGAGATTTTCTTGGTTTTGTGGTTCACAAGAAAGGGATTGAAATCAACCAGAACAAAACCAAAGCCATAATGGAGACGAAAGCACCTACGTCAAAAAGGGAGTTGCAATCTCTGCTAGGGAAAATTAACTTCCTCAGAAGATTCATTTCGAACCTGAGTGGAAGAACCCAAGCTTTCTCTCCATTACTTCGTCTAAAGCAAGGCCAAGCCTTCAAATGGAACGAAGCCCACCAGGAGGCATTTGACAGGATAAAAAGATACCTCTCTCAGCCTCATATTTTGTCTCCACCTTCATGGGGGAAGCCCATGAGATTGTACATATCTGCCTCTGAAGTTAGTATAGGTAGTATGTTAGCACAAGAAGATAGCAATGGTATCGAAAGAGCCATATACTATTTAAGTAGAGTACTAAATGATGCATAAACCAGATATAGTAATTTAGAAAAGCTATGTCTCTGTTTGTATTTCTCTTGTATGAAACTCAAGTATTATATAAAGCCTGTTGATGTTTATGTTTCATCTCATTTCGATGTCATTAAACATATGCTTTCAAAACCAATAATGCATAGCAGAGTTGGTAAATGGGCTTTAGCCTTAACGGAATATTCTTTGACTTTCATGCCTTTAAAAGCCGTGAAAGGTCAAGTGATTTCTGACTTCATTGTGGACCATTCTCTGGTTGAGCAGACTGTCATGAGTTACGTCGAAATACAACCATGGAAATTGTACTTTGATGGTTCAACCCACAGGAATGGAAGTGGCGTTGGAGTCCTTCTAATTTCTCATGAAGGAATTCTAACAAAATTCAAGTATAAATTAGAGGGTCCTCGTTGCTCGAACAACGAAGCTAAGTATGAAGCGCTCATTGTTGGACTTGAAGCTTTGTTGGAATTGGGGGCAACTAGAGTCGAAATTAAAGGAGACTCAGAATTAGTGGTCAAACAAATTACAAAGGAATATAAGTGCATAAAGGAAAACTTGATGATATACTTCGTCATAGTCAACAGGCTACTACGGAAATTTGAATACATGGATATTCAACACATACCAAGAATAGAGAACCAAGAAGCAAATGACTTAGCACAGTTGGCTTCGGGTTATAAAGTTTCTACCAGGAACTTTAAGGATTTAGTTGAATTAAGGGGTAGAGTTATGGCTACTAGATTCACACCATCGGATCTGGAAAGTATGAAATTGGGATATGCTGAGAAACAGGGATTCGAAATATTAGCCATAAATACTTTGTCAGATGCAGATTGGCGAAGTCCAATGATGAGTTATTTAGCAAATCCAACTCTGAATGTGGATAGAAAGACAAAATACAGAGCGTTGTCATATCTCCTCATGGGGAACAAATTGTTTAAAAAGACCCAAGAGGGCGTATTATTGAAATGCCTAGGAGAAAGTGAGGCATACTTAGCATTGTCAGAAGTCCACAATGGGGCATGTGGGGCACATCAAGCAGGCCATAAAATGAAATGGCTGTTATTTCGATACGGCTTGTATTGGCCTAGCATGCTCAAAGATTGCATAGACTTTGCTAAAGGATGTGAGGAATGTCAGAAACATGCAGGGATTCAACATGCCCCTGCAAGTGAGTTGCATTCGATCATCAAACCATGGCCATTTAGAGGATGGGCATTGGATTTGATAGGAGAAATAAATCCTGCTTCGTCCAAAGGACAGAAATATATCTTGGTAGGAATAGATTATTTTACCAAGTGGATCGAAGCTATACCATTAATAGTTGCTGATCAAGAGGCTATTATTGAATTTATACAGAAGCACATTATCTATAGGTTCGGATTGCCAGAGAGCATAACCACAGACCAAGGCTCTGTGTTTACTGGTAGAAAGATGCAAGAATTTGCCCAAGAAATGGGGTTTAGATTGCTAACGTCAACGCCATATTATGCTCAAGCAAACGGTCAAGTCGAAGCGGCCAATAAAGTGATAATAGGATTAATCAAGAAGCATATTGGTAAAAAGCCAAGAAACTGGCACAAAACTTTGGACCAAATATTATGGGCCTGTAGAACATCTCCTAAGGAAGCTACTAACACTACACCTTTCCAACTCACATTTGGTCATGATGCAGTGCTGCCAGTAGAAATTCATCTACAATCAGTTCGAATTCAGAGACAAAATGAAATCCCAGCTGCATTATATTGGGAAATGATGATGAATGAATTAGTTGAGTTGGACGAAATTAGATTACATGCATTGGAAATTTTGATGAGACAAAAAGAAAGAGTGGCCAGAACATACAACAAAAGGGTGAAGAAAAAAGTATTTATTATTAATGACTTAGTTTGGAAAGTCATATTGCCCATGGATAAGAAAAATAAAGCATTAGGTAAATGGTCACCTCATTGGGAAGGACCTTTTCGAATATTAAAAGTATTCTCAAACAATGCATATGAAATCGAAGAACTGGTGGATGATAAGCGTATCCTAAAGGTTAATGGGAAATATTTAAATAAATATAAGCCACGTCTGCAGGAGATTCGAATAGTAACAACGTAACCAAGATATTATAAAAAGGCCAAAATGGCAAGATGAGATGCCAGAATGGCGTTGTTAGAATATTACATATAAGAAACCAAATTGTAGTCAAATAAACATTGAAATTTAGAAATAAGAATTATTTTTCAATCTGTTGAAAGTGCTTCGAAAAGATTCAAGTCTCTGCTGAGCGAAACGCCTGGCTCCTTCCAAGGTTGCCACTTCTCCTCTAAGTTGTTCTGTAGTTTCCATTTCTGCAAGCCCCTGGTTGAGAAGCTCTTCGAATTGGTTACCAGCAGTATTGGTTTCGAAGGCTATTTGTTGTTCTTTAGCCTCCTTAACCTTCTGTTGAAGTTCCAGAATCTGCCTTTCCCAAAGAAGTATGGACTCAGCTCGAGCCTCATAATCAGTTTTCGCCTGCTTTAGATGCATAGCTTGATCCTCAGCTTCTTGAGAGAGTTTCGAAGCTTGTTCATAAGCAGCATCCATTGCAATGCGTTTTTCTTGAACCTTCTTGGCAGCAGATTCATCTTGGAGAAGGTAACCAGTTACGTTGTCCAGCAAAGACTGAAGATCGAACAAGAGAGTACTAACTGGCAAGGAGCAGGTAGCAAGATTGACCTTTGTAAGCAACTCCTTCATAGTATAGCAAGCAGTGCTATCTTGTTTGAGCACTTAGAATATATCCACATTGAGAATTGTTTTCCTGATCTTATTAAGAAGTACAATTCTTTCATCTGTGGGAAGAGGATAACTGGTCGAACTTGTGCCAGCCCTAGCAAGTGGGATGTCCCTTTGAGCCAGCTTTGCCTTCATGTACCCAATAGGGTCATTTCGCCTCAGGAGTGCAAGCTCCTCGTCAGTCATTCGAGACAAAGAGGATTGAGGGAGTTCCACACGTAGGGGAGTCACGTCCATTTCAACCTCCATGGGTTTGTTGGTTGCATCACCATCCCCTTCATTCGTTTCGTGCTCATGATCTTCTTCATCATCATCCAAGTCCACCACTTCGATGTCTTCTTTTTCACTGCTGTTTGCATTGGACTTCGTCCCAGCAGTCGAACCATCATTGGCATCCTCCTCCTCAGACTCTTCGTCTGCAGATTCTTCGTCTCTTTGGCTAGAATCAGCTTTCTCTCCTTCAGTTTGAGTGTCCTTTGGATCCTCTTGAAGGGTTTCAAGAGGGGACTTTTGAAGAGAAGCTCTTTGCAAATCTTCTGCAGATGTTTGAAGTGGTGTTTCGTTTGTCTCTTTCAGAGGAATAGAGGTACCTTGATCATCCTGCTGTTCAGAAGTTCCAGCCAGAACCGCCATATTGGAGGAACCTTTGTTCTGTACAAGGTTGCTGGAATCTCCTTGAGGAGAGGAGTTGAGTGGAGCAGCAGCTTTGGATGGTGAGTTCAAAGTAGTGGAAGCTGGATTCAAGATGTTCTGCAAGGAGCAAAAGAATGTTAAAAACATGCACCAAGGTAATAAGAAATTATTATTTTCGAAGAGATTTAAAAGTTCAATTTACCTGTGGACTCTCGGAGGAGAGGTTGCTAGCTATGCGTTCCAACATTACGTTGGAGGTCGAAGGTGGAATTTTGGATTTGGGTGAGGGAGCAGCATCCCTGGAATCTAGTCCAGAGACACTAGTTGGAACGGTACTCTTCGAAATATCCTTCTTCTGCTTCTTCTTCGAAGCAGTTGGTATGTTTCCTCCAGCCTTGGGGTCTTCCCCAGTGGTGTTTGATTTTCACTTCTTGGGAGTAGTAGGAGGAAGTTTGTTGGTCTGAAAAGATTTAAACAAAGAGTTAGATGCAAACCATAAACATTAGTAAATTCGAAACATCAAGGCTAAGTGATTACCGTTGGAGTTGGAACACTAGTTGTTGTTGGTATTGTTGTTGTGGTTGTTGCAGCAATGGTTGTTGTTTCGGATGGGGTCACTTTGTCAGTGGTTTCGGTAGAGGCTTGAGAGGCGCTCCCTTCTTTCGACTTTGAAGTGGCTGTCTTTATCCTGATGGCTGAAAATCGAAACAATTAAAGCAAAGGTTAAAGATATGGAAAATGAAAAACGTTTGGGATTTTCCCAAGCATTCGCACTTGTGCCTTGATCAGATTTAATCGACATGGCAGAAAGGTCGTATCGAAGGTGTCCTGGGAAATCGTGGAGCCAGTGTCGAGCCCATGTCACAGTCTCAGATGGCTTTGGTTTCCTTTGAAGATGTTTGAACATCTCTTTGCAAGTGAACCACCAAGGATATGGGGGAAACCAAGCCAGAGCCAGTTCTGAGGTAGGTAATCTAGGAAATTTAGGTGGATGCATTTCGAATGCCAACCTATACATATCCTCAGGTGACAACCCTGAAGGAAGTTTTAACTTAGAAACTTTTTGTTTGAATTTTTCCTTCAAGGTCTCAGCCGCTTGATGCACAGTGGATTCCAAGCGTGTGGGGTCATAAGTAGTTTCAAAATAATTTTGAAAAGCTTTAATCTCTTTGGCATGAGTAAACATACCTTTCTTGGCTGGTACCTGCACATCGAAGGCATCAATTAGTTTCTGTTGAATTGTAAGAGTATCGAACATATAAGTTTGATAAAACTTGGTCCACCATTCCAGAAACCCCTTAGCTGTGAGATGGGTGGGTTCGAAGGTTATTAGCTTAAACTGGGCAAAGCCTTGGTATTGTTCTTGCTTTAATTTGGCTTCCCGTGCCTTGAAAGTTCACCCAGAGGTAATGGCACTCTCAGTTTGAAATAAGGGTTCAGGAATTAGTTGGCATAAGCCAAACTGTCTCGAAACAAAATTTGGCTGGTAAGCGAAAATGAAAATCTGATTCTTGGCAGGAGTTATTCTTGAAGAAATGAGTCTAGGTAGCAAGAAGGCTCTCCATACATCCTGAATCTCCTTGCTCTTGACAGCTTCTGAGAGAGCCATGGTGAACCAGGAAGGTCCATGAGCTCTCGAAGCAAAAGGCGCCATGGTCTCTTCGAACTTATGCCTTTTGGAGAATATCATGATGTACTTCGAGAATAGGACTTTGAAGTCATCTTTGTCGTCATTTGGAGTTAATCTTCGCAGCCTAGTGCCTTCGACTATTCTATCAGTTATCTCAGGGTCTTGTTCATCAATGGTGTTGGCAGTTGACAAGGAGGGTTCGAACATGGCATTTAGCCATAGCTGAAGTAACCAAAAAGGGCCAGCCAACAGGATATTCTTGGAGGTATGAGATTTTAGGCTCGAAACAGCTGACCTTAGGCTTTCATAAAGGTTAACTAAGAGCAGTTCACTTAAGCACACTCTTCGATTTTCATGCAAATCCCTAGCTAGAGGAATAAACCTACTGGCTACCTGTAGGGATCTACTGCAGAAGACGTATCTTGACAGCCATAGGGTAAGGAAAGCAATGTGTTCTACATCAGACACACTGTCTCCCTTAGCATGGTAGTGACTGATAAACTTGGAAAAACTTGCTAGTTTGACTTCAAAGTCGATTATACTTGAATGTTCTTCGTTGTCTGGGATATATGTTTCTCCTACTGGCGATAGCCCAGTGATGGCCGCTATGTCGAAGAAGGTAGGGGTAATCATTCCACCAGGGAGATGGAAAGTATTATAGGTAATGTCCCAGAAATAGAGGGACGCGAATAACAAAGGGTGGCTGTAAGTGAAACCAGGCTTCGACAGCTTTATCAAGTTGTAGATACCTAATTATTCCCATTGCTGGGATTTCTTAGCTTCTACCTTATTGAACCAGTTTTGATAAGCAGTATCGGAGGTGGGGCAAGATCGAAAAGGTTTAAAATTAATTTTTACATAGTATAATACAAAAGGGTCCTTAGGAGGAACAGTGGGATTTTCCATGGTGTTTGATCCAGAAGATTCTATTGCCTTAGGGGCGTCCATTTTGTTAAACAAGGGTTTGAAACTATAGCAAACTGGGAAAATTGTCCTGGTATCTTTTAAAATTTCAAAAACTGTAAGAGGGCCCATTAAAGCTAACCTCTTACCAGCAGCGGTGGTAGGAATGAGTACCTGTGATGCATAAAGCATTTCTTTTTCCTTTGAGATCATCTGGGGAGCAAGAACGGATTGACCTTGTGAGTGATAACCTTACTTTCCATTGTAGTTCCTGCGGTCTTTCCTTTCTTCTTGGAAACCTTTTTGAGTTAGGATGAAGTAGAAGAAGACATTTTTGAAGAATGTTGAAAGCTTAGGGTTTTTTGGCGAGAGAAGAAGGATAAAAGATTCAGAATGTGGAAAGAAAAGAAAAAGACTAAGTTGATGATGTTTTATAATGTGGAAGTTTAAACATCCACTGAATGAGGTGGTGATACGTGGAAATCATGGGTTGGTTTGATGAAGAGGTGGCGTAAAGTTAACATGGGTAATAGGCGTGATTAAAGATAATCATTGTTTTGTAACTGCACCATACTGTGAAGTGGCTCCAGGCGGTTAAGGAATCCAAAAAGTGTTATGATTGACGTGACTGGAGTCAAATGCATTAAATGTTACGATGATTCGAAGGTCGCATCAAAATCTTGTGTAGATGTTTAAAATAAGTATTTATCAGAGAGATCGAAATACATATTTTAAAGTGGCATTTTGTTGGCTGAAGATTTTGATAATATTATTAGAAGCCAAGTGAATTGAACGTTTCGATCAAAATGAAACAAAGCGTCATGTTTCGAAATAGCAGAAGTAGTGTTTTCGAATGAGCATATCAAAGCTTGGAGCTTCGAGTGGCAATTATGGGAACATATCTAAAGAAGTCTCAAAATGACAACAAGGCTGTGTCTGAGAAGTGCGTTCGAAGCGGAGAAGTACCAAAACATTTGAAATTCAAATGCAAGCGGGACATTCGAAGTTTGAAATTTATGTGCTGGAGCATTTGGAGACACGTGGAAACAAGAGAGAGGCATTATTCTGCATGTTCTGAACGTGGCATAATCTTATAGCAAGACCGTTATGGTCGAAGTAGTATAAATAGAAGTCTTAGTATTAGGATTTCGTGTGTCATATCTATTGTACTAAATACTCAGTAAACATTCAAATTACCACATGGCTAGGGAAACGAATGCAAGAGCAATGTACGTATGATAGCACCACATGTTTATGATTTAATGAAAACCTTTTATCATTTCCAGTACTTTCCTTTATCTTTCTGCCAAATACCATTTACAAGTTTTCTCATTTAAAGTCTTTTTATTCGAAATCTTTTCATTGAAGCTTTACATTTTAATGCTTTCTTTACATTTCAAACACTTTACATTTCAGAAAACTGTCATACTTTTCATGCCTTTATCTTCAAGTTTTATCCTTCGAACGCCTATCTTTACTTAAAGTCATTTTACAGATTTCTTGCATTAAACGCTTTCTTCATATTCCGAATCTTTTACATTCCAGAGCATCTTTTACATTAACTGTTTTTATAATTCGAAGCCATTTACTTGCTTTTTATGCAATTTTACATGTCTTTACAATTAACATTTATTCATGCAAGTTAGTTTCGCGCACATATATTTTGATTACACCTTTAGATCTTTAAGAGAGAAATCGAAATAAGTCAAACACCTACACAACACTCAAATACCAACCATGAATATCTGTTCGATCATGAGAGTTACCCTAATGACCAATGAGCCCTAGGATCAATCTAGTAGATCCTGCGAGTTACCAGAGAAATTGAATAACAGTCAGTAAGTTTATTTGATAGTTTGGAAGACTAGCGATTGTTTACCAGAAATCACTGGAAACAGTAATGTGGCTTAGTTAACAAACAAGGGATAAATCCTAAAGCTAATCGAAACAAAAACTTGCTTTAACCTAAGGGAGTGATCAACTCACATAGACTCAAGCAAAATAATTTCAATTAAACTTCTTCTTCATTCCAAATTTAAAACCAACACACATCACTTATTAGCACTATTATTCGAACTCTTTTTGTTTTTATTTTTTTTTTTTAAATCAATTTTTTTTCTTTTTCTTTCTTTTTTTCTTTTTTTTTTCTTTTCTTTCTTTTTCTCTTCTTTTTATTTTTATTTTCACTACTTTTCACTCTTTTTTTTCTCTTCACAACCTCATAGAAATCACAACATAAGCACATAAATATTCCTCTCCCCAACTTGAGCTCAACCATCATCATAATGTGAATACTCCCTACTTTCTAAGGCAAAGTAAAAATTCAACTACCACTCATAGTTAAAGGTTCAAGAAAACAAAGAATCAATACCCATACAAAAAGATGAACCAAACACTCATAGACAAGCATTTATAACAAATAACATAGATATCAACAAAAAGGGGTTAATAGAGGATACTAATGATTACACACTCACAAGGTGAATTGAATATTTGACCAAGGGTAGTTCTGCTTAAAATGGAACAAAAATGTCTTGATCATTTTCATGCTTTCATACAACCAATAAAAACAAAAGATTAAGCATAATAAAATCCAGTTAAAACAAGAGTTGTGGTCTCCAGCATATGTGAATAATTGAAAGTTATCTCACAAAAAGGTGGGAACTAAAGTAATTCACAAATGAACAAGTATACAAAATAATGAATGGCATAAAAATTGTAAAAAGTCTAAGTATCATGAATATGCTAAAGTATAGAAAGTGATAAACACATACCTCGAACGTGCACAAAACTTTAACACAATCATTACCATGCATTCGCAAGTTGACACACTCAAAATTGGAAAATTATCAAATGCTACTTCAAGATATCTAACCAAAATTTTAGTCCAAACAAAAACAAAAGAATTAATTATACTAATATTATTTACTAATTAAAGCATAGGTGGAAGTGAAAAAAAGGAAAGTCAAGCGAAAAATTAAAAATAATTCACTGGCTCTGCACAATAGGGCGCGCTAAGCAGGCTCTACCGTGCTAAGCGTGTTACACCAGATGCAGAAACAGAACAACAGCAACTGGTGCAACACAGCAGCCTCCACAATCATCCTACACACTCAATTTACAACAATTACAATATTTAAAACATAAAAACACACTTCCACAAGCTAAACACAACAAGCTTGTGGAAAAACACAAATAAATATAACAAAACAAATAGGTGAAAGTGAATTAACAAGTTGAAAAGTGAATATTTGAGAATTTAAAACAGGTCCAATTGCAACTTGTTAAGACAGAAGTCAACACATACATAAACAAATACAAATAAAACATGCTTGTTTTATATCATAAGCTCGACGCCTTTATTGCGCGAGATAGTAACCTCATCTCGTCATGCCATGGTATTGCCACACCGTGTAAACCTAAAGAAAGTGTCCTAACATCCACACAACAAATGTTACGAAAACGAGACAATTCACAACAATACGTGAAAACAAAGAAACACACATATATGCACAAGTATGCAAAGTAAACACAAACATGTACAAGTAAAAATAGACAAGTTTTACGTACACATTTTATACAACATATAAATTAATTACGAAACTAAAAAAAAACATAATTATCGCAATGCAAAAACAGTAGAACTAATCCCCGACAACGATACTATTTTGTTACTGCTGTAAAGCGGCAAGCAAAAACTAAGTTATCAATTTACCGGGTGATATTTAGGTTATATCGTATCATGTCCATAGAGATTGGTGTATTGAAATATCATTCGAAAAATCTATCGTTAATGAGTTTGGGGGTTGAATGGGTTGTATGACAAAGATATTAATAAAAAATAAATGTAAACAAAAACTATAAAGGATAGACAACTTATTTGGTATGAATGCACACTACTCGTCACAAACTTAAATCTATCAATCAGTTGCATTCAACCTATTGTACTCATCAAAATCATCATGGACACCACGAAATGTACCCACAGGGAAGGTTATGTCTAACTCCAAGTAGTGAGACCAGCCGTATTACTCTATCGGGAATGTCTTGTGCGCTACAATAATACGGAGGCATTAAGATTTAGCACCAAAAGTGAATATTAGCTCTAAATATATCTCTAGAATCTAGAAACTAATAGATATCCATCCATAATCAAGACTTGAGAGGTATATGTCTATAACAACCCAAACCTAAATATAAAGTAAAAAGATCAAAGAGGACATCAAGATTGATTTGTAAAGCAACCTTTATACAACACCATGATCAACAAGTATACATATATTCAAAGTATATATACAAACAATACCCAAAAATATAGAAATACAAATAGGGGAGAAGAGATAAACCACAAATCTTTCGGTTTGTCAGCGCCGGTCGAAGAGAAATTCACCTCCAATCATCCATAAGCAAGGCCCTAATGTTGTTTTCTAAGTTAATCTATCAAAAAATGAAGGTTTAATGAGTGGGGAACAAATAACCAAAGATATAACCTAAAAAATGTGTATTTTTCCCTTTTGACGCAATTCTGACCAGAGGACTACACTAAGCAGCACAATCCTGCTAAGCGAACTCTATTGTCATGAGAAAAAAATAAGCATTTTATTTTCGCCATAACTTGAGAATCGTAACTCTGATTTACGCCCGATTTGAAGCATTGGAAAACTTATTAAATTATATATCTAAAAATGCCTAAATATCAACCAAATTTATTATTTCTTATTCTTTGATTTTGAGCCTTAATCTTTGACGAGTTGCTCAAAATTGCGCGTTTGAAGCCGTGTCTTCGACACTTTATTGCTCATGCTCCAAATACGCGTCTATACCTATAAAATGAATGGAAAACTATAAAATAGTACACAAATGCAGAAAAACTTGATTAAATACAATTTATACATAATTATACAAAAAGCGGGGGAATTATTCAACGATATTAACAACAAAAAGTCGATAAGTGCAACAAAAAGTATATACAAAAATAGCTACAATTTGCACTTATCAGTGATATAGTGGGTGTTGTGTTTGACATATGATGACATTGATGAGTATTATAGGTTGAGTATAATTGGTCGATAGATTTAAGTTTGTAAGGAGTTGATTATATGCATGCTTTATAAGTCTCTTCTTCAAAGAATGAATTCTTTTCCTGTTGATAACCTTTAATTCCTGCACTTACTTCAAACCCATTTTAACCCAAACTCATTAACAAGATATTTGTCTAATGGAAGTTCATTAGCACTAATCTTTTTGGATACTATAATTTCCCGGATAAATACTTCGTTTCTTTTGTTCCTTACCTCTATACTGCAGTTTGAACACTAACCTATCAAACTTAACAATTTTCTACTAACATAATTTCAAATTCAACATTATTTTCAAAAAAAGGATTGTGGATCTAATTTTAAAATTAACTGCAAACTACGTCTATGACTATGCAAATTTTCTAACTCATACAAGGTTCAAGGATAAACTCGAAAGCATTTACATAATCCATAAAAAAACTAACTAAACACATATGAACTACGAATTTGGACTCTGATTCTTTGCAAAGAGATATGTAGGCACGCGATTAAAACCAAGGCGAGTTCATAACTAAAAAGTTAAACTCTTTTCTTAAATATATGGAAATAATAAAATTTTATGTTGAAATCCCCGATTTACCCCTAAACCTAAAAGTGGAGACCCTTGAGAACAAGGGAGATGAAGGGTGCCTAACACCTTCCCTTGGTCTAACCAACTCGCGAACTTATAATCTCTAAAAATTAAGGTTATGCATTATTTTCCCATATTTAGGATAAAAGGTAGTGGTGGCGACTCATATTTTTTGCCAGTTACGACAGTTGGCGACTCTGCTGGGGAAAAACCCTAGGGTTTAGAGTCTACCCCTCTTTTTAGGTCTAGGTTTTTTTGGGTTCTTTCTAGTTATATCATGTTTTTTCCATGTTTATTTATTGGTGTATTGTTCATTTTATTATTTATCACATTATTATCATATTTTTTATCATATTATTGTTGGTGGATTTTAAATTTCAAATATATCAAACCTTAAAAGAAGGATTGTCAATTGGCCAATGGGGTTTAACATCCCTATGAGTTTTAGCGACGACTTTGCCTAGAGTAGGTCGAGTTCTAAGGAATATCTTTTAGAGGGCTAGACTTTTTTGGAGATAGGACTTCGAGATTTGACCAATGACTCTTTGTATAACCCTAAAATAAAATCTCATGGTGAGACCTTGTATGACCTAAGAGACGAGTGTATCGGTCTACAAAGAGGCCCAGCTTAAGGGAGACCCTTGCGACTTTCCCTCTAGTGTTGTCCATGATAACCTTAAGGAACCCACCCTTTTGGGGAGGCTAGAATATCCATAGGACAAACTTGTAACCCTACCTACTAAGGATACCCTTACAATCCCACCACCAAATTGCATCACCGTGCATAACATACATTTTTCATTTAAAAATATTCATTATTTTTGCATTTTTTGTGTGTCTTATTCCCATGATTTCCTTGAAAATAATAATAACAAAGGTTTTGGTGAGTATCTCCAAATGAATACTAATAAGAAACAGACCATCTGCATCAGTGCCACAATGCTAGATATGAGGAAGATTAAACTGATTAGAGGGAAACTAACAGATAAAGCTATGAAAATGTTTGTTCAACACTATGGAGATATCATTGATCTTACAAAGGTGATTGTACAAGTGGAAGTAATTACTGCCCTTGCTCAGTTCTATGATCCTTCGCTAAGGTGTTTCACTTTCCAGAATTTCCAACTAACACCTACTTTGGAGGAATTTGATAGGATTCTGGGATTCTCCAAGATCAAGGATGAAGCTTACATAGGAATTGGAAATACCATCAACATCCAAGACTTGGCTAAAGAGATAGGGATACCTTTCATTGACTTGCTACTTAATTACAAGAAAGATGGTAAAGTTCAAGGTATTAAGAGGCAGTACTTAGAATCTAAGGATCTTTCTTTTGATGTTAAGTAAGAGTTGGAGACGTGTGTGTATTGTTTATCATTTCTCATCTTTGGTTTGATTATGTTTCCAAATATTATGGACTATATAGATCCTGCAGCCATTAATGTGTTTTGGGCCATAAAAGTTTTAAATATTGATTATAAACCCACTTTGCTAGTTGATGTGTATTACTCTCTTCGTACATATTATGGAAAAGGGAGATGTGTGTTAATTTTTTGTCTTCCTCTATTATACTCTTGGCTCATTTCTTACCTCTATAAAGAGAATTACATCGTCAACGATATGACAAAGAATAAATGGTCCCAAAAGTTTAGGGTTGTTAGTGCTGATTTTGTCTTGTGGTATGCTAGAAAGATGAATATAGGAGAAATTATCTTTAATTATGAAGAATTTCCAAATGTTCCTTTAATTGGGACAAGATGATGTATCAACTATAACCCCACTTTTTCTTTACGTCAACTTGGGTACTCTTTGGAAGATAAACCTTCCTACGAGCAACTTAAACAAATTGTTCCTTCATGATATGGGTAGAAGCAACCCGAACTACTAAAAAAAGTCATACAAGCTTGGGGAAAGGCTCACAAGAAAAGTGATGAATTTGGTAGGAAAAATGCCAAGGCAAAAGAGCCTTATATTCAATGGGTTCTAGAAAGGATTCAAATTAATACACTGTTATTTGATATTGATCCTACATATGTACCAGACATGTCAGATCCCCTTCCGATGTCAATAGAAGAAATAGAAGAGCTGAAGGATTCCCTAGAGAAAGCTCAAAGGGACAAGGAGAATTTGGAACATAACCTTCATGACCTTGCTTATGAGAAGAATCAGTTGCAACGAGAGTTTGAGCTGAAAGATCAACAGATTCAAAACGATCATGAATTGGATGAAAAAGAGAGGTCTAAACGAAAGCGTACAACTGAAGGGTTTGCTAAGTGCTACTTTCAATCATTATTCCCACAATCAGCTGTTGGATGATGCTGCTAGAGAAATTGGAAGGATAAAGGGTTGGTATGATAAAGCATTGCAAGACAAAAGGAATTGGAAGAGGTGTTGAGAATCCAAATTCAAGGATTACAAGAAGGTGCTTAAGATCAAGTAGACCAGATTCAAATCCTTCTCACAAGTCTCCAATAAAGCCAAGAGGAAGAGGTGAGAGAACGTCTTATAAAAGAGAGAGGAGAAGAACTTCTCTCTCAAAAGGTGGAGGAGTATGAACAAATCTGTCAAGAATTGGAAGGCCTCCGGAAAGATTTCCTTATACAAAGGGAACTCTATAAGGAGATGAGAACTGAAAAGAGATATTGGGAAGAACAGTATACAAAGATAGATCAAGCGAGAGAAGACAACAAGGTCATAATTCCTACACTTTACAAGGAATATCTGAGGTATAAAGACAAGCATGCAAGGCTTGCCCTTTTAGCAAAGAATCTCATTGGTGATATTCCTAAAGCTTAAGGGATGCCAAAGCTATAATGGTTCCTCTCTCAAAGGATGTTAAAGACTTCCTCAAGCTTTATAGGGAGATGGTCTATGGTTTTAGGGCTGAGATTCGCAAGCGTGGCTAAGATATTTTAGTTTCTTTTTTAATTTTCTTTCAGTATTTTGCATTTGCTTTAGTAATTTCATTCAGTACTTCCCTTCAGTATTTTGTTTTCGTATGAATTGAATTTCCCTTTTTAAAGGATAATGGTTTGTTTATTTAATAAAAGTACTTTGTTTTGATATTTATCTATGTGTATTTTTTGGGATGCTCACCAATAAAAAAATAAAAACCTGAAAAATAATGATGAATAATAAAAGGAAATCCAACGTGAATAAGACATTTGAAATAAATTCTTAGCATATTCATACGCATTCATCCAACCACAAGCATCACATTTCATACCTCATAGATAAAACTTATTGTTTTCATATCATCTCCAGTCAAACCATTGGTAAAATCACACTACCTTCCCGACCTCCATATCAAACAAGATCTTATCAAAAGAAAGTAATGGATAAACTCAAACAGAATTAAGCTGCTTTTCAAGAAGACTTGGAACAAGTAAAAGGAAGTACCAACTCAGTGAAGGATAGTATGAGTCAAGTTCTTATCGCATTAAAGAACATCATAGAAAGGCAAAATCAGATTCCCAAGGTAGCTTTTGAAGAAATAGACCAAACCATTGGTCACCAACCAAGACACAAACCAGCATCTGGCCCCGCGAAGTTAAATGGTGCCCAACAAGAGACCATCATGATTGAAGGTTTCGTTCCACCTCCTCCGAAGGTGGGGGCATCCCATACTTTGCAAATTCCCATCAACAATGTGGATAATTACATAGACCTGCAATATAGGGACCATAATTTGGAAGGCGTTACTCAAGTTCCCCAATCAAATACTGTTGAAGATCCTATGGCAGTTAACCAGTATAAAGCTCTTGAAGAAAGGCTGGAGGCTGTGGAGGGTTATGATGATTTCAACGTTGATTCTCTAGAAATGGGTCTGGTTCCAGATGTAGTGATTCCTACAAAATTCAAAGTACTTGACTTTGGAAAGTATAAAGGACTCACATGCACAAGGAACCATTTACGCATATACTGTAGGAAAATGCATGTTTATGCTCATGATCAGAAACTAATGATCCACTTCTTCCAAGATAGCCTGAGTGGGGTGTCCCTAGATTGGTATATGCAGTTGGAGCAAGCGCATGTCCGATCATGGGAAGACCTTGCAAATGCTTTCTTAAAACAATACAAGTACAACTTGGACATGGCTCCTAATCTCATGCAACTTCAGAATTTGTCCCAAAAGAAGGATGAATCTTTAAAAGAATATGCTCAACGATGGAAAGAAATGGAAACACGAGTGCAACCACCACTCCTTGAAAAAGAGTTGGTAGACATGTTCATCGGTACTCTACAAGGTTTGTATTATGAGAAAATGGTAGGCAGCATTTCCTTCGGATTCTCTGATTTTGTGAAAATTGTTGAATGAATTGAAGCTGATGTGAAAAGCAGTAAGATACAAGGAGCATCATGCAGTATTCCTTACAACCCAAAGAAGCATACTTTGAACTTCTCAAAAAAGAAGGAAGGATAAGCCAATGATGTCGCAGCACACCAGAAAGCACATCAACCATTGGTGATCCCAAGAGAACAACAATAAAATAGGTTTGAAAGACCTCTGAGACGATTTGATCCATTCCCCATGCCATACAGTCAATTATTATAATACTTACTCAAGGCATCCTTGGTAGAGCTGAAGCCACTTGCTCCTCCAATTGGGGTACTGCCACTAAAATATGATGCAAGTTCAAGGTGCAAGTATCATGCCAACTCTCCATACATACCATAGAGAAATGTTGGGCCTTCAGACACAAGGTCCAAGATATGTTAGATTCCCAAGACATAACCTTTGATAAGCTGAATATCAAAACAAATCTTATGCCTTAGCATGGTGGTCCAACTATGAACGCAATTGAGATAGTCGCTGATAAAAGAAAGACTAAATGAGTAAAAGCTCCAATAAATATGTTGAAGGAGCATTTATTAGAACATGGGTTTCTCTTGGAACACAATGATGCTTTCGAAAATACTTTTAAGCAATTGGTGGATCAAGGGATAGTTCAATTCGGGCATTACCCTGAAGAAGGATATGTAGATGCAATCAATGGGAATAAAGAAGACCATTGGTGATTCATTGCCAATGTTTAAGTTCTGCAAAGAAACCACTTGTAATCCCTTGTGGGGGAACCAATCTCAACAAAAATACCAGTAACAGTACTAGTGCTTCCAAAGAGTACAATGGTGATCAGGGGGCCGTCTCCCACTCCTTATAAAAGTTATAAAGTTGTGCCATACATTTACAAAACTATTGTCTATATCAATGGATAAAAGCAAGAATGCGAGCCATCAACAAGCCAAGGACCTGCAATTACAAATATAGCAGGAATATGGGGTATGACTCGTAGTGGTCACGTATTCTCTCCAGATCAACATAAGAAGGATGATACCATAACTAAAGATAAAGGATAGGTTGTGGCTGGAACTAATCAGGGGCAAGAGCCTTCAAGTAAAACTTTCACTGATCAAGAGGCTGACAAATTCTTAAAAATGATCAAAAAAGGTGATTATAGGGTGGTAGATCAACTACACCAAACCCTAGTGTTGTACCCCAAAATTTTCCCTCCCATTTTTCTCAATACATGTCAAGTGAGGTCCTCAAATTGCTCAAGGAAGTCCAAGGGTTGACCAGACAAACTCTCTCCTAAGGCAGTCTACCTCAAATTAGGGTTTTAGTTTGCATCAAGATGCTTGAGTTCAAATGATCCCAAATGCTCACCATTGTCCTAATATGTTCTCAAGATCATCCATGTCATGTTTCAAGCCTTGCAGAGGAAGTTTGCTCAGTCAATTGATCAAAAGGCCTGAAAATCGACTGTGCTAGGGCAAAAGGTCAACTGTGGCCCACATACATTCAAACTTCAAGATTTTTGGTCAACATTCTTATTTTGAAGTATTATTCATAATTTGATCAAGGGTTGATCATTATTCCTCAAGGATTGCTCACAATTCATCAAAACCCAAAAGTTGCTAAATTAGGGTTTTGTAGGAAAAGTCAACTCAACTTTGACCAAGCATAACTTTCTCATACTTCATCAAAAATGACCCATCCAAAACTCATTTTGTAGAGGATGTAATTCACAACAATCCATCTTCAGCTACCAAGTTCAAAATATGCACTCACAAGAAGATATAAATTTGGACATTATAGGTCATTTTGAAAAGTCAACAATAACACCTTTTGGTTCAAAGCTTCATACATGAACATGGAAGACTCAATTGAGATTAGACCAAAAGGGTTGCTTAGAGGACATCTTAAGCTATCTAAAAATTCCAAGAACATCTCTCTAGGGTCAAAATTGAGAGAGTTATGCATTGGCAAAGTTGACCCTTTTTGCAAAATTGCCAAAAGTCAAAAGTGGCCAAAATTGCATTTTTTGTCAAATGGGCCCAACTTTTTATGCTTGCACTGAGTTTGTAATGTGACCCACGACCCATGAGCCTTTCCAATTGTCATTCTTTTATTTTTGTCATTTATTTTGATTTTATTTCATTTAAATCAAATAAAATCAAAATAAAATCATGAAAATATCAAAAACTAATCAAAGCTTGAGATTTTGTGAATGTTTAGGTCTATTATACAGCTGGAGATGGAATCAAATCGTGCAAGCTTCAAATGGACACAAAAAGATTGGATTTGATTGATTTGGAAAGATTTGCACAAAGGATCAAATCATGAATCAATGATCATAATTGGAGAAGATTTGAAACAAGTTTGCAACCCTAATCCATTCCAGGGTACAAAAGGAACATTTGCAGATCAAAAAGAAAGGGATTGGAGGCGTGCAAAAGAGAAAGCAAAGTTGAAAAAATTCAAGAAAAGTTGTAAATCGATTTTCAGGATTCAGGCTATCTCAAGCCATTCTAAGCATCTCTATCACTTGCTGGATATCCCTGGATCACATTGCAACCATTATCAAGCTTCCTAACATCCATAATTGCACTGTAAGTACCCCACAGTTTTCACATTTTCTTGAAATCGAATACAATAATTCTGGCATATTTAGCATGATTCGTTGACATATTCTTAATCCTTGAGTCATTTGCAAACTAATGGTTACATTTAATTTCGTTTTTGTTGACTGTACATCAAGATGCCATACTTAGGGTTCTTGCTTCGTTTTTAGGGTTTTTCTATACAGGGACAATTGGCCATGGATAGTGGTACCATGATGCTTGTGAGGTTGCAACGAGTTGATTGGCACCAGTGGTTATGATTGATCATGCAAGGACAAGATTTTGGAGTAGGCAAGGGTTGTACCTACACCCAGGTGACCGTAGGTAAAAGTCAAAGAACTTTTAGCAACGGTGGGAGGAAGAAGATGGGTACCGTGGCGCTCCATGACTCGCCCATTCAAATTTCGCGCGTTTTCAGGATTTGCTTTTTGTGTTTATCATATTATATTTATTTGTTATTATTCATACAACTAACAAAATTGGCTCAACTGGTAAGCGCGCAGGGTGAAAATGCCAAAGGGCCTGGGTTCGATCCCCAGGTCCCAACTTTGTTTCATGTTATTTTTTCTAACATATTCAGGCGCGCTAGCATCCAATAAGCCTACCATACACCCTCAGCATCCAACCATTCCACCCATCAACACTCCAGATCCAAGGGCCATCCCTGAAGGACCACCATGGGCATGAGTCAAGCGTATGCATGGGATCTGGCAAAGTCAAATAGGCCAAGGATTGTTGGGCCCAGAAACTGCAATTGGCACCCCCTTTTTTGCTGAAAACATTAGGCTCATTCTTATTCATTCTTTTTTTTTTATTTTCTTAATTTAATTAGTTTAGTTGTTTTCTAACACAAATAATTAATTTCTTTTTTTCATAAAAAAATCATAAAATCAATTTCACAAATTTAGAATTAGGTTTTATTTTATTTTATCAAATTTAATTTAACATTAGTCTAATTTAATTTAGGATTAATTCTAACTTTGTCACATATTTAAAATCAATTAGAAAAATTAGGGTTAACATGCGATTTAACTTTTATTTCTTTCCTCAATAAAACAAAAATACAAAAATAGGTCGATTTAATTATGTTTCTTAAATTTAAATTAATTAGTAATTAGGTTTTTATTTATTCAATTAAAATCTTATTTTTCTCAAAACAATCAAAAACAACAAGAAAAAATGATTTTTCTTTTTAAGTTTTAATTAGGTTTAAATGGGGTCGTAACCCTAATTCCTTTTCATTTAATTCATCGCGCTTTTTATTTTATTATTTTTGCAATATTAATGTAACTTCTCACGGTATGTAATAGTTTAATTAGGATTTTCTTTTATTTATCGTTTTACGCGTTTTTGGCTATGTAAGTAATCCCTCCCGAAGCCTTGTAATAGCGTAGTTTTTATTTCTCGCATTTTAATTCTCGCAAATATTAACTGCTAGATGTATGATAATAGGATTGTATGATAATACTGCGTGTTAATTTAAAATGGCTAGCAAACCCTAATGTGAAAAGATAATAACTGAAATCAAATCACTCGCACATGCGCACTCTTAGGGTATACTCTCACTTCGGTTGCCTTCGGTAAACGATCATTAAGTATAGGGTATTTTAGTGGTCGCCCTCCTGTCTAAACAAAGATCAAATGTCCCGTTCAGAAATGTTGCCTCGGAAACGTCGCCTCGGAAATGTTGCCTCGAATATGATCTTAAGACTAACGTTGCTTTAGTGATCGTATGTCCCTTTTGAATTGACCTTACAACTCCAACGACGGTGCTTCCTATTTCTCAATAGTAGGATAGCATTATCGAAAGGAAACAATAAAATAAACAATCCTTTTTCGAGTAGGTAGATGCTAGTAGATACTTGCTCAAAATTAAACTTTTTCACACTTACACTTTTTTTAAACAAAGTTTTCAAAAACACTTCTTAATACTCTTGAGGACTGATACAAGGGTTAAAACGAAGTAAAACAAACTTTTCAAAACAAACACACATAAGCAATTTAAAAAGATGAGCAAGTATCTAAGAGCCCGTGGAAAACCACGGATAGAAAGGGTGTTAATACCTTCCCTTTCTATAATTTACCCCCCGTACTCAAAATCTCGAAGAAGGAATTTTTAAGTGTTATTTTTCCTTTCCATTTGGATAAAATAAAAGTCGGTGGCGACTCTTGCTTACCGCGATATTTTGCAAACACAAACGCAAAACTCAAACCAGCATTTTCCAAAACAATCGATTCTGCCACCATATCATAGAACTGGCGACTCTGCTGGGGAATAAATAAGTGGGGTATACCTTAGGATTAGTTCATCATATTTGCTTCTCTTGTATGTTTTGGTTGCTTTACTTTTAAGGGTTTTGTATTGGGAGTTACTATAGATCCTAACCCGGATCTGGGGACACCTTTTAGGTAAGTAGCAATAAACTGTGAAGGAACTATACGGCGTAGACTGATACGATTGAAGCAGTAGCTACATTGATGTGACACATTGGTTGGTACCGGTATCCCTTGTGGAGAAACGAGGAGAATACGGGTCGGCTATGTGTGTCGTTAAGCATCAACTGACCTTATAACCTTTAATAGACCAACTTGACCATTAAGAAGTAGTGAGATAGCCGGTCTCGGTGTAAAGCTGGGAACTGGTTGATACTCGATGCTACACTCATTGAGACCATACTCTCGAGATAGTTCCGGCCGCAAGAAAAGATTGCGTGAGCTGAAGCCATGACCGATGGAGGATGGTCAGTGATATTGAGAACCTCTAGAACCTGGTTACTTTTGCTAGGATAGGTTGAAACCAACGGAACTTCAAGAGGGTAATACCTTTGACCTCATTCAAGCCTTAAACTTAAGGGCTTTTGTGTGACTTGTTTGCTTTTTCCATGCATGTTATCTGCTCTACCTGTTGTTTTTTTTTCATCATGACGTCATGCATCATAACATAGCATGCTGTTGTACCCCAAAATTTTCTCTCCCATATTTCTCAAGACATTGCAAGAAAAGTCCCCAAGTGGCTCAAGATTGCTCAAGAGTTGGACAGTCAAATCACCTCCTAAGGCAGTCAATTCAAAATTAGGGTTTTGTGTTTCATCAAGGTCCTTACATACAAATGACCTCAAGTGCTCCCCAATTTCCTAATATGCTCTCAATTTCATCCATGTCAAATTTCAAACCTTGCAGAGAAAGTTTGGTCAGTCAATTGCTCAAGAGGTCCAAAAATCGACTGTGCTAGGGCAAAAGTCAACTGTGACCTATAACCAGTCAAACTTCAAGACTTTTTGTCAAAATTCTCATTTTGAAGGATAATTCATCACTTTATAAAGGGTTGATCATGATTCATCAAGGATTGCTCAAAATACATCAAGACTCAAAAGTTGCTAAATTAGGGTTTTGAGGGAAAAGTCAACTCAACTTTGACCAAGCATAACTTTCTCATACTATATGAGAAATGACCCCTCCAAATCTCATTTTGAATAAGATGCAATTTCCTACAATCCATCTTAACACCCCAAGATCAATAAATGCACTCACAAAAAGTTACAAATTTGGACATTATAGGTCATTTTTGAAAATCAACAAAAACACCTTTTTTTCCAAAGCTTATAACTTGAGCATGGAATATCAAAATGATATGCTAACAAAACGGTTGGTTAAAGGACATCTCAAGGTTTCTAAAAAGTCCAATAACACTTCCAAAAGTTCAAAATTGAAGAAGTTATGCATTTCTGAAGTTGGGCATTTTTCCAAAATTGTCAAAAGTCAACTATCCCCAAAACATCAAATTTTGTCAAATGGGCCCACTTTTTTCCACTTGATTTGATCTTGTCACACCACACACGTGTCCTATCTTCAGTTTCATGTCCATTCATTAATTTTTCTATTTTATTTGATTTTTATTGATTTAATTCATTTTAAATCAATTTAAATCTAAATAAAATCTAAAAATTGATAACTTGATATCTTTTTTATCATTACAGGTCTTAATTGACACCATGAACACAATCAAATTCGTGCCAAGCCATATCATGCACAAAATCTTGGATTTGGAAAGAAATTGGAAGCCTTTAATGGTGATTCATATCAAATCTTCAAATCATCAATTCACATGGATTCAAGGCCCAAAATTTAACCTAATACATATCTTTATACTCACACAATGAAAAGGACACAAGAATAGGACCTAGAGGCGGCAGAATTGAAAAAATACAAAACTTGAAAAAAGCTTAAAAAGTGAGAAACTGAAATCCATATTGGAGGCGTTTTCAAGGACAAAACTCAACATAGACCTCTTGTTTGCCGTCCATTGAAGTGATGGGAATCAAAACCATCTCGTCACCTGAATCGTGATGTAAGTGTCCATGAACATGACCCTGTACATGAAATCGTGATTCCACATTCCTGCATCCTTTGAGCAAATTTTTTGTATAATCATGCTTAACGTTCAATTTCCAGTCTTTCTGCAATATTTGATTTCATTTTTGTAGCCTGTAACCTTGTACCCGAATCTAGGGTTTTGGAGTTTCGTTTTTGGGTGTTTTCTTTGCAGGGAAAATCAGGGCTAACCATGGGTATATACATGAGCAGGAAGGAGAGACGAAGCGAACCATGGCTTTGGATTGTATTTCTACATCCTAGGATTGATTTTAGGACGAACCTAGGAATTTAGCTGTGGATAAAATCCACAGGTAAATATCCAGGCTTTTCAACGAAGAAGACGAAGGCGTGTCTTCTTCCCATTGGCCAATTCGAATTTCGCGCTTTTTATTTTTTTTAATTCAGGCATATGACTTGTTTCCAATATATTGATTATTGTGTATTCCACTAACAATAAAATGCAGTGGTTGAGATGGTAAGCACGCTTGTACAAAATCTATTGGGAGCTGGGTTCGAATCCCAAGCCCCCCAACGCCTTTGTATTATTTTGTTTCAATTTATTCCATGCAGCATACCAGGCGTAGTTCACCATGCATCATCACCTGATCATCTGTCAGATGGCCTTCAGGCCAAATCCAATGGCCAAGATTGCAAGTCCACCATACTCTCCAGTCAATGCATACGTGTGGAATGGTAAAAGTCAAAGCAGGCTTGCTTGTAATGGGCCTCAAAAATGCCAGTTTCACCTCCTCTTGGGCCCAACACCTCCCCCTTTGGTTTATTTTCTCTTCTCTTCATTTATTTTATTTATTTATTTTTATATTATTATCTTTATTATTTAAACTAACTAATTAATTTATTTTCCTCATAAAAAATCAAAATCACAAAAACATGTTTTATTTTATTAAATTAATTCATCACTTTTATTTTTGTAAATAAATATTAATTAATTAATTAGTTTAATTAGATTTAACTTTTAATATCTTTTGCAAAATAATTAAAATTAATGTAGAATATTAGGTTTTTAATAACTTTGACCAATTTATCTTATTTCCTTAAATATTCAAAAATCCAAAAATATTTTCATTAATTAATTTAATTTAATTTAATTATTAATTTAATGTCCATTTAAGTCAAAAATAAAAACATGCTTTCTTTCACAAAAAGGGTCAAAACCCTAAAAAATGCGTCGTTTTAATTTCTCGCACGCGATCCATATTTCCAATATTGTAATTGCTTTCGGTATGTAATAGCTTTTAAATAGGACTTTATCACTTTCTTTTTATTTTCCGCAATTTAAATTAAAGGGTTTGTTTTTGGCGATGTAAATACCCGACGCCTTGTAATAGTTTAGATTTAATTTCCGCAATTTAAATTCCGCAACTATTAATCGTTAGATGTTTGATAATAGGGAATGCATGACAAGATCAAATGTATGAATTTAAAATCAACATAGCTCACCCATAACATGTACAAAGATAAATAACTGAAAAACAATACACTCGCACATGCGCACTCTTAGGGTACACCTCACTTGGTTGCCTTCGAACGTGGTCATTGAGTATAGGAAGTTTTAGAGGTTGCCCTCTTGTCTAAAGATCATAGTTGCCTCGAAACGGTTGCCTCAAAAAAAATGATCTAAGACCTTAGGGTTACCGCTAAGGCGTCCTAACATTGCTTTAGTGACCACACGTCCCTTAATCGAATTGACCCTTAAACTCCAACGACGGTGCTACCTACTCATTCATAGTAGGATAGCATTGTCTAAAGGATATTAGCACAGTTTAATTCCTTTTTCGAGTAGGTAGATGGTTCTTAAGTACTTGCTCATTCTAAAATAAAATAAAACTTTTCGCACTTACACTCCTTTCAAACAAAAACTCTTTTCAAACCCACAAACACAAAGAAAAGCAAATTTTGAAAACACAATGAGAAAGTACCTAAGAGCCCGTGGATAACCACGGATAGAAAGGGTGATAACACCTTCCCTTTCTATAATCTACCTCCCGGACCCGAGAAACATCTCGAAAAAGGAATTTTTCTGTGCTTTTTTCCTTTCCTTGTTGGATAAAATAAAAGACGGTGGCGACTCTTGCTTACCGCGACATTTTGCAAAAACAAACGCAAAACGCAAACCAGCATTCCAAAACAGTCAGTTCTTTCCCACCGTATCACAGAACTGGAGACTCTGCTGGGGACTCTATAAGTGGGGTGTACCTTAGGATTAGATCACTGTTGTTTTCAATTGTATGCTTTGTATGTTTTATATTTGTGGGCTTGTATCGGAGTTTCCATAGATCCTAACCCAGATCTGGGGATACCCTTTAGGTAAGTAGCAATAAATTGTGAGGGAATTGTCCGGTGTAGACCGACACGGTTGAAGCAGTAGCTACGTTGGTGTGGCACTTTATTCTGTACCGATATCCCTTGTGTTAGAACGAGGAGAATATGGGTCTTCTAAGGGGTCATTAAGCACCAACTGACCTTAGAACCTTAAATTGACCAACTTGGCCATAGAACAGTAGCAGTATGCTACACTCATTGAGACTAAACTCTCGCGATGATTCCGGCTGCAAAAAAAGGTTGCTAAACTGGAATTATGACTGATTGAGGGTAGTTAGTGATATTGAGATCCTCTAGAACCCGGTTACTATTTTTAGGACAGGTTTAAACCAACTAAACTGAAAGAGGGTAATACCTAAACTCCATGCCAGCCTAAACTTAAGGCTATTTGTGTGACTTGTGTGCCTTCAAACTTGAACTACTTGCACATTCTTGTTATCTGACAACATGAGTTCCTTGCAGGTATTGTTTATGGTCCTTATCCAATAATTTAGATTTATTGTAGGGTTTACTTACATCACTTCACACTTTTGCTTAAACGCATAGCATACACATCATAACATCATACCTTAACATTTCCTTAACCATTTCAAGGATCTCAAGGGTCTATGATGCAGGTTATGGTAAATCATACGTCTAGCAAGGGGCAAAGGGGATTTATTTTCCTCTAGCCAATGATGCCTAGAGATCAAAACACGATGACTTGAGTCAGGGGCTATGACCCACTCGATATGGTGAGCTTGACTCTTGAAGAAGGACTTTTAACGACACGAAGTTTCTTCAAACAAATTCTAACAGTTTCTTGTTTACCCCGCGAGATTCTTGAAAACATTGCATATATATATATCATACATATCATTGCATAACAGGTCTCCCAGTATAGGTCTCTCATGTTCTCGCTGTTTATTTCAGCAATGGCTCTCAAACAAGACAACCAAGATCTTCAAACTCAAGAAGCTCAGTTCAGGGACATATTCCTAAACATATCCAAGGGGCAAGAAGAGTTGAAAACCATCCTCGTGGAGAACTTGGTCAAGAAAAGTCTTAAAGACAATAAGGACGAACGGCTGGAACAACTGCAAGCTGAGTTCAGTGCCATGAAAACTCAGATGCTAGGGCAGATGGCTCTTATCTAAGGCTTAACTCAGGAGCAAGAAGAGCTGAGAACCATTGTCAACCAGCTTCATCAAGACAGATACAACAACGTGAAGCAAATAGTCAAGGACGGGGACCAAGTCATTAATCAACTTCCGAGAAGTCAAAGGTTTGGTTTGACGAAGTATAGACCTCTCCAAGTTGTTACTACCTCACAGGTCCGACAACGACCTTGCCAAGAACAATGGTTTGATCAGAGTAAGCCAAATATGCCCAGGAGGCAATTTACCAAGCTCAACATGTCACTGTCTCAGGCTTTACAACACCTCTTGAGATTGAATCTGGTGACGTTAAGGGACCTTCCTAAGAATCCCAACACAGCTTCCCCAAAGTACAATCCTGATGCAAGGTGTACATATCACTCTAACAGCTCGGGCATGATACTAACATTTGTTGGGCGTTGAGCAAAAAAAATTCAAGACCTGATTGATGAGGGAGCTTTGGAACTCACACAAGACACTCAGATTGAATTCTTTTGTCATCCCCCCAAGGTTCACCATTTGAAGTGACAAGTTCTGAGACGAGAAGACTTTTTGTTCATTAGAATTTTCAAGTTGTAATTTTATTTTGATTGTTCGAACATTTATTCATGTCAAACTTTGTTACTTTATCAATGCATTGCATATGTCTGTTTTGAATCAGTCCATTCGTATTCACTATATTCAAATTGCTTTCATTTTTGTGATGTTTAACTCTCGATTAAAAAATTCTAAGCCTTTAGAGGGAGGATGACGAAAATGATATCAAAATCTCTACAGTATGCTTTTGAACAGACCCCGCTAATGAGGTACAGGCATTGTTTCAAATCCTAAACAGTGGAGTTATAAGGAAGATAATCCCTAGTCAACCCCTTTGAGTCAAGGAAGTTGGAGTTTTTCTTTTCACAAATTAAAACCCTTAATTATAACCTGGGGCAGGGTAGTTTTCTCAGGTGATCCAGGTGCACAATGAATGGCATCAAAGAAGTCCTTCCGAAACAAAAGATGGTGTTGGTTCCGTATAATCGTAAGGACAGACAGTCATTATCTCTCAAAATAAAAGCCCAATAAGTCAAAACCTATGAAGAAGACTTAAGAAAAACTGGGGCATCCCGCTGACTGTAATCATAAAAAGAAATAGTTCATGCAAAAAACAGGGATAATAAAAACCAAAAAGGAAGAGATCCTGCAAACTCTCAACAAAATGACTGCCTGCTCAAAATAAATTGTCAGTATCCGAACCATCACTGGAATATCAGAGCAAAGACTCAAACGGGATCTAATGCATGATTAGCTGAGTTTAGGATCAAAGAACATCACGAAGAGCGGGTGGGTACAAATAAATTTTGAGCCTTTATCCTTTGTTTCTTAAACTGTGAACCAGGCTACGTTATAACCCTTAAAAGTCCTAGCTGAAGCATGGATTAGTTCGAAAGCATACTGTTACAAAGGTATCCTGACTCCTATAGGGTTTGTTGTACATCCTGAGTTGATATCACATTTTACAAAATTTGCCTGTTTTACTGAAAAATGCATTTTCAAAAACTTCAAGACAGACATAAGCTTTGCATTCTTAAAATAATATTGTTTGCATATGACTATTTGTTTAAACAGAAGAGAAATTTGCACGACGAATATCCAGTGAACAAAAAACCTTCTCAGCAAAAAGGGTCACCTCAAGTGGAAAAAAAACATCCAACCAAGGGGCACGGCATGAGCATTGTCCATCATCTGGGGAAGTTAAGTCAAGATTCAAGGAATCTCTCAAAATGCCAAATAACCAGGGGCAAATCTCCATCTGAATAAATTGGGGCATTGAACATGAATTCTAGCAACGAATCTTGCATGATCAAACGAAGATCTTCTGGTAGTATGGCAACACAACACTACCGACAGTGACACCTCCCTACATCCTGAGAGCATGGACATAGTCAAAAAGTACTACGCATAATCAAAGACCCGCTAGGTTGACTGGCCTAGGCAAAAATAAGGGCTTCCCGGCGAACCAAAAGGGTTCGGGCAAAAATAAGGGATGAAAATAAAAAAACTGTACACCCGGCAAGTCGAAAACCTGAAAAGGAGACTTGGGTAAAAAAGGGTATCCCGGTGGACTGAAAACCCGAAAGGGTGGTCCAGGCAAAAATTAGGGATCAAAGCATAATACTATGTCTCATTGGATCACCTTGCATTCAGACTTCGGTATCAACTGTCAAGCTCGGACGGCGCTAATCAATCTGATTCATCTTCAACCAGTAGCAAAGTGATGAGATGCTTGAGGACATAAAAGCAATAGCAGAGTTGGAACCCAGTGGGATCATTCACATAGCTGTTTTGTTTTCTTTTCACAAATTGTATAAATTCTATTTGTTCGGCGGCGTTCTCTTACTGGGACGTCAGCCTCTTGTACAAAAACGCTATTTACAGGCCAAACTTCAAAATCAATACAAATTAACTTTCAAAGAAATTTCAAACTGTTTTCCTTTTATCTATTTTGTTTTGCAAAGAGCGTCCAATGTTCGTTTTTGATATATGCACTTGACATTAACTGTTGCTCATAAATATTTACATGCGAAACAAAAGATGAATTACTGGTAATAGCAGAAACAGGGGCATAAGAATTGTCTGAACTGTGTAGTTGCTTTATCCATCAGGTACAAAGGTAAATTCAGCTGAAGAATATGGCTAAGATACCTTCACTCCTCGCAGAGCAAGACAGTAATGGTACCTCTCTCAGCTGAGACTTGCAACTATGAACGAATCAGTAATACTCTCCCCAAACAGAGTTCATTCATCATCAACGCTAAAAAGGGTTAGTATCCCCAGAAGGTCTTAATATTCCCCCAGCGGAGTATAAGAATATTCTCCAGCAAGTATAAGAGTATCCCCGACAGTCTTAAAATTCCTCAACGAAGTATAAGAATATTCTCCAGTAGAATACAAGATACCCCGTTGGAGTCAATATTTCTCCAGCACAGTCTGAAAAAGCTTCCCGAACGGAGTTGGATCATCTCCCCCAGTAGACTCTGGAAGTTTATCCCAGCGGAGTACAAAAATAAATCTCCCCAGCCAAGTTCAAAGGATCATTCCTAGTAGAACTCAGGGATTTATCCCCACAAAAGCCTGACAGGGTTATCCCCAGCAAGTTGCAACTGAAAGATCATCCCCAGTGAAGTTCTTTCCTTTCCCCAAGCAGGAGTTCAATCCTCAACATATTCGGTATCACCAGCAACGGTAATCCATCCCCAGCGGAGTTTATCAGCAGAATCCCCAGCAGAATTTATCGTTAAAATCCTCAGTAGAGCATCTCTTCCCCATAGAGTAATTCCCCTCAGAGCAACCTCTTCATCAGTTTATTCCCCAACGGAGTTCTCTTCTCCTGCAGGTTTATTCTCGCAATTATCTTTGTTCACCATCCCCAGCGGAAATGAAGAATCCAATTCTACTCTCCAGCAGCTATCCAGGATTTATTTTCCCCAGCTAAAACATTACATTTCCATACATCATGATACATGCATATACGCATCATACAAATACAATCTCATTTATGTTGAGAACATCATTTCTTGATCCATATCATGCATTGCATATGACTGACCTTTACCTTTCAGGAAATATGCAGTTAAGTTCTCAATTATGTCAATGGAGACAAAATCAGTTAAATCGATTCCTAAATATTTTTCTGAGGCCAATTCAGTAAATGGAGACAAAATCAGTTAAATCGATTTCTAAAGATTTTTCTGAGGCAAAGCCAGTCAATGGAGACAAAATCAGTTAAATCGATTCCTAAAGATTTTTCTGAGGCCAATTCTGTCAATGGAGACAAAATCAGTTAAATCAATTCCTAAAGATTTTTCTGAAGACAACCCGTCAATGGAGACAACCCTTCAATGGAGACAACCCGTCAATAGAGACAACCCGTCAATAGAGACAACCCGTCAATGGAGACAACCCATCAATGGAGACAACCCGTCAATGGAGACAACCCGTCAATAGAGACAACCCGTCAATGGAGATAACCTGTCAATGGAGACAACCCGTCAATGGAGACAACTCGTCAATAGAGACAATCCGTCAATGGAGACAACCCGTCAATGGAGACAACCCGTCAATGGATACAACCCGTCAATGGAGACAACCCGTCAATGGAGACAACCCATCAATAGAGACAACCTGTCAATGGAGACAACCCGTCAAAAGAGACAACCCGTCAAAGAAGACAAAACCACATATCAACAATATCCAAATGGAATCTGTAAGCCGATTCCCGACATCGCAATGCTGATACCATGTCATGCGAGTGCAAATTTCTGGGCACTCTAGTGTTCAATCATCTTCCACCTTCGGATCACGAAAGGCCTGAAAGCCAATCTATATCCTCAGGTTTAAGAAGATTAAACAGGGGCAACTGTTGTACCCCAAAATTTTCCCTCCCATATTTCTCAAGACGTTGCAAGAAAAGTCCCCAAGTGGCTCAAGATTGCTCAAGAGTTGGACAGTCAAATCACCTCCTAAGGCAGTCAATTCAAAATTAGGGTTTTATGTTGCATCAAGGTCCTTACATCCAAATGACCTCAAGTGCTCCCTAATGTATTAATATGCTCTCAAGTTCATCCATGTCAAATTTCAAACCTTGCAAAGAAAGTTTGGTCAGTCAATTGCTCAAGAGGTCCAAAAATAGACAATGTTAGGGCAAAAGTCAACTGTGACCTATAACCAGTCAAACATCAAGATTTTTTGTCAACATTCTCATTTTGAAGGATAATTCATCATTTGATTAAGGGTTGATCATGATTCATCAAGGATTTCTCAAAATACATCAAGACTCAAAAGTTGCTAAATTAGGGTTTTATAGGAAAAGTCAACTCAACTTTGACCAAGCATAACTTTCTCATACTTTATGAGAAATGACCCCTCCAAAGCTCATTTTTAATAAGATGCAATTTCCTACAATACATATTCACACCCCAAGATCAAGAAATGCACTCACAAAAAGTTACAAATTTGGACATTATAGGTCATTTTTGAAAATCAACAAAAACACCTTTTTTGCCAAAGCTTATAACTTGAGAATGGAATATCAAAATGAGATGAGATCAAAAGGGTTGGTTAGAGAACATCTCAAGGTTTCTAAAAAGTCGAAGAACACTTCCAAAAGTTCAAAATTGAAGAAGTTATGCATTGTTGAAGTTGGGCATTTTTCTAAAATTGCCAAAAGTCAACTATCCCCAAAACTTCAAATTTTATCAAATGGGACCACTTTTTTCCACTTGATTTGATCTTGTCACACCACACACGTGTCCTATCTTCAGTTTCATGTCCATTCATTAATTTTTCTATTTTATTTGATTTTTATTGATTTAATTCATTTTAAATCAATTTAAATCTAAATAAAATCTAAAAATTGATAACTTGATATCTTTTTGATCATTACAGGTCTTAATTGACATCATGAACACAATCAAATTCGTGCCAAGCCATATCATGCACAAAATCTTGGATTTGGAAAGAAATTGGAAGCCTTTAATGGTGATTCATATCAAATCTTCAAATCATCAATTCACATGGATTCAAGGCCCAAAATTTAACCTAATACATTGCTTTATACTCACACAATGAAAAGGACACAAGAACAGGACCTAGAGGCGGAAGAATTTAAAAAATACAAAACTTGAAAAAAGCTTAAAAAGTGAGAAACTAAAATCCATATTGGAGGTGTTTTCAAGGCCAAAACTCAACATAGACCTCTTGTTTGCCGTCCACTGAAGCCATAGGAATCAAAACCAAGCCCTCTCGTCCCCTGAATCGTGATGTAAGTGTCCATGAACATGACCCTGTACATGAAATCGTGATTCCACATTCCTGCATCCTTTGAGCAAATTTTTTGTATAATCATGCTTAACGTTCAATTTCCAGTCTTTCTGCAATATTTGATTTCATTTTTGTAGCCTGTAACCTTGTACCCGAATCTAGGGTTTTGGAGTTTCGTTTTTGGGTGTTTTCTTTGCAGGGAAAATCAGGGCTAACCATGGGTATAGACGTGCTCAGGAAGGAGAGACGAAGCGAACCATGGCTTTGGATTGTATTTCTACATCCTAGGATTGATTTTAGGACGAACCTAGGAATTTAGCTGTGGATAAAATCCACAGGTAAATATCCAGGCTTTTCAACGAAGAAGACGAAGGCGTGTCTTCTTCCTATTGGCCAATTTGAATTTCGCGCTTTTTATTTTTTTTAATTCAGGCATATGACTTGTTTCCAATATATTGATTATTGTGTATTCCACTAACAATAAAATGCAGTGGTTGAGATGGTAAGCACGCTTGTAAAAAATCTATTGGGAGCTGGGTTCGAATCCCAGGCCCCCCAACGCCTTTGTATTATTTTGTTTCAATTTATTCCAAGCAGTATACCAGGCGTAGTACACCATGCATCATCACCTGATCATCTGCAAGATGGCCTTCAGGCTAAATCCAATGGCCAAGATTGCAAGTCCACCATACTCTCCAGTCAATGCATACGTGTGGAATGGTAAAAGTCAAAGCAGGCTTGCTTGTAATGGGCCTCAAAAATGCCAGTTTCACCTCCTCTTGGGCCCAACACCTCCCCCTTTGGTTTATTTTCTCTTCTCTTCATTTATTTTATTTATTTATTTTTATATTATTATCTTTATTATTTAAACTAACTAATTAATTTATTTTCCTCATAAAAAATCAAAATCACAAAAACATGTTTTATTTTATTAAATTAATTCATCACTTTTATTTTTGTAAATAAATATTAATTAATTAATTAGTTTAATTAGATTTAACTTTTAATATCTTTTGCAAAATAATTAAAATTAATGTAGAATATTAGGTTTTTAATAACTTTGACCAATTTATCTTATTTCCTTAAATGCGTCGTTTTAATTTCTCGCACGCGATCCATATTTCCAATATTGTAATTGCTTCCGGTATGTAATAGCTTTTAAATAGGACTTTATCACTTTCTTTTTATTTTCCTTAATTTAAATTAAAGGGTTTGTTTTTTGCGATGTAAATACCCGACGCCTTGTAATAGTTTAGATTTAATTTCCGCAATTTAAATTCTGCAACTATTAACCGTTAGATGTTTGATAATAGGGAATGCATGACAAGATCAAATGTATGAACTTAAAATCAACATAGCTCACCCATAACATGTACAAAGATAAATAACTGAAAAACAATACACTCGCACATGCGCACTCTTAGGGTACACCTCACTTGGTTGCCTTCGAACGTGGTCATTGAGTATAGGAAGTTTTAGAGGTCGCCCTCTTGTCTAAAGATCATAGTTGCCTCGGAAAAAAATGATCTAAGACCTTAGGGTTACCGCTAAGGCGTCCTAACATTGCTTTAGTGGCCACACGTTCCTTAATCGAATTGACCCTTAAACTCCAACAACGGTGCTACCTACTCATTCATAATGGGATAGCATTGTCTAAAGGAAATTAGCATAGTTTAATTCCTTTTTCGAGTAGGTAGATGGTTCTTAAGTACTTGCTCATTCTAAAACAAAACAAAACTTTTCGCACTTACACTTCTTTCAAACAAAAACTCTTTTCAAACCCACAAACACAAAGAAAAGCAAATTTTGAAAACACAATGAGCAAGTACCTAAGAGCCCGTGGATAACCACGAATAGAAAGGGTGCTAACACCTTCCCTTTCTATAATCTACCTCCCTGACCCGAGAAACATCTCGAAAAAGGAATTTTTCTGTGCTTTTTTCCTTTCCTTGTTGGATAAAATAAAAGACGGTGGCGACTCTTGCTTACCGCGACATTTTGCAAAAACAAACGCAAAACACAAACCAGCATTCCAAAACAGTCAATTATTTCCCACCGTATCACACATGCATACTTCATTATACTAACCATTTCAAAGACCGAGGGGATTCATCTTTGTCATATTTTGCAGATTATGGCTTCCGTGCGCAGAAACACCATCCGAGTTAACTTTGTGAAAATACCTGCTCAACTTAAAGAGTTAGCCTCAAGATTGTCTGAGACTTCTTCATTCATTAAGAGACATGGTCAGCTTCTTAGCCTTGTCACCTCAAAGCTTGATGAGCAGATGATGAGTGTGCTTTTCCAATTCTTCGATCTTGTGCATCATTGTTTCACTTTCCCAGATTATCAGTTGGTTCCCACTTTAGAAGAGTTTTCTCACTTATTGGGTATATCCATCCTAGAGTAGGTGCCTTTCACAGGTACGGAAGAGAATCCTAGACCATAAGACATTGCTTTAGCTCTACACCTGAAACGGGCTGATGTGGTATTCAATTGGGAGACATGAAGCGGGGTCGAAGGTTTCTTAGCCAAATTTTTGATGGATCAGGCTCAGCTGTCCCGGGATAACTTGGATTTTCAGGCTTTCGAAGATATCTTGGCTCTCCTTATCTACAGTTTGGTTCTCTTCCCAAATCCGGATTCCTTCGTGGATGTGAATGCGGTTAAGATATTCCTTTCTCGTAATCTCGTGCCTACTTTACTGGGTGATATCTTGCATGCCCTCTACACTCGTACTGTGCAAAGAAGAGGGACTCTCATGTGTTGCATGCCGCTGCTGTCAAGGTGGTTTATTTCGCACCTCCCCAAGTCTGTGTTAAAGAACGAAGAAGGTTTGGGATGGTCCTACAGAATAATGTCACTTGCCCATACAGACATTTTTTGGAGTTCCAAGGCTATGGAAAGCACTACTGTCATTGATCGTTGTGGAGGGATACCCTAATGTCCCGTTGCTTGGAATCAGAGGGGGTATAACCTACAACCCTTGTCTAGCTTTGGGGCAATTTGGTCGTGCTCGGAGAGATGGTCCTCATGAGCTACTTCTTACAGATATTGCCTTTGACTACAAGGAGGATGTAGTCGAGCACCGTCGGAGGTTTATACGAGCTTGGGGCATGGTGAACAGATCTTATCCCCAAGATCTAGGACCAATGACTTCTCTCCCTATGCAGCCCTATCTCCAGTGGGTCCGAGCTCGAGCCCAGAAGCTTGGGAGGCCTTATGAAGCTGTGTTGCCAGTGATTATGGATCCCACCAATAAATAGGGCATTCCTTACACAGTCCTTTATCCCTACATGCCCACTGATCTTGGGGTGTTGCAAAGATCCTGGATTCATCTTAAAGAGGAGAGGGATACCTACCGGGAAAAGTACCATGAGCAAGAAAGGAAGATCTTGAAGCTCACCAGGAAACTCGAGAATGAAAGAGAGATCAATGACTACATCAGCACAAAGGGGAAGCGTCCATGGGATTTTTGATTTTGCTTTTTTCTAGTTTAGATTTGTTTTCCATTTATTTCTTTGTAACGCCTCAAAGGCATTGTTGAACCTTGTTACCAGTTAATCTAATAAAGTTTGTTTATTTTTTGGTTTGCAAATTTAAATCTCCCAAAGTCTTTGAAATCATTACATACGCATCCCATTATCATGCACACCATTACAGGTACCATTACAGGTTTCTCATCTTCTTCGTTGTTTATTTCAGCAGAAATGTCTTCTAATCAAGCCATCAAAGATCTCCAGGCACAAAATGCCCAATTCCAACAAATGTTCTTAAGCTTGGCTAAAGGGCAAGAGGATTTGAAGACTCTAATTCTGAAAGAAAAGAAGAAGAAGAAGAGGGTTGGTGTTCTGAACATGGGTAGAAGATTCAGAGAAAGGATAAGACAATCAGCTGATCTGACCTCCTCGTACAAAGATGGGGAGAACCAAGAAAGGACAAAGGATCCTAGTCCGGCGGTTTCTGATAACGATACGGATTATGATGAAGAGCAATATCCTCCTATTGAGGATAGGTACAAACAACTAGAAGACCATTTGAGTGCTATAGAGATTCAGAAAATCCCTGGTTTGGATTTTGGAGAGATGGGATTGATATCGGGAGTGGTGATCCCTCATAAGTTCAAAGCTCCGGTTTTTGCTAAGTACGATGGAGTATCTTGTCCAAAACTCCATCTCCGCTTGTACGTCAGGAAAATCCAACCCCACACTACTGATAGAAATTTGTGGGTACATTTCTTTCAAGATAGTTTGTCAGGAACTCAGCTTGAGTGGTTTTATCAGTTGGAAGGAGCCAATGTCCGAAACTGGGAAGACCTTGCTGCTGCCTTTTACAGACAATATCAGTATAATGTCGACCTTGCTCCCACTTGTACTCAGCTTCAGGGTATGTTTATGGGTGCAAGTGAAGGTTTTAAGGACTATGCTCAAAAGTGGAGAGACTTGGCTGGAAGAGTCCAACCCCCTTTGTCTGACAGGGAGTTGGTTGATATGTTTCTGGGGACGCTATCTGGTTCATTTTTCAATCATCTGATCGGCATTTCATCATCTGGGTTTACTGAGTTAATTTTGACGAGAGAGAGAGAGAGTAGAAGCTGGTATCCAAAGTGGTAAGATACAGAAGGATACTTCATCAAGTTCGGTAAAGAAGCCTTTCACCGGTAAGAAGGAAGCTAGTGCAGTCTATGGCCCAAGGAGCCAAGGAAGACCTGAACACCGTCAAGCAGTAAATGCGGTAGTGATATCAAGACCCACAGTTGCTCCATAATGCAACAATCAACAGAGGGTGGAAAGACCACAGAGGCAGTACACTCGGCTCAATATGACCTTGCCTCAAATTCTACCACAACTATTAAAGACTAATCTGGTAACTCTGAGGGAAGCCCCGAAGAACCCCAACACCACTTCTCCTCAATATAACCTGAATGCCCGCTGCACCTATCACTCTGAAAGTCCAGGTCATGATACAAACAACTGTTGGGCCTTGAAAAATAAGGTGCAAGATTTGATTGAAGCCAAAGAGATTGAGTTTGACGCTCCAGAGAAGCCTAACATCATAACTGCACCCATGCCCAAGCATGACTCGGGAATCAATGCTATTGAAATTGTCTCCGCCATGAAAGATGCTGATGATGAGAACCCGGATATTGACGGCTGGATCTACCCAATAACCAATGATGAATTGAACAACTGGACGGCGAAGGACTTCAAACCTGTTTCTTTTATTCCACAGTAATTGACTTTTGTTTTAAAATTTCTAATGGACAGTTTAAAAATTTATGGCCCAGTGCCTTGCCCGAGGCACCTTGGCTTTGCTCGTGAGGGCTTATTATTTATCATTTTCATATATCATCAATAAAACATTGGACATTTCTTGCATTACAAATTTTGCGCTCCTTGTTTTTCTTTTCTGTCTCTCACTTTATCAAAACAACTATTCTCTTACACACACTCACGTATCATAATGCAGATCCATGTCCACTCTGGATCTCATTGATAACAATTCTGCTACTTCCAGTTATGACTTTGAAAATCTGATTAACCAAGCCGAAGACGAAGGTGAGGATGATTGTGAGGTGCCCGGAGAACTTGCTAGACTGTTACAGCAGGAAGAGAGGGCCATACAGCCTCATGAAGAGCCAGTCGAATCAGTGAATTTGGGCACAGAGGAAGACAAGAAAGAGGTCAAGATAGGTGCGAATCTGGAGCCTAGTGTAAAACAATGGTTGATACAGATGCTACACGACTATGTTGAGATCTTCGCTTGGTCTTATGAAGATATGCCTGGTTTGGACATTGATATTATGGTTCACCGCCTACCAACCAAAGAAGACTGTCCTCCGGTAAAGCAGAAGGTTTGTCGTATGCGCCCTGAAATGTCTGAGAAAATCAAAGCTGAGGTCATGAAGCATTTCGATGTGGGATTCTTAGCTGTTACCTCTTATCCGCAATGGGTTGCCAACGTTGTTTTGGTGCCTAAGAAAGATGGTAAGGTACGGATGTGTGTGGGCTATATAGATCTGAATAGAGCGAGCCCCAAAGATGACTTCCCACTTCCTCACATCGATGTTCTGGTCGACAACACTGCACAACATAAGATCTTCTCCTTTATGGATGGTTTTTCTGGTTACAATCAGATCAAGATGGCTCCCTAGGACATGGAGAAGACATCCTCCGTTACGCAGTGGGGCACCTTTTGCTACAAGGTGATGCCTTTCGGGTTGAAGAATGTCGGGGCAACTTATCAGCGCGCCATGATCGCTTTGTTCCACGACATTATTCACCATGAGATTGAGGTTTATGTTGATGACATGATAGCAAGGTCCCAGACGGAGGAAGAGCACCTTGACCATCTCCAGAAACTGTTCGACAGGTTAAAGATGTACAAGCTGAGCTTGAACCCGAACAAATGCACCTTCGGAGTAAGGTCTGGTAAGCTGCTAGGTTTCATAGTCAGTGATAAGGGTATTCAAGTGGACCCTGCCAAGGTAAAAGCCATACAAGATATGTCGGATCCCCGCACAGAAAAAGAAGTTAGAGGCTTTTTGGGACGTCTGAACTATATCGCTCGATTCTTTTCACATCTGACTGCTACTTATGAGCCAATCTTCAAGCTGCTGAAGAAAGATCAAGTGGTAAAGTGGAATGAGGAATGTCAGACCGCTTTTGAAAGAATCAAGGAATATCTCCAGGAACCGCCAATTCTGATGCCTCCAGTTGAAGGGAGACCTTTGATCTTATACTTGACAGTACTGGATAATTCAATGTGGTGTGTGATGGGGCAGCATGACGAGTCTGGCCGAAAAGAGCATGCTATTTACTACCTTAGCAAAAAGTTTACTGACTGTGAGACCTGATACTCACTGCTCGAGAAAACTTGCTGCGCTTTGGCATGGGCTGCTCACCGGCTGAGACAGTATATGCTGACTCACACCACCTTATTGATATCAAAGATGGATCCAATCAAGTATATCTTCGAAAAGCTTGCCTTGTCCGGAAGAATAGCAAGATGGAAGATGATCTTAACTGAGTATGATATCCAATACAAAACCCAAAAAGCAATCAAGGGGAGTGTATTGGCGGATCATTTGGCGCATCAGGCCGTGGATGACTACCAATCCATGAATTTCGAGTTCCCGGATGAGAACATCATGTTGGTAACCGACAGTGAGAAACCTGGACCAGATGAAGGACCTGAGGAAGGATCCTGATGGTCTATGTATTTTGATGGAGCCTCTAACGTGTTAGGTAATGGCATCGGTGCTGTGATTATATCTCCCGAGGGCTATCATACTCCATTCACCGCTCGATTATGTTTTAACTGCACCAACAATATGGCGGAGTATGAAGCATGTATCCTGGGTATTCGAGCTGCTATCGACCTGAGGATTAAGTTCTTGAGTGTATTCGTAGATTCTGCTCTAGTGATCAGCCAGATCAAAGGCGAGTGGGATACGAAGCACCCAAATCTTATTCCTTACAAAGAATACGTGCTTACACTTCTTCCGCACTTTGAGGAGATAACCTTTGAACATTTCCCGAGAGAGGAGAACCAATTAGCGGACGCGCTAGCTACCATGTCTTCTATGTTCAAAGTCAGGTGGGACAATGAAGCTCCCTGGATTACCATCGAGAGGTTGGACATGCCTGCACATTGCTGTGACATTGAGACTGAAGAGGTAGCAGATAAACCCTGGTTCCACGAGGTACAGAGGTATCTTGAGGCTCAAGAATACACCGAGGGTGCATCTGTTAATGATAAAAAGTTTCTGAGAAGGTTCGTTGTAAACTTCTTCATCAGCAATGGCATTCTCTACAAGCGTAACCATGATTCAACCTTACTATGATGTGTGGACAAAAGCGAGGCAGAAAGAATCATGGCAGAGTTACATGAAGGTACCTTTGGAACTCATTCCAGTGGACATACCATGGCAAAGAAAATCCTACGGGCAGGATATTATTGGTCCACTATGGAAGCCGACTATTATCAGCATTCTCGAACCTGTCATAAGTGCCAAGTCTATGCTGATAAAGTGCATGCACCTCCAGTTCCTCTTAATGTTTTGACAGCTCCTTAGCCTTTTGCAATGTGGGGCATCAACATGATTGGCGAGATCAGACCTACTGCGTCCAACGGGCATCGTTTCATTCTGGTAGCCATTGATTATTTTACGAAGTGGGTTGAGGCAGCTTCCTTTGCTACAGTAACCAAGAACATCGTGGCACGGTTTATTCGACACAATCTGATCTGTCGATACGGTATACCAGAGAGGATCATTACGGACAATGGTACAAATCTCAACAATACAATGATCACTTAGCTCTACAAATAGTTCAAGATACAGCATCACAACTCTTCTCCCTACCGGACGAAGATGAATGGGGCTGTTGAAGCAGCTAAAAATAACATCAAGAAGATTGTGCAGAAGATGACGGTGACATATAAAGACTGGCATGAGATGTTACCATTCGCTCTTCATGGGTACCTCACCTCAGCACAGATGTCGACAGGGGCAACACCTTATTCTCTGGTGTATGGCATGGAGGCGGTCCTGCCCATCGAAGTCCAGATACCCTCTCTCCGGATCATGAATGATGCGGGTTTGAGCGAGGACAATTGGATCCAGACCCGGCTTGATCAGCTGAACTTAATCGATGAAAAGAGACTTACAGCTATTTGTCATGGCCAGACGTATCAAAAGCGAATGATCAAGGCTTTTAACGAGAAAGTCATACGCCAAGAATATCAAGTCGGGGATCTGGTAATCAAACGCATCATACTACCACAAGGTGATCCCAGGGGAAAATGGACCCCTACGTACGAAGGGAAATTTGTGGTTAAGAACATTTTCTCAGGAGGAGCTATGATCCTAACCACCATGGATGGTGACGACCTTCCTCACCCCGTCAATGCAGACATAGTGAAAAGATAATACGCATAATCAAAGTCCCGCTAGGTTGACACACCTAGGAAAAAATAAGGGCTTCCCGGCGAACCAAAATGGTTCGGGCAAAAGTAAGGGACGGAAATGAAAAAACTGTACACCCGACAAGTCTAAAACCTGAAAAGGCGGCTTGGGCAAAAAAGGGTATCCCGGTGGATTGAAAACCCGAAAGGGCGGTCCAGAAAAAAATTAGGGATTGAAGCGTAACACTATGTCTCATTGGATCATCTTGCAACCAGACTTCGGTATCGACTATCAAGCTCGGACGACGCCAATCAATCTGATCTACCTTCGACCAAGTAGCAAAGTGATGAGACGCTCGAAGATGTAAAGGCAATAGCAGAGTTAGGACCTAGTGGGATTGTTTCACATAGCTGTTTTTCTTTCTTTTACACAAATTTTATAATTTCTATCTTTCGGCGACATTCTCTTACTAGGACGTCAGCCTCTTGTACAAAAACGCCTATTACAGGCCAGCTTCAAAATCGATACAATTCATTTTCACAAGAAATTTCAACTTGTTTTTCTTTTTCTGTTTTGTTTTGCAAAAACGTCCAATGATTCATTTTTGATATATGCATTTGAAAATGATTGCTGCTCACAAATGTTTACATACGAAACAAAAGACGATTACTCGTAATTCCAGGAACAGGGGCAAACAAGAAGTGTCTGAACCTTACAGTTGCTCTACCCACCAGGTAAAGGGATAGAGCCAACTTGAGAATACAACTAAAGGTACATACACTCCCCGCAGAGTAGGAAGTATCCAAAGACAATGGTGTTAGCTCTCCCCAGCCGAGGTTCACAATCACGAGTAAGTCGGCAAAACTCTCCCCAAGCAGAGTTTTATCTATCACCAGTAAGAGAAGTTCATCCCCAACTGAGTTTATTTCTCCAAATCAGTAGATTGTCTGATAGAGTATCTCTCTTCCCCACAAGGTCATTCCCCTACAGGGTTATTCTCAAGAAGAGTCTCTCCCGGCAGAACATTCTCAAGCAGAACAGACACAAGTCTCCAGCTCATCATCGTCGGTCATTATCCCCAGCGAGAACGAAGAACTCAACTCTTTGTACTCTCCAACAGCAGTCCAGGATCTATTCTCCCCAGCTAGAGAATATCACAATGGAATTACACATCCATACATCGTAGCATACTCATATGCATCATACAGCACAATCTCATTTATTTTGAGAACATCATTACTCAAAACATTTCATGCATCATAACATTACATACGACTAACTCTTTACCTTTCAGGGAAAGATGCAATCAAGTTCTGTCAAGAATTTTCTGGTTCAGTCAAATTGATACTAAGATTTCTATTCCAATTCAAGCTACGAAGCCCGGATTCGACCGGATAATATCTTGATTTCTCCAAAACACCATGAAGCCTGGAATCGACCAGATAGTGGTATATCTTAAGTTCAAGCTATGAAGCCCAGATTCGACTGGATAATATCTTGATTTCTCCAAAACACCATGAAGCCTGGAATCGACTAGATAGTGGTATATCTTAAATTCAAGCTATGAAGCTTGGATTCGACCGGATAATATCTTGATTTCTCCAAAATACTACGAAGCCTGGAATCGACCAGATAGTGGTATATCTTTAATTTAAGCTATGAAGCCCGGAAATCGTCCGAAAAATAGCTTAACCCTCAGCAAGTTATTGTGATGCCTAAAGATCGACCAGATAGCAATACAAGACATCATGAAGCCTGGAATCGACCAGATAATGGTATAAGACACAGTGAAGCCTGTATCACGACCAAATAGCGACAAAGGATACTGAAGCCTGGGACACGAACAGATAACAGTATAAGGTACTGCGAAGCTTGGAATTCGACCAAATAGCAGTTTACCCGGCCAATTACTATGAAGGCCAGAAATCGACCAGATATTAGTAAGCCTTAAATTCAAGTTGAAGCCCGGATGCGACCAGATAACAACTTAGTTCCTTCTGAAGCCTGGAGCACGACCAGATAAGAATTGAGAAATTGCAAAGCCTGGAGAACGAACAGATAGCAAGTTTAATCTCATCCCCCCAGTAAGTCGCTGTGAAGCCTGGAGCACGACCAGATAGCATTCGGTCTTATTTTCCTCAACAAATCACTGTGAAGCCTGGAGCACGACCAGATAGCAGTTCATTTTCACCTCCTAAACTAAGAGATGGTTCCCCAATAAAGTAACGGACAACTGAAGTTCCTAAAACTCTATTTCTCTCAAGACAGAGATCAGCATTCCCCAGCGTAGTCCTCCTCAGCAACAGGTGTACGGGCTCTCGCAAAGGAATCTCTTATGCGATCGACACTTCTTCTGGTGGAATCTTTAAGCCCATCTCCCTACATCAACCTCCAAATGGCATCTATAAGCCCATTCCCGATATCGCAAGACCAGTACCACTTCATGCGAGTGCAAATTTTTGGGCACTCTAGTGTTCAATCATCTTCCACCTTCGGATCACGAAAGGCAGACAAGCCAATCTACATCCTCAGGCTTAAGAAGATTGAACAGGGGCAGCTGTTGTACCCCAAAATTTTCCCTCCCATATTTCTCAATACATGTCAAGTGAGGTCCTCAAATTGCTCAAGGAAGTCCAAGGGCTGACCAGACAAACTCTCTCCTAAGGCAGTCAACCTCAAATTAGGGTTTCAGTTTGCACCAAGATGCTTGAGTCCAAAGTATCCCAAATACTCACCATTTTCCTAATATGTTCTCAAGATCATCCATGTCAAGTTTCAAGCCTTACAGAGGATGTTTGCTCAGTCAATTGCTCAAAAGGTCTGAAAATCCACTATGTTAGGGCAAAGGTCAACTGTGGCCCACATACAGTCAAACTTCAAGATTTTTGGTCAACATTCTCATTTTGAAGTATTATTCATCATTTGATCAAGGTTTGATCATGATTCCTTAAGGATTTCTCACAATTCATCAAAACCCAAAAGTTGCTAAATTAGGGTTTTGTAGGAAAAATCAACTCAACTTTGACCAAGCATAACTTTCTCATACTTCATCAAAAATGACCCATCCAAAGCTCATTTTGTACAGGATGTAATTCCTTACAATCCATCTTAAGCTCCCAAGTTCAAAATATGCACTCACAAGAAGATATAAATTTGGACATTATAGGTCATTTTGAAAAGTCAACAAAAACACCTTTTGGGTCAAAGCTTCATACATGAACATGGAAGACTCAATTGAGATGAGATCAAAAGGGTTTCTTAGAGGACATCTTAATATTTCTAAAAAGTCCAAGAACACCTCTCTAGGGTCAAAATTGAGAGAGTTATGCATTGGCAAAGTTGACCCTTTTTGCAAAATTGCCAAAAGTCAAAAGTGGCCAAAATTGCATTTTTTGTCAAATTGGCCCAACTTTTTATGCTTGGACTGAGTTTGTAATGTGACCCACGACCCATGAGCCTTTCCACTTGTCATTCTTTTATTTTTGTCATTTATTTTGATTTTATTTCATTTAAATCAAATAAAATCATGAAAATATCAAAAACTAATCAAAGCTTAAGATTTTGTGCATGTTTAGGTCTATTATACAGCTGGAGATGTAATCAAATCATGCAAGCTTCAAATGTACACAAAAAGATTGGATTTTCTTGATTTGGAAAGATTTGCACAAAGGATCAAATCATGAATCAATGATCATAATTGGAGAAGATGTGAAACAAGTTTCCAACCCTAATTCATTCCAGGGTACATAAGGAACATTTGCAGATCAAAAAGAAAGGGATTGGAGGCGTGCCAAAGAGAAAGCAAAGTTGCAAAAATTCAAGAAAAGTTGTAAATTGATTTTCAGGATTCAGGCTATCTCAAGCCATTCTAAGCATCTCTATCACTTGCTGGATATCCCTGGATCACATTGCAACCATTAGCAAGCTTCCTAACATCCAGAATTACATTGTAAGTACCCCACGGTTTTCACATTTTCTTGAAATTGAATACAATAATTCTAGCATATTTAGCATGATTCGTTGACATATTCTTAATCCTTGAGTCATTTGAAAACTAATGGTTACATTTAGTTTCGTTTTTGTTGATTGTACATCAAGATGCCATAGTTAGGGTTCTTGCTTCGTTTTTAGGGTTTTTCTGTACAGGGACAATTGGCCATGGATAGTGGTACCATGATGCTCGTGAGGTTGCAACGAGTTGATTGGTACCACTGGTTATGATTTATCATACAGGGACAAGATTTTGGAGTAGGCAAGGGTTGTACCTACACCCAGGTGACCGTAGGTAAAAGTCAAAGAACTTTTAGCAACGGTGGAAGGAAGAAGAAGGGTAACGTGGAACTCCATGACTCGTCTATTCAAATTTCGCGCGTTTTCAGGATTTGCTTTTTGTGTTTATCATATTATATTTCTTTGTTATTATTCATACAACTAACAAAGTTGGCTCAGCTGGTAAGCGCGCGGGGCGAAAATGCCAAAGGGCCTGGGTTCGATCCCCAGGTCCCAACTTTGTTTCATGTTATTTTTTCTAACATATTCAGGCGCACTAGCATCCAATGAGCCTACCATACGCCCTCAGCATCCAACCATTCCACCCATCAACACTCCAGATCCAAGGGACATCTCTGAAGGACCACCATGGGCATGAGCCAAGCGCATGCATGGGATCTGGCAAAGTCAAACAGGCCAAGGATTATTGGGCCCAGAAACTGCAATTGGCACCCCTTTTTTTGCTGAAAACATCAGGCCCATTCTTATTCATTCTTTTTTTATTTTCTTAATTTAATTAGTTTAGTTGTTTTCTAACACAAATAAATAATTTCTTTTTTTCATAAAAAAATCATAAAATCAATTTCACAAATTTAGAATTAGGTTTTATTTTATTTTATCAACTTTAATTTAACATTAGTCTAATTTAATTTAGGATTAATTCTAACTTTTTCATATATTTAAAATCAATTAGAAAAATTAGGGTTAACATGCGATTTAACTTTTGTTTCTTTTCTCAATAAAACAAAAATACAAAAATAGGTCGATTTAATTATGTTTCTTAAATTTAAATTAATTAGTAATTAGGTTTTTATTTATTCAATTAAAATCTTATTTTCTCAAAACAATAAAAAACAACCAGAAAAAATGATTTTTCTTTTTAAGTTTTAATTAGGTTTAAATGGGGTCAAAACCTTAATTCCTTTTCATTTAATTCATCGCGCTTTTTATTTTATTATTTTTGCAATATTAATGTAACTGCTCACAGTATGTAATAGTTTAATTATGATTTTCTTTTATTTATCATTTTACGAGTTTTTTGGCTATGTAATTAATCCTTACCCCGAAGCCTTATAATAGCGTAGTTTTTATTTCTCGCATTTTAATTCTCGCAAATATTAACTGCTAGATGTATGATAATAGGATTGTATGACAAGACTGCATGTTAATTTAAAATGGCTAGCAAACCCTAATGTGCAAAGATAATAACTGAAATCAAATCATTCGCACATGCGCACTCTTACTCTCACTTCGGTTGCCTTCGGTAAACGATCATTAAGTATAGGGTATTTTAGTGGTTGCCCTCCTGTCTAAACAAAGATCAAATGTCCCGTTCGGAAATGTTGCCTCGGAAACGTCGCCTCGGAAATGTTGCCTCGAATATGATCTTAAGACATTAGGGTTATTGCTAAGACGTCCTAACCATGCTTTAGTGATCGTACGTCCCTTTTGAATTGACCTTTACAACTCCAACGATGGTGCTTCCTATTTCTCAGTAGTAGGATAGCATTGTCCAAAGGAAACAAGAAAAGAAACAATCCTTTTTCGAGTAGGTAGATGCTAGTAGATACTTGCTCAAAATCAAACTTTTTCACACTTAAACTTTTTTTTAAACAAAGTTTTCAAAAACACTTCGTAACACTCTTGAGGACTGATACAAGGGTTAAAACAAAGTAAAACAAACTTTTCAAAACAAACACACACAAGCAATTTAAAAAGATGAGAAGGTATCTAAGAGCCCGTGGAAAACCACGGATAGAAAGGGTGCTAATACCTTCCTTTCTATAATCTACCCCCCCGTACTCAAAATCTCGAAAAAGGAATTTTTCTGTGCTTTTTTTCCTTTCCATTTGGATAAAATAAAAGTCGGTGACGACTCTTGCTTACCGCGACATTTTGCAAACACAAGCGCAAAACGCAAACCAGCATTTTCCAAAACAGTCAGTTCTGCCACCGTATCACACCTGGAAAAGATTTCAATACTCTCATTATTGATAAATTCAGAGGCACATCGAGAATCTCTGATGAAAATTATAAGTTCTGCACATGTTACAAAATAGATCACAGTAAACCAATTTGATGGAGACGTGGCCAATCTAACGTCACGAACACGCCTAGGTTTCAATGACTGTGAGTTACCTCCACAAGGTATACCTGACAAAAATGTGTTGCACATTTCAATCCAAATAAGAATAACTAGCTTATCTAGAGTGCTTATGGATATTGGTTCTTCCCTCAATGTACTACCAAAGGCCAGCTTGATGAAGCTAACAATGGATGGCATTATCATAAGACCAAGTTCTATGGTGGTTAAAGCTTTTGATGGTTCTCAAAGCACTGTGTTTGGAGAGGTGGATATCCTAGTAAATATCGTCCTGCATATGTTCTACATCACCTTTCATGTAATAGACATCCGTTATATACTTGTTTGCTCGAGCAACGTTGGATTCACGCTGCAGGAGCTGTCACCTCAACCCTACATCAAAAACTAAAGTTCCTCGTCGATGAAAAATTAGTGATAATTGATGGAGAAGAAGACATCTTCGTAAGCCATTTGGAGTCTTACAGATATATCAGTGTGAAAGAAGATTGTGTGGAGACGTCATTCTAAGTATTGGAAGTGGCTACAGTGGTTACGCTCCTAGTGGAGAAAGTCATAAAACTTGGAACCTCTATGGAATCGTGAAAATATTTTCAAACAGTTGTGGGGGATCAAAAGTCTAAAGGTTGGGGAAATCTTATGGAGATACTAGAGAATAAAGGTCGCTTTGGTTTGGGCTATCAATCGTCGAAGACTAATAAGAAAGGCGGAGGGAAATTTCCTCCCATCCAAGAAACCTTCATCACCAAAGGAGTAGAGCATGGTGGGAAAGTGTCAATGTTATCCAACAAGGGCAACAACAAAGGAGCATCTAACTTTATCCAAGAATGTGCTCCAGGAAAAGAATTCAAGAATTGGATAGTTGTGGAGATTCCAAATATCTTTTTCTTTCCAAAGTAATTTTTCTGTTTTTAAAAGAACCTATGTCCCGCCCGAGGCATAGGGGAAGCTAGTAAGGGCCCCCATTTATTATCAAACAGTATTTTCAATTAATAAAGTTATTGTTTTGTATTCAATTGAGATCCATGTCTTTCTCTTTTATTTTACTACCTTTTTTTCTCAAAATGGCAACACTATTTCTCCAAACAGACTTTCCAATTTCGCATTCTAAAAAGAACCAAAACATGATAAAGAGATGCAAAGTGCTTAGTCAATTTAAAAGTTCTTTTTGATTATTCCTAAGACCTATGATGCAGAGGAGTGCCACAAGACAAAGAAATGCAATTAATTTTATCATTGTGCCATCTTTCCCAATTTTTACATCATGCAAAACACTGTATATTGAAGTTGTACTCACACCTACCCCAGTTATCTGTGGAAAGCTACAAAAATATAACCAAGAAGTTGGTACAAAACTTCACGACCAACAGACACCGCAAGGTATCAACCACTGCCTTGTTTAATGTTCGACAGGGGCAGTCGGAATCCTCGTGAGAGTACTTGGCCAGATTCAATGAAGAAACCATCAAATTCTCGCACCCTAATCAGGAGTTGTTCATTGGAGCATTTAAGCACGATTAACGAGTTCAGTAATTTAATGAGTCCCTAGCTCAGAAACCGGCCTCCAACATGGAGGATATTATTAACAGAGCAGAATGTTACATAAAAGGAGAAGATAGTTACTGGGAGAAACACTCAAGAGACACTACTGAAAGGTCTAAAAGCAAGAAAGACGGGGCAGGGAGATGCCAAGAACCTTTCTGGTACGCTGCTTGGGAACACGCCCAGGAACGTCCTAGGGGAAGGGTCAGTCATAGACCAAATCGCAGACCCTTGGTTTCAAATGAAGATTTGACTATATTGAATACTCGGAGGGGCGATATAGTGTAGGAGGTTAACCACTTAAATCTGATCCCGCCAGCGCCATCTCATTCTAAGGGGGCTTACATCATGATGGGAAAAGATGTCGGAGCTTGGTGTAGTTATCACCGACTTCGAGGTCACCATACTAACGACTATCACCAGCTGAAGAAAGAGAATGAAGCGGTGATACAGAGGGTACATCTCTTGTCCTATGTGAAAGATAATAAGTCATAATTTGGGAAGAGAGACTCTCAAAGGGACGACTCGAGACCGGAACAGTCTTCTCATAAGAAAGAGAAGGGCCCTGAGGAAGTCCATGAAACAAAGTCAGCTCTCTATACTCTCAACACCATCGCTGGCGAAGCTGGAGGTTGGGAAACAAGTTCATCTAGGAAGAGGTATGCCCGGGCTATGATGAACGTGTCATAGGAATCAGCCGTCAGTCAAGAACGTGACCCAAATTCAGTGAGCTTATCCAAGCTTGATACTGTGGGAATTCTTGCCCACGAAAATGATCTGATGGTTATTAAAGTCCAGATCCGTGATTGGAGTGTGAAGAGGGTACTGGTGGACCCGAGAAGCTCATCATATGTTCTATATTGGGAAGCTTTTAAAGGAATGCAGTTTGATACAGCCGAGTTGTTTCCCTTCAACGACACCTACCAGGATACCTGCCAGTTCTAAATACCTTTGGGAGTGGTGGGAATACAAAAGCAATAAGAGTAAGATACCTCATTATTAATGTTGTCTCACCTTATAACATCATCATGGGAAGACCATCGTTCAACTCCCTGGAGGCTTCTCTATCCACCATGTACCTCACTGTGAAGTACCCATTGAGGGGCGGTCGGGTAGGGGTGATCAAAGGTGATCAGGGATTAGCACGAAATTGTTACAAGGATAGCTTAAATTTGAAGAATAAAGGATGATCTCAGAGTCAACATGGTTGACATTGATCCATGAGATGACTCACCGGAGGATGGCTTGTCTCCTCATGAAGAAACTAAAAAGCTCTGAATCGGGAACATACCCTCTGAGATAACCTATATTGGAACCTGCCTTTCTCCAGAATAAGAAAATGAGATTACAACAATATTAAGAGATAATATTGACTTATTTTCCTGCAAGTCGTCAGATATACCAGGGATAAACCCCAATTTCTTGTGTCATCACTTGGCTCTGAACCCAGATACTAAACTAATTTCTCAAAGGAAACGTAAAGGTGGTGATGAGGAGAGGAAAGTTGTTAGAGAGGAGGTCGGGAAATTACTAGATGCTGGTTTCATTAAGGAAATCAAGTACCTGACCTGGTTGTCTAACGTGGTAATGGTAAAAAAAGAAGAACGAAAAAATAGCGGATGTGTGTTGATTTCACATATCTCAAAAAAGCATGCCCCTAAGATCCTTAGCCTCTGCCTCAAATAGACAGACTCATTGATGAAACCTCTAGGTGCCACTTACTCAAATTTATGGACACTTACTTCGGGTACAATCAGATTTGCATGAGCCCGATTGACGCTCCAAAAACAGCTTTCATGGCGGATAGAAGAAATTACTACTATGAGGTAATGCCTTTTGGCCTCAAGAATGCAAGGGCTACTTATCAAAGGTTGATGTACAGGGTATTCGCTACCCAAATCGGAAGAAACCTTGAAGTTTATGTGGATGACATGATGGTAAAAACCACCTCAGAGAAACGACATATTATGAATCTCACAGAGACTTTCTCATCAATAAGGAGTCACAACATGAGCTTGAACCCGGATAAGTGTATCTTCAGGGTGCAAGCCAAAAAATCCTTGGAGTTTATGCTCACAAACAGGGGGATTTAAGCTAATCCAGACAAGTTCCAAGAAATTATAGACATGTCAAGCCCATCTTCAAAGAAAGAAGTTCAATAACTAATAGGGAGGCTAGCTTCCGTTTCTCAGTTTTTGTCTTATGCAGGTAATAAGACTATTCATTTCTTTGCAACTCTCAGAAAGTATGAGGAGTTTGAGTGGAAAACTGCATGCGAAGAAGCTTTCCAAGGAGTGAAGCGTTTTTTATCTTCTCCTCATATCCTGGTGAGACCTAAAGAGAACACGTCATTAATCTTGTACCTGGTCGTATCTGACAAGGCCATAAGTTTCATCCTCGTATAAGAGGAGGAAGACGGGGAGAGACCGATATATTTTTTTAGCAAGGTTCTAAAAGGAGCCGAGTTGCGATACCAGAAGATTGAAAGATTTGAGTTAGTGTTGGTGGTAATAGCAAGAAATTAGAGGCATTACTTCCAGAGTCACCCCATAACCGTGAGGACTAACTACCCAATAAAATAGATATTGGAGAAGCCAAACTTAGTCGGAAGGATGGTTACATGGGTCATGGAGCTATCAGAGTATTACATTGAGTTCACTTCAAAGATGAACATCAAATCACAGGTATTAACAGACTTTCTGGTTGAATTAAGTGCACCATCGCCAGAGGAATGCCTGTCCAGATGGATCCTTCATGTGGATGGATCATTAAACCTAAAAGGAAGTGGAGTCGGGATCATCCTTGAAGGGCTAGGGGAGCTCATACTAGAATACTCTTTATGTTTCAATTTCTAAGCTAGTAATAATCAGGCGGAGTATGAGGCTCTGATAGCAGGGATGAGGTTGGTCAAAGAGGTTGGAGTAACTCATATAGCGGTCAGAATGGACTCATAACTTGTATCCGGGTAGGTAACAGGTGAATGTCAGACTAAGGACCATGCATTGCTGAATTATTTACAAATAGCATTGGGGTTATCCAAAGCTTTATCTGAGTTCGAGATCAAACACATACCAAGAGATGAAAATGCACGAGCTGATGTGTTAGCCCGACTCTCCAGCACTAAGGGGTCGGGGCTGAATAAAATTGTGATACAAGAGATCCTAGAAAAACCGAGTATCGAGCAGGAGGAAACTATGGAAATTGAAGATCTAACCAGTTGGATGGTTCAAATAATATGATACTTAACACAAGGAGTTCTACCTGGAGGAAATCAATAAAGTGAAACGGATAAGAAGAATATATGCACGCTATATTATAGTAGCTGACAAGTTATACAAGATGGGAAAGTCAACACCCATGTTGAGATGCGTGTCAGAAAGTGAAGTTAAATTGATAATCAGGGAAGTCCATGAGGGAGCATGCGGAAGCCACACCAGAGGAAGGGCCCTGTCAGGAAAAATCCTCATAGTCGTGTACTATTGGCCTCACATGTTATAAGATTGCACAGACTTTGTGAACAAATGTGAGAAATGTCAGGTACATGCACCCTTCATACACTCCTCGACCGAGTTGTTGCACTCTATCTTTTCACCATGGATATTATATCAGCGGGGACCAGACATATTGGTTCCATTCCCTACTACTCTGGGTCATCTTAAGTTCTTAATAGTTGAAGTTGACTACTTCATAAAGTGGGTGGAAGCAGAAGTCGTAGTCTGCATCACGATCGAGAGGGAACAACGATTTTACTAGAAGAATATCATATGCAGGTTTGGTTTACCAAGAGTCATTGTCTTTGACAATGGAACTTAACTTGCAAGTTCTTCTGTGATAGAATTCTACAAAGACTTAGGCATCTAGAACAGGTTTACATCGGTGGAGCATCCTTAGGAAAATGGGCAGGTTGAAGTAGCAAACAAGATTGTCCTAGTTGGGATGAAAAAGAAACTGGATGAAGCCAAAGGCATGTGGACCGAGTACTTGCATGAAACTCTATGGTCATATCACATAACACTGCATTTAACTACCCAGGAAACCCCTTTCTGAATGGTCTATGACTCTAATGCAATGATACCCGTAGAGATCAACACTCCAACATGGAGGCGAGAACACTTCAGCGAAGATGTCAATAGGGAAGACTTGGGAAACCCGGCTGACTTACTTGATAAGGTTAGGGAATCGCCCAGATCTGGGAATTTGCAGCTAAAGATAGACTAGTCAAGAGGTCTAATATGAAGGTGAGACAATGGGGATTTCAAAGAAGCAACCTGGTTCTCAAACGAATCACTGACCCAAAGAATAAGGGGAAGTTGTCTCCCAATTGGGAGGGACCATTCCGCGTCCTTCAGAAGCTGAATAATGGGGCTTACAAGCTCGAAACTTTGGATGGTGTAGAAGTACCTAGGACTTGGAATATATCTAATCTTAGGACTTACTTCATTTAAAGTTTTGTAATGCAAAAATAAGGGATGCACTTTTTTCCCCTACAAGGGCAGGGGTTTTTAATGAGGCACCCAAATTTGAAAAATCTTTGTAACACTCTGATAATGTAAAAACACACTTCAAACCTCTGGCATGAATATGAGGTCAACCTTGCCTTTGACAAAGGAGCTCCGTACCTATTCATGTCAACATCGTCTCTAGAAAAAAGGGCTCTGAACCATAAATGAGGTCAACCTCGCCTTTAAAAAAGGGGCTCTGCACCTATTCAGGTTAACCTCGTCTTTGGAAAAAGGGGCTCTAAACCATAAATGAGGTAAACCTCGCCTTCAACAAAGGGGCTCTGCACCTATTCAGGTCAACCTCGTCTTTGGAAAAAGGGGCTCTGAACCATAAACGAGGTCAACTTTTCCTTTGAAATAGAGGCTCTGTACCTAACGAGGCCAACCTCATCTGGAAAAAGGGCTCTTAACCATAAATAAGGTCAACATCGCCTTTGAAAAAGGTGCACTAACCTATTTAGGTCAACCTCGTCTCTGGAAAAAGGGTCTCTAAACCATAAACGAGATTAACCTCGCCTTTGACAAAGGGGCTCTGCACCTATTCAGATCAACCTCGTCTCTGGAAAAAGGGAATATGAACCATAAACAATGTCAACCTCGCCTTTGACAAAGGGGCTCTGCACTTATTCAGGTCAATCTCATCTTTGGAAAAAAGGGCTCTGAACCATAAACGAGGTCAAGCTCTCCTTTGATAAAGGGGCTCTTCACCTACTTAGGTCAACCTCGTCTTTGGAAAAAGGGGCTCTGAACCATAAATAAGGTCAACCTCTCCTTTGACAAATGGGATCAGGACATATTCAGGTTAACCTTGGCTTTTGTAAAAGGGGATCTGAATCATAAATGAGGTCAACCTCGCCTTTGATAAATGGGAAATGCATCTATTCAGGTCAACCTCGTCTCTAGAAAAAAGGGGCTCTGAACCATAAATGAGGTCAACCTCGCCTTTGACAAATGGGATATGCACCTATTTAGGTCAACCTCGTCTCTTGCAAAAGGGGCTCTAAACCATAAACGAGGTCAACCTCGCCTTTGATAAATGGGTAATGCATCTATTCAGGTCAACCTCAACTCTGGAAAAAGGGGCTCTGGACCATAAACGAGGTCAACCTCGCCTTTGACAAATAGGTTCTACACCTATTCAGGTTAACGTCATCTTTGGAAAAAGGGACTATGTTCGTCTATATAACCCTACCATAAGAGCCAGGGGCTTATCAAGTGACTAAAAACTTGATAAGGCATACACCTGAAAATGTTCGTGATCAGTAACTAAGATCGTAATTAAAGATAACAAAAATTCCACAGGAAAAAAGGGCATAATTGCATTCCAGAAGCCTTCAAATGTGTACGGGTTGACACCCTTAGTCTTTAAACACGAATAGCTACCAGCCCATAGTGGCTTAAGGTTCAGCTCGGAACATACTAACAAACCACTTGAGAGATAAGGAAATTGATAAAACGAATACTCTTCTGGGGCTCTTAAAATCCAGAAGCACTAAAGGTTCCAGGTATTGAAAAATCAGAGCAATCCAATCACCTCATGATCAGTCACTTAAAGCCCTATGGACTTCGTACCCGAGGGGATATAATACATGGATTATATCATCAAATTGCTATGATTAAAAGCAGAAAAATATATTAAAATAGATTAACGAAATCATGCAATATCAACGTAAAGCTACAAAGGGCAAAGGAGTTGTTCAAAACATAGTTCCCGAAGGCAAATAGTTATTACATGAAGGGGGGACGAGACCACACTCCCCAAAAAACAAAACAAAAATTACATAAGTGCATCCTTATCGGATGACTAAAAGAACTAAATGGAACTAAGTATCCAACTTCTCTTGATGATCGTCATTGTTATTGTTCTCCATACCAGAAGGATTATCATGGTCTGGTGGAGGAGTTTGAGGCTTCTCCCTGTCCTCAAGGTCAACAAGACGACCATCCTTCACCACCTTGAAATAGTCCATCTCAGACAAGTTCAGACCCGAGTAAAGGAATAATGCCTGATCTTTAGCTCGATCAAAGGCATGGTCAACAGGGGAGAGGATATCCATCAGGGACTTCTTGAGAGCCTCTTTGAGCTCATCATTTGTAGTCTTTGCAGACTTGAGCTTGTTAGTGAGCTAAGTAAGGGATTTCCTACTCTTCTCCTCTAAAGTCTCCCTTCGATTCTTCTCTTCTGAAAGGCTCTTCTCCAAAGCAGTTATCTTGTCAGATTTAACCTTCTGGTCACTCTTCTAGCCGATAATCTCCTTCTGAAGCTTCAACTTATTTTGTTCATAGTCATCGCTAGATTCAAACAAACCCTTTGACAAAATGGCACACCTCATGAGGTCGGAGCTGATGTTCTGAAACATTTTCTGGCGTCCTATGGACTTCACCTTCTAAACATACTCATCCATTTTGAGGTGATCATAGAAGAACTCGACCTCGTCAAAGCTGTTTGACCAAAACTTAAACTCCCCAGCTGGGTTAGAAACACCCTCCCTAGAGTCTTTCATTAACGAGGTGATTTCTATATCAACTCGGCAAACACCACTACTCATCAAAGTCTTCAGTTTCTTAGGAGTGCCCTGAGGAACCTCTTCAAGAATTGAGGGAATTGAAGGTTGGAGCTCGATTGAGCCTGAGGCCACCTTGGAACCTGTCATCTTCTTCCTTTTTAAAAGTCAAGTTTCGAGGCCGGCAAGGTCAGGTTTGGATGGGGTGGCTCCTCCGACGCCCTTCCTTGTAGCACAAGTTTCCAGCATTAACTTTTTTTGTTCGGTGATACTGGGATCGGTCATCCTCTTTGCAAAAAAAAGACGAGAAATAATTAGGCACTTAACAATATGAAGCTTATGGTATGTCCATTAAAGGAATAAATTCAAGATATTTACCAAGGAAAGCTGGAATTTATTTATCACTCAGAGGCATCAACTCCTCCACCCTCATCATTCGAAAGGAGTCAAGGACTTCCAAGTTTGGATTTCTAGCTCACTTAATTTCTCAAAAGAGAAACCGAAAATCGAAAAGGGGTCCCGGGTCCAATAGTGAGGGAAGCGGGGTGACCGGGGCCAGCAACACTTGTGGGCACCGCGGCCCACACTTAACCCGAACGAAGCGGTATTTAAACCCTTTGTAGTTGCTGGTATAAATTTGGAGAAAACTCTTCTAAGAGATTCCCATAATTTGAACCCAAATGTGCTTCTCAACTCCCTTCACCTTGAAGAATGAAAATAACAAGCCCACAATATGGATAATGCTCAAAGCCTCACAAACTCTTTCAAATGCCCTTATGAAGCCCCAACTGTTAGGTCAGAGTTGAGAAGGCACTACATTCATAACATTCAGAATCTGAGAAAGGGATGCAAACTTGAAAATCTTCCAACACTCCCGAATAGAAATAAAAGAACTCCTCCTTGGAACTTTCAGGGTGGAGAATGCACACTCATTCTCTAAGATTGCAAGCCTCCAAGATAACGTCGTCCTCGTTCCCGGTGGAGGAGATGTTCTTCAGAGAGCGGAGTTTTCCTATCTCCATTGCATCAAAAAGACTATTCTTGTAGCCCATTACTTCTAGATCAAAGGGAGCAGAGGTTTCCATCACCATCTCCACAGAAGCTGAGGATAAAGAAGAGCAATCATAATCACTTTCAAAAGTAAGGATTTCGTTATAAACCGTGTTCATGACTCGAGTATACTCTTCTACGCTTAAGGAAGTTTGTATCTCTCGCATGCACTCATCCCACAAAGCTTTTCTTTCCTCATCATTTTTGGATTTTATAATGTTGTCAACGCTATCACACTCTCTTACGGTAACCATTCTTATGAAAATAACATGAAATGGGAATAAAGTAAAAAGGAATGAAGAAGAGGAGAATACCTGGTAAAAGTGTGCTTTGCGTTTGAGAAAGATTTGCTGATGAAGAAAGCGTTACGAAAATTGCCAACGGTAAGAATTGATGGAAGAGTGGAGGAAAAGTAGGGCTTAAATAAAATCTCTAGTAAATGATGGTAGTAGTAGGGGAACAATTGCCTATAATCAAGTCCCCATAAAAAGTCATTATTATATTATGAATAAATCACTCAAAAGATTTGCCTATCAGTTGTCTGCCATGTACGCGAAAAAGTTCAAAATTAGAAATATTTTGGCTCATTTATGACCGAACACCACATCCCGGGTGTCGACATGTATGTCCGGAGAGCTTATGTACATCCTGAAATACGTATGTCGGGTCGAGACCTATAGTCGGCTTAAGAAGGATTACGAGAAGGCAAGAAAACGTGGATATGTGTACCTTCGGTTAGTGTCCTCGGGACCAGAGGGCTACGTCTGGTAATGCTCTCTAGAACGCAACCCAACAGGATACTAAGAATCATCGTGAGGACCCGGCCGTAACTCCAGAAACGGTCACCAACTACTAATCACTAGTCGTTACTCTGAATTAAGTGCATCAATGATGGCTGGCGACAGACGTTTCAGGGCAATGATAACGGAAGGAGCTCCGAGGGACACCTTAAAGGAAGCTCTTGGAGGTGTTATGGAAGTTATATATAGGGACTCTCGCAAGAGGGATAAGCAAAATATATATCTGGAGACAATATGTACTGCAAATGTAGCTCTCAAAATCTCAATCATACTTACAGAAATCTACCTTTGAAACTCTATTTATTCTTATAGAGAAACTAACCGTTTAATGTTTCTATCCTATATATATATATATATATATATATATATATATATATATATTTGTTCAACTGACACTTGTTATGCCCACCTTTCTATTTCTTCCTTATCTCACACACAAGATGCATGTTGCCAAGACAAAATAATATTAGTGATATCCAACGAATCAAGATACGGATGTCCAAGTAAGTGGTACTTGTATGTGTTATTATTACTGCCTTATTCAAAAGCAAAAGCAACATCACTTTTTAATAAAGGACAAGCCATAATTCTTGTGTTCCGCGGTTACTAATTCACTCACTGTGTGCGCTGCTTCATCCAAACATGTTGTAATCAAATATTCGATATAAACAAAAAAAGCAAATAAAAAGCCCTTTCAACTACTACTTTCCCCATAAAAGTACGTATAGTTGTGTAATAAAAATAGTATTATTAGATTGCCTGAAAAAAAGTAGTATTATTAGATTAGATTGCATATGAAATATTTAGTGTAAACATTTTGTGAATTTGATTAGGAGCCACTACTTCCTCAAACATAGTGCAACCTAACCACTTGCATGAAGATTGTAATTAAACAAATATTTAATATGGCAAAAAAGATTTGTTAAGGATCCGATTATATTATATATTTTAATATGATAAAGAGCATTCATATAGTAACTGCTTTAGTTTAACCAACTTGGTAACTAAAGTATAGTGATACTTTAATTAAAGCAAGATACCATATCCTACTATATTATTTAACTTCTCTCTATATAGTCCCTTATCCAAGATAACATACACAACAACAACCCTCAAGCTTAAGTAATTAACTCATTAAGTTTCCTAACAAAAAACATGTATGCTTCTACTTTCTTTACTTCACCACTCCTCCATGAGCTTCTTGTGGAATCTCACACAAGAAGGTTACTCTTCCAAGGCGCAATTGGTCAACAACCACTAGCCAACTCTCCTGTTCTAACACACAACCATAATTCAACCGACTCGTATTTCGGAATACGTGAATTTGATGCAAATGTTGTGATGATACTTGCAGTCCTATTATGTGCTCTTATTTGTTCACTTGCGTTAAACTGCATCATAAGGTGTGCTTTAAGGTTTTTAAACGCAGCCATCAGCAATAACGGCTCTTCTTCGAGTTCGAACAGCAACCCTTCACCTCAATTGGCCAACAAAGGAATCAAGAAGAAGACTCTCAAAACATTCCCAACAGTGAGTTATTCGACCGAGTTGAAACTACCAGGTTTGGATACTGAGTGTGTGATATGTATCTCAGAATTCACAAAGGGTGAAAAGGTGCGCATATTACCTAAATGCAACCATGGTTTTCATGTTGGTTGCATTAACAAATGGCTAAAGGAACACTCATCATGTCCCAAGTGTAGACAGTGCCTTCTTGAAACTTGTCCAAAGATTGGTGGGTCGCAAGTGCAACCAATTGTGTTGCCAATACAAGAAATTATTATACAGATCCAACCACTAAATCATGAAGCTGTTGAACGTAACTATAGGGAAGAAAGAAGATAAATGTTCATTATAATTTGAAGGTTTTAATTTCTTTAGGTTCACCCCAAATGTAAATATAAATTTGTTAAAATTTACAGTACAATTTTTTTCCACCAACATTCTGCGGTAAATAATAATTTTAATCGATAATATAAATGATATTGAACCGAGTGAGCCCC